>CM016561.1:39217594-39437319 GCA_003412495.2 Echium plantagineum | reverse complement strand
ACCTTAAATCCCTAATTTCCTAACATCACCCGCTGCTCAACTGAAAACGGCGACTCCAGGCCCGCCAGCTCCAACTTCGTCCCAGCCGAGGTACGTTCTTTCTTAAGTAATTAATAATTTATTAGTATTAATTAATATTAATTCCTGCAATTTGATATTGAACTTGAATTTGGCGATTTATAAATCAAATGGTTGTCCAGTGCTTATCTTTGATTTTCAATTAGTAAAATCTGATTGTTAATTAATATTATTTAAATCTGATTTTAATTATTAACATTTGCCTGTTAATTAATGAGTATTAGTAATATCTGATTGTTACTATTTGATCCAGTGCAATATTTATATTAGTGTATTTTAATAGGTGATGACCATTAGACCATGTAACAAAAGAAAGAAAGATTAGAGCCATAATAATTGGGGAATTTCACAGTAAACACACATACACACGATAAGGAAATCCAAATCCCTAATTCCGCGAGCATACGGAGTTCCCTATTCGCTGCTCGCCTCCACACCGTTCCCACCTCAACGGACAAGGCTACTCGAGGTCACATTTTAAATATTGGTGAGTTGTTTTTTCAATTTTGGCCTCAAATAACTTAGAAGTGTTATATATATATTTGTGAAAAGTATATTAAATTCGAAGTGTAGTATATTTAACGTATCTACTGTTAGCTTGATAATTATTGGTTTGAGTTGAAAGGGGGGAGGGGCTGATTTGGGGATGAAAGAGCTAAGGGGGACTATATCGTATTGTTTTTCTTACAATTTTATCTTTGATTTGTGAATTATGTTTGATGTATTCGAAATATGCTGGAAACGACTTTAAAGGTGCTGATGATTCCGACTATATCGTATTAAGAGCTGCTGATGTGATGGCTGTGATTTCTTAGTTTATCCGGTCCAGAACACTTTTTTTGTACTTATGCATAAGCATAGTTTTCTTGAGAACACAATCATCTGCTACAACCTAAATGGTGTTGGCTCTTATGTGTAGCAGAATCAGTGTATCTTGATTCCCTATGTCCCGATTCTCTGACCTAAAAAGGTTTTATCCCGACTGTATCAATGTTAGACATTGACCGACACATGCAGTTTCTAGCTGCGGGACTGTTATATGGTGCAAAACATTTGCAAACTATTCAATCTGTTAATTAAAATATATGTTGATAATTACAATTAGAGAGGGAATCAACATTATTTGAGTATTGTGGACCAAGTGTTTTGCATCTCATAATGGTTGGATTTCTCATACGTAGTAATGTTCTTTGGCTGTACCATCACAATGTTATAAACTCAAGGGAAACTGGTATAAATGTTGGGGGTGGACTGGTGACGGTATGTTATGTTGTCCTTGATCGACCTGCATCATAATGAACAACTACGAACTTGAATTTATGTGTTCATAAAGGATTGAGGATACTTAGTTGTATGTCACATGTAAGTAACTTTAATAGATTATAACTAATAATTTTGGTGTTTTGGAGTATCTTTTGAGCCATCTTACTGAGAAGATGTTGCCATTTATATTCTTGCATAAGTTATTTTCTTGTTTGGACTAACTGTTACATGAATTTTTTATCAATGTGTTCTTAAAATTGTTATATGTGTATAATAATAGGAAGGCCATAAAAGTTGAACACGAAAATGTTCATGATTGAGTAAATTATTGCATTTTTTATTGAATGGGATAATTTGCAAAATAAGACAACTAAATTTTGTCCTTTTCTTCTAATTTTTTATTGCACTATTGATTCCACCATATGAGTATTTATACTTTGATAATCGTGATAATCGTGAATAATGTTCATGATTGAGTAAAAATGTTCATGATTGTGTAAATTATTGCATTTTTTATTAATGTGTGTGTCCACATATTTGAAGCTTTCATTTGCTTCTTATTAATGTAAGTGTGTATTTGTTGTATTAACATTTCTTGGTTCCAATATCTACAGAAATTCTGTGTGCTTACTGTTCAGTACATAGAGTGACCAGCCACAATGCTTTCAGGACTGAAGTTTATACCTCGTGATCAAGTTGCGACAGTAAGCTTTCTATTTTGCCTTGCGAGATTTTTCCATACGTTCATACAAGTTTAGGGCTGATTGTACTTATCTTTGTTTGTCGCTGGGCTTTATTCTTACTAACATTCTAGTTGTAATTATGTTTCTTGCATACTGTGTTTTAGGAGAACCATAACACTGATGATGATGTGAAGAAAGAGAGTAAGAAATTGGAAAGGAAGAAGGAGAAGGATAGAAATAGGAAAAAGAGTTCACGATATAGTAGCTCAGATGATGAAAGTGTTGATAGGATAAAGAAGGGCTCAAGAAAGAAAAAGAAGTGGTATGCTTCAGATGAGGATTTGTCTTCTCGAAGTGGGAGTGAAAGTGATCAATCGTCGGACTATGACAAAAGGAAATCTAGAAGGAAGAAGAAAAAACATAATACGAGGCACAAGGATGGCTCCGAAGATGAACATAGAGTTAGGTCAGATAAGAATTCAAAAGGTCGGAGAAAAGAAATGTTGTCTAATGTGTCGGATGGTTCAGAAAGTGATGGCTCAAGTGGCAAAGAAAGGCGTCATAGGAGAGGAAAGAAAAGCCATGAGGCCACTGAAAACAATTCTCTGGGTACACCTTTCTATTCCATTTTCAAAGAACTTTGTAACTAGAACTATCATATATGCATTTATTTATAATAGCCTAAAGTGTGTTTTAATTGATATGATATATGTATTACCTATTAGATAATGAGACCGCTAAAAGCTCTGGAAGTCTTGCAAGAAAAGAGATGGGACTTGATTGGATGCTTCGACCAAAAGATACACCAAAAAAGGATCCTGTGATAGCTATTGAGAATATATTAGAGGAAGCTGCGACCTCAGAGGTATTATATAAACCATATTTGCTAATTTACACAGA
The DNA here is from genome assembly GCA_003412495.2 of Echium plantagineum. Taxonomy (NCBI): domain Eukaryota; kingdom Viridiplantae; phylum Streptophyta; class Magnoliopsida; order Boraginales; family Boraginaceae; genus Echium; species Echium plantagineum. Next base: position 39,434,395 of record CM016561.1, on the reverse strand, counting down.
TAGCAAATGTGTTTGATATGTTGGTTAGACAAATTTATTCGAAGGTACACAGGAAATGTGTAATTTTTACTGTTGAATAGAAACATATAGCTTATTGTAGTCCAAATATTGAATCAGTGGTTATATGAGAGAATTTGCAAGAAGGGATGACATTTTAGTTCATTTAGCTGTAAATGAGAAAGTTCAATTAGGATGAAGAATAAAAAGGTAACTTCATTATTGGACACTGTATTTGGTGACATGAGTTAAAGACAAAGAAACCTTAATGAAGTGTGTGACTCATTTTTAGGTATTTGATGGGTTAATTTCCTTCTCATACTTTTTGCAGGTGGAAAAGGTTAATAATCCTAGGGAGCTGAATCCATATTACAACGATAATGGTAGTGGTTATCCCCATGAAGCTGAAGAAGCAAAACCTACAGGAAATCAACTTTTGTCTTCGTCACTTGTTGGTGATGGGGGTGCAAGCTGGAGGCTGAAAGCTTTAAAGCGAGCCAAAGAGCAAGCTGCTCGAGAAGGCCGAAAACTTGATGAGGTATAGTGGATTGTTTCTTTATGTCTGTGATGATTATTCCACTCATGGCATAGGTATGTTCTGAACAAAATAAATGCAGGTAGTGGAAGACCGATGGGGCTCCTTTAGTCATCTAGCTGTATCTGTTGCCACTCGTGCGGCAGCTCCTACTCGTGCTCATCTTCATGCAATTAAAAATCGGAGGAAGGGTGTCAGAGAAGAAGAACGTACTGTTTCAAAGAATTGCGATGAAAAGGTACTTCATAAGTGAACGTACTGTATAGTTGATGCCTACCTTGAGTTTTAGTGAAAATACGACTCTTTTACGTATTGATCTTAAGTTATAGAACTAGTTAATTTGTTTTTGTCCAAGGAAATATTAAAACCTAAATTGGCATGTGTGTGTAGGAAGGATCCTTGCATAATGCTCGAATGAAAGTACCAAGGGTTCAAGATTCTTTGTCTTGGGGTAAGCGTAAAGTGAAAATGTCAGGCGAAAACAATGAAGTCGTTTCTGCTGCCATTTCTGGAATAAACAAGTTTAAAGATGATGGGAGTTTCTTGGGTCAGTTCGTACAACAAAGGGATGACGTTTCCGATCACCGTGCTGATAATGCATCTATCTGTTCTGAAAATAGAGTGGAATCAAGTTCAACATCTAAAGAACATAAAGTAGAAGCTGAAGATGTTTCAGTATTCAGGCCAACATTGACTGCAAATCAGTTGGCAGCAAAAGTTATGCAGCTCCGCATGAAAGGAAAGCATGAAGAAGCTGAGAAATTGATGGTAAGACATTCTAATGACCTAAATCTTCATGATTTTCCCTGCTCTTTTAACATCTACCCCCAGCACCGAGTTTCATCAGTGGATAATTGGACTTGTTATTAAATATGCAAAACACTTTCATAGTTATCCGCTGTAAAGTAAATTGTGCTCCTTTGTCGTACCTGTAATTGCATATTATATATGCTTATTTGTTGCCTTTCATCATTAAAATCCATATTATGCCATATGTTCTTTAATTTTATTCTAATTATTTTTATATATAGGGAGACTACAGTATGTTCAATGATACCAAAATTGGAGTGAAACTATAATTCATTTACCTTCAGATATTAAAGCATGGTGTTAAGAAATCAATTTTCTTTTAGTGTCCATGATATTTTATATATCAAGGGGTTTGACGTGAAATGAACTAATAATTGCGAGTAGAAAAATGAAGCCATTGATAAGTAGAAATTGCAGAAAATTAAAAACAGGCATTGCTTTTTTTGGTCAAGCATGGAATCTAATTTAATAAGTCGGTAACTTACGAAATAATACTAACTCAGTACTACTCCCATTACTCACATACTAAGTGAAGGGAGTTCGTTAGGGACATGCAGTAATTTATAGGAGTTAAACGAGAATGGCAGTATCAACTAACCCAAGGGGAAACTGTAGGGATTTTATTAGGACTCCCCCGTAAGGGGGAAAGTGTCCATGATATTTGTTACCTATACTTATGTCCTTGTTGTCTAAAGTTTCAAGTGATTGAGGTTTTCACCTTGTCAAATCTAATGGTGAGAGGAGCTGAATTTTACATTATTAGAAGTCTTACAGAAAATATGCAACTGAAGTCTGTCAACATGCATTTGTGCATTAATGTTCACGCATTAACTCATCCTTGGGTTCACTACTAATATAATTTTATCTATATTTTAATCAGAGAGAAACCGAGACTCTAGAAGCGAAGCAAGGTTCTGAAATGGAGCCTCAAGGACCTCGAAAAGGCAGGTGAGTTGCATTTTTTGCTTATTCATCTAATGATATAATACCCCGCCACTCTCTTTTAGAAACATGCACTTACAGATTTAGAATCTGTTGTATCAATCTAGGCATGTTATGCAAGACACGTCACTTCGGCAGAAAAGAAGAGAGGAAGATGCTGATTTGCATCTAGCAAAATCGATTATGCAAAACCATCAATATAGCATGTCTGGGCGAGCAGATGATGAATATGATCATGATGGAGGCCCTAAAAAGAAATCTCGGAAGAAAGGAGGTGATGACCGTAAGTCAACTGAAGTAACAAATTTTTCTCAGCGTATGCTAACACAGAAGGAGAGATGTCAATTTTGCTTTGAGAATCCAAATAGACCAAAGCATCTTGTGACTGCTATAGCAAATTTTGCCTACTTATCCTTGCCGCAGTGGGAACCAGTTGTCCAGGGTCATTGTTGCATCCTGACCATGCAGGTGAGATCATCTCATTTGAGAGACAGTATATGCCTGAGTTTTCTGTGAACTTTTATGGCTTCTGTGAGTTGTCATCTTTGAATGAGTTTCTTCTTATGTTGTCTTGCCTGCATAAGTATGATGACTACTTTATAAGTGCACTATCTGATTAATAAGATGGCATTCAGTTTCTGATTTAAAAACAATAGTGCTTTCATTTATTGGATTTATTTGACGAATTCGCAGCTGACATCTAATTCAATACTCCCTCCATTCTTTTATATTTGTCTTTCTAGCTTTATTTTTTTGTTTCAGACAACTTGTCTTTCTAGCATAGGAAGTTGTGATTTTACATTTTCAATGTACTTTTGACTACTTTTTATTATTAAGTTAATAACTAACCAATTATATAGTTTCAATTGATTGTCGTTCTACATTTTCAATGCACTTTTAACAACTTTTTATTTTTCATACTCTATGTGCAAATAGCTAGAACGATTAATATAAAAGAACGGAGGGAGTATTATTTAAGGTCTTATAAATATATGTTAGATGTAAGTTGTTTTTTCCTTTCTACAATTTGGCTTGCCATGGAATGCAAATTGTGCAATTAATTTACAGTTGACTCATTGCAGTCATAACCATCATAATAACTGTTTTGTTTCTCTCTGCATGAACAGCATGAATCAGCAACAAGATCTGTAGATGACAATGTGTGGACTGAAATTCGTAACTTCAAGAAATGCCTTATAATGATGCATGCAAAGCAAGAGAAGGATGTTGTGTTTCTAGAAACTGTCACTGGGATAACACGTCAGCGACGCCATTGCATGGTCGAGTGCATCCCTTTGCCACGAGAAATTGCCAAGCAAGCACCTGTGTACTTTAAGAAGGTTAACCTGCTTTTCTTCCCTTTCAGCTTGTCTTGATCACTAGAAAACCAATGACTAATTATCATCTTAAGAGCTGTAGACAACTGATATATCTAATGCATGATTGCCTAGTCCTTCTGTTTGTGTAACTTAATTATAGCTTTGAACATCATATTTATTTTACCTTTTCTGCAGGCAATTGATGAAGCCGAAGATGAGTGGAGCCAACACAATGCAAAGAAGCTTATTGATACTAGTCAAAAGGGATTGCGTGGGTCTATTCCCAAAAATTTCCCATATTTCTATGTTGAATTTGGCCTTGACAAGGGGTATGTTCACGTAATAGATAACGAAAATGATTTTGAGAGTAGCTTTGGCCTAAATGTGATAAGAGGCATGTTACAGTTACCTCCTGAAGACATGCATCGACGTCGAAAGCATGAGTCAGTGGATAAACAGAAACAGGCAGTTGCTAGTTTTGCTAAAGAATGGGAGCCTTTTGACTGGACTAAACAACTGTAGTCACAATATGTTGTTGAGGTTCCAATGATTTCTCATGTGGGATTATATCTTGTTCAACTTCCATAAAAAGTTGGTATCCTTTAAAGATTTAAAGGTGGAAGGAGACATGGAGGTACCTCGATTGTTAGAGATAGATACAGATGGTCCTTTGGCTTTGATCATTTACTAGTTAAGTTGCAACAGATTTTCTGTGCGGACGCAACATTGTGGTATTATTATGTAACTGATGCTAATTATTGCACAGTATCTGAAGGATGTATCATTGAAACGGACATATTGAATCATATTCATATGTGATCGCATTGTGACATGCCATAACCCAACTTGCTTGTTCAACTCTGCAATTTTTTTTATAGTTAGAATTTAGAAACATAGCCATGTGATTGATGCATACTTTAAACTCAATGATTGAGGAACTTACCATTCTTATAGATATCTGATAAGGTTACTGCTGTACAAAAAAAAATAGTGAAATGTGAAATTTTCTTTAGATCAATGTTTGTAAACTGGACACACGACCATCTTTAACATACCTGCCTAAAACAGGAACTTCTTTGAGCATTTTTCCTCTGAGCAATAATTTTCTCAACTTTGAGAAGAACAAAAAATGCGTACAGACATCTTCAAGGATGGCTATTCTGTGCCTCACAACATCCAAGCTAAACTCAGAAGGTCATTGTAACGCCCTGCCCTGGAACACCGGGTCGGAACGTTATTTGATTTGATGGACTGACTTCACAAACTACCACGGGTCCTTCCAGCACGTTCCCATCCTAGAATTACCCCAAGTCAAGCACGCTTAACTTTAGAGTTCTTAAGAGTTGGGCTACCGAAAAGAAGATGCATCTTGATGGTATGAGTAGTACCAATCAAAGCATATCAAACATATCACATCACCCACCTTGGACCGGGTATTACAGTCATCATCTTCATCTTAAAGTACGGCAAGATCAACTCCTAGTGATGTTCCAAAGGCATATCTTGCCGTTTATGTTGGAGAAAATAACAATCAGAGAAAGACGATTTCTAATCCGTGTCCTGTTCAAACCATTAGCATTCCATGAATTGTTGAGTCAAGCTGACAAGCTCAGGAAGACCGAGGTGGAGAAGATATATTTCATGATCTCACTTCTAGATATGCCTAGACAGTAAATTATGTTTTTCATATGCACCATCTATTTAAAATCAGTTTTGTAGTGCAGTCGGACACTACAATTTCATGACAGGAATGCTGACTTATTGCAAACTGGTATACTTCGATTCAGGTCATTTGAACAACCATGAACATTCAATCGAGGAATCAAAGACAAGCCAATGTAATATCGAGCCGTTGAATTATGTAGTGCAGGGCACCATCAAACTCTCTAGGATTAAACATGTAATAACTGGGGAAAGAAATAGTTATAAGTGGGACAGGTTATCTCAGGCCTTATTGTCAGCATACAACTAGTTTCATCTCATTTAGTAAAATGCTAAAAAGATGAACAAATCTAGGATTTCTTACACATAGAAAGACAACTGAAGTAAGTGATGCTAATGTGTCTCGTAAGATGAAATCATTCACAAGACTTCACATTTGCAAGTTGAACCGTTTATCAATCCAAATCGAATAAGATTATGACATATTCGTGATGTTACAAGCATGCTAATATGTATATCTAGATTTCGACCTCAACAATGGCCAAGTAATTCAGATATGGAAGAAAAAAGCAAGATATGGACAACTATAATGGAACAGAAGTGGCTCTCTGCGTGTTCCATTCTCACATTAGTAATGCACAAGTTCAGACCTGCCTCCGGGCTGCAAAACGCAGCAGCATGACTCTTACTGCTTTTACCATCATTACTAGCTTGGCTGACCTACATATCGAACACTTATGTAATATACCAAGAATTATCTAGCAGCTCCGGAAAGATTATTTTCCATCAACGACAGTTGTTACGACTGAGCAAGTAGTATGCAGTTAGAGGATCATACAGCTAATATGCATAAGCAGCGGATGGTTCGCCTGTAACCATGTTTAAATAAAAAATCACCATTCATCCCATGTATTAATAAAGTCGTTCCACATTGAAGTTGCAATGGAGTCTCTCAATGTGGAAGTTTGTTCCATGGGGAAATCTAGCTGTGGATCTAATTGGTCATCAAGATCAGGCAACTCTTCAACTTTCCCTCCAGCAACACTGTTGAACAACCAATCATTTGGTTCCTGGCGGCGAATGAAGTTGTGCAAGACACATGCAGCAATAACAATATCCCTCTGAATTTGGAATGCATACTGAGGCGCGCGCTTGAGGATTGGAAATCGCTCTTTCAACACATGAAAAGACTTTTGAATGGCATTTCTTAAACAAGCATGACGATGATTGAATAGTTCCTTCACATTTCTTGGGAACAGATTAGCCCCTCTATACTCCTGGATGTAATATCGGACACCATGATATGGTGCAATAAATTCATCTGTATTCTCATAATTCGTATCAACAAGATAATATTTTCCTGAAACAAAAAAATAGTTATTGTTATAGTTTTAAACTAAAATCTTTAGATGCAAACAAAGTCCAACAGTAAGATGTTGCATACTCAATGCTTACAAACAACCTTCTGGAATTTTAGGGAAGTTCTGATCAGGATTATCGAGAACAGCTTCTAGCACACGTGAATCTGACACTGAACCTTCCCAACCAGGGTAGACAAATATGAACTGGAGATCAAATGTACATGCAGCCAATATATTTTGGGAAAGTACGCCCTTCTTATCACGAAATAAGGACTGGTCTTTCACTGGTACATAAGCAGGAATGTGCAAACCATCTATAACTCCAATGCAATCCTAGATAACAAAACAAAGATCAGCCGCTAATACAAGAAAACAGCATAAGATTGCAAAGGCACTTGAGCACGAACCTTGAAATATGGATGCAATCTATTATTTTTGAGGATCTCTTCAGGTGTTGTACTTGGCGGTGATTGAAGAAACTCATGTGACAATGACTTGATTGCCTTTAGAACATTATTGAAATACCTACTAACAGTCTCGCCAGAATGTTGATATCGGTCTTGTATTACCCTGTTACGCTCATTGTGTCCAATGATGTTTAAGAAGATTCCAAGTTGCTCCTCTTTCATAACACCAAGAGTGTCACGTAACATGCCCTTTTGCTGGAGAATGTCGCATAGGTTGCGAAAAACATGCTTATCCATTCTAAACAGTTCTCTGAATGTATCATCTGGACCGTCGAAAACTTCAGTCATAAAACTAGATCCTTTGACTGACAAAGTATATTTAGGCTCCCTACTTAAGATATCATAATAATAATAACCAGCCGCTGCTGCTACTAACTCCATCTCATCAAGTTCTATATCACAACCATCCATGATGTCCAAGGATTCTGAAACATAAGTTATAAACAAGCAATGTATGATGGACCTGTTTAACTTGGTGAACTAATTATCATTAACTAAGTCTAAGAGAGGGAAACAATTGTGAAATGGCAGAATACAGTTATGTCACTGGCCCACTGTGCTATTTCATCTCTATATATAATAAAGCTAAGTGAAAGATATGGACAACTCAAGGTAATAGTCATCAGCCGTGCACTTAAGTGATATCGCACATAAAACCTCAGGATGCCACAAAGTGAAAACTCTTCACTTTACTGAGGTTGAAGATGTGCTTTAACTTGCGTTGCCACGGAGTTGAATTCTTTCATTTTAAGGGACATGAAAATTTCCCTAAAAATGTCCCTGGCATTGGAATTCTGAAACACCCGAACTATCTGAAAATAATTCACTTCAGGTTACACCATAGTTCTGAAGTGCAAATCTGCATCAACAATGTTTCTACCTAAATAGTTCTACATTGCAGAACTCCCTTTCATTTTGTTTATCTTCTTGAACCTTAATTTGTACCTAATTCTCAATTTCCCAGCTCATGCCTAAGGCCCGAGCTGGACAAACAAATACTTACGCCTCAGTTTCTTTACTATCTAAATACGTCCACATTGCAAGTTTTACTTTCCTTATCATTTTCTTGAACTTAAATATCTGTACATTTCACGAAGAACCCAACAAACTAAAACTAATGCCTTCCTCAAAAGCTAATTGTTAGTATTCAATTCAGATTCAGCAAAACAGTGGAATTTTGTGAATTAGCCCCAAAAAAAGAATCAGACCCTCCATTTCAAATTGATTGTCCACTTCAAAATTTCGAAGTACCATTTGTTTAACCTAGTTTACCACTAACATGATAATTTCAATTCATTACTACCATGTGTGTCAATCAACATTGCAAAGTTTGTTAATCAAATAATCGAATATCGAGCTAGACAAGCTTTATGACATGGAAATAGTAAAACTCTGAAACTCAATAAGTAGATAAACACTCTGTATAGCATATCAGATACCAAAATTTCCAATTTGCCAAAAAAAAGCAACATCATAAATTAAGAAGCAGCAAAAAAAGGGAAGTGGTAAAATGTAAATGGTATGTAGGAGAGATAATAAAGTTTCGTTTTTTGTAATAAAAAGTGACATTTGTATTAAAAAAGAAGAAGTAAAAGTGAGATTTTACCTGCGCAAAAGAGGAGCTGGAGAAGGGTTTATGGTGAAGGACCGAAGACACTCGAGTAAACTGAGTCAATTCTAGTGATGGTTCAGGTAAGGACTATTATTTGGACAAGTTATATAACTACGATTCAATTTAATTGACGTTTTTTATAAGGACGGACGCAAAAAATAATGTAGGAGATATCACATTTGTTAAAATGTAGAACCATTAAAAATTCTAAAAGTCAATAAAAAGATAATTAATTTTTTGTAAACTTTTGGCTCGCACTGTATACCGTGTAATATCTATACTGTATACCTATAAAACTAGAAACCTTAGTTAAATCAAACACGGTATACCGCAAGAGTTTATAAGGTATACCGAGTATTCTACATGATATACTGTGTGTTGGAGTTACGGTCTACCGCAACCATCAGAATACAATAGAAAACTACAATGCAAAGGTTGTTTTAATTCACTGAAACGAGGGTTACCCTTATCAATGAGAATTAAGAGGGCATTAACATCAAAAACTATGTTTTCTTATCTATTATACTAATGTATCATGTATGTCTTTCCAATTAACATGAAATTTGATCGGCAAATAATGAAATAAACTAATGTATGTCTTATAAATAAACTCTATTCTACTAATATATCCATCTATAGTCTATCGTCCATAAACATATATCGATATATAGTTTTTTTAGGTTAATAAATATGTAATTTTAGATTGCTAGTAATTCAAGAGGGATATAATAGTAATTTTTATATTAAAGGTAAAATTGTAATTTTGAATTAAGGGTAAATTAATAAATTTACATACCAAAACCAAGAGGTAGCACTTGCTACTCTTGCTTGTATGTACATCCGTCAGTGGTTTTTATGTAGCAAAATTTTACTTATAAATTATTTTTTATTTTTTCTAATCAATATAAAATTGATATCAGTTATGTTTGTTTAGAAAAGTAGTATATAATATTTTTATCAATTTATTTGATATATCGATAAATGATGGAAACTATCACTTATGTGGCCATGCTTATTGAATATTTTTAGTCAATCACCTATATTTTAAATGTTACGGAACCATCATCAACTTTTTCGTTCGCTAAAATTCACTATAGTAGGTATTTTTTGTCGCTCATATTTTTAATGCAAAACCAGCGATTTTGATGATTTTTTACATGGCACATTTTTAATATTGTCATTAACATCATTAACCAACAAAAAAACCTCATTATCTTCATTACACACTTAGAAACTTTTTACCTCTCCATCCCCCTTCCTCTTCAAGTCATTTTTTGCCCAAAATTCAACATTAAAATAATATGAATCACACAATTTTGGATTAACTAGCAATTCTCTACAACTAAGTACATTCTTCGGAGGACTAACATCTATTGGTAATACGCAAGACTATTCTTGCAACTCAAATGCAATTGAGGTTCAACAATTAGATGCAGGAGAAGCTATCTTCATAAAACCAACAGATGAGGTAGTAGGTAGATTTTCCAGACCATTATCATCCCTTCATTTGGTAACTCTTGTAGAGGAGAAGCGTTGTAAATCGCATTTGAGGCCATCAGCCATGACACCCTCCCCCTTAAAATTATTGCTAGTTAATCCAAATTAGCTAATCATAATGTAATTTCGACATTTTTGCCTAAACTTCAACAGCAAAACAATTTATCAAATGGTTTTGATGTTGAATTCTGGGTAGAAAAATACATGAAAAGGGGGGGTGGAGAGGTGAAAATTTTCTAAGTGTGTAATGAGGATACATAATAAGATTTTTGTTGGTTAATGATGTTAATGACAATAATTTTAGAGATGGACAAAAATGTCTCTATAAAATGTCATAAAAATTGTAGAGGCAAAATTCTCTCTAGAGCCAAAATTCTCGCTAGTTTTTCATCTAGTGTATCTCTCCATTCGAATCGGTGATTATTCCCCTCACAATTCTTCCTTGTTTTTAGGGATCTTGTATTTGGAATTACTCAGATTTTATTCCATGATTATTGACTTTATTCCGCCTCATTATGGTGTTCCTAATATTTTGTTCCACACCTTAATGTGTTTGATGTTGTCACCCTCCTTTCTAGCCTTCAATTATGTGATTATACTAGCAAATACTACTATTAATAGACGGTGGATTGGGATTAGTTTCATTCATCTCATACTGTGGACTCTCAAGCAAAACAATTGTTTTAAGTGGTTTTATTTTAGCCTTTCATTCCACTTCTCTTTCATCATGGATGCGAATATGCTCAAACATATAATGGATAGTAACCAATCTGATGAGGATGAGATCGAAGTCCCTCTAGAGGAATTTGATCTCATTCATGGTTTGGTGGAATGTGAAGCCAGTTTGTATGTGAAGGTTTTGGGTCTGAAGATTGGGTTTCTTAGCCTACAGGGTTTCCAGAGCGCAATGATTAAGGCTTGGAATTGCCCAGAACTCAAAGTATCTCGGTTGGAGGATACTCTTCTTCATGTCCATTTTCCCTCTTTAGAGGTGAAGCAACGGATCTATGATCATGGCCCCTGGTGTTATGACAACAACCTGCTGATTTTGAGAGAATGGGTTCGAGGAGTTGAACCAACATCACTCGAGTATAACGATTGCAAATTCTGGATCCATATTCGCGGGATGGCAGGGGAGTTCTTCACTAAAGAAGTGGCCATCAAACTCCTTGGTACAGTTTTGGGGGCGGAAGTGGTGGAACTTGGCGTGATAAAAGGGGGAAAAAGTTTTTCAGAGCCAAAGTCACCCTCAATGTTATGAAGCCTCTACGTCGGAGGATGGCTTTTGTCATTGATGGCAAGAATATGGTGGGAGCTATTGCTTATGAGCGACACCCAATTCTGTGCTTTCACTGTGGATTCATGGGACATCTCATACGGCAGTGCCCGAGGATCCGTGATGGGGTAGACCCAAGATCCCAAGCCAAGTTTGGATTGGAAATCAAGGCTCCTATGGAACGGACATGGGTGGAGCATCGGGTGGATCTAGCCACGGTTCAAGAGATGGAGGAAGGATGGCAGCTCCCTAATGACCCGTCGACGCTTCTTGAGCGGGAACAGGAGACTGCTCTGAATATGACTAGTCCGGTAATCCCACCGGGATTTGAACCAGGGCGGAATGTAGCCGGGAAGGACAAAGGGAAAGGGCCGGCGGAGGCCTCAACCAGCATTGAAGACGCCCATCATTAGGTGGGGGAGTTGTTATTACTGGCGAAATTCAAAACGTTTCCCTCCTTTGACCAGTCCACCCAAGTAGCGGTTTCAGGAGAGACTAATGTGACAAATAAGGCGTTTAATGGAGAAATTTATGACAATAATCTTTTTGAAAAGCATATTGACCAGAGAATTAAAGAGCCACATAATGGTGGTAAAGGCGTTAATACACATAGTGTAACGACTGTTGGGAGTCAACTACGCAATAAAGGAGAGGATAAGAATACCATAATGGAACCTCTAAATCCCCAAACAACGGGTTTCCTTGAAACATTAAACTTTTTTTACTTCCAAGCTGTTCTCCCTCAACAAGGAGGATCTTCGACACCTCCCACACGTGTCCCCTCTAAGGGTCCGGGGAAGCCCAACCTGAAAGCTCTCCACACTCCAATACGAACGAGTAAGAGACACCATCCTTACTCTAAGGATGGGGTCCGTGAGGTCCCCCCCAAGAAAACATCTTGTCCAGGTTTAGGATTAGATGTTTCCTGTTCGACTGGTCCGGCTGAGACTGCTCTGCAGTCCAGCCAGGAAGAATGAGTATCCTGTCTTGGAACTGCCGGGGTATGGGGAATGCTCGGGGAGTTCGGTCTATGCGGGCTCTTATCAAAGCGAATAAGCCTGCAATTGTCTTTCTTATGGAAACCAAGCTTAGGGGTAGGGAGTGTGTTGATTTTAAATATAAATTGAGACTGCCAAATGGGTTGTTCGTGGATGCCAGGGACCGAAGAGGTGGCCTTGCATTAATGTGGGATCGATCAGTACAAGTGGATATCAAGTCCTACTCGTCTCATCACATCGATGCCAACATCAGCACTGATGGAGTGGCAACCTGGAGGATGGTGGGGTTCTATGGTCACCATGAAGTTTCCAAGCGGCGTCTCTCTTGGAGTCTACTTAGATTTTTAAGTTCTTTATCTAATTTACCATGTGCTTTCATAGGAGATTTTAATGAAGTTTGTACTAGTAGTGAATATGTTTCGCATAAACGTTCTCAACCAACTTGGCAAATGAATAAATTCTGTCAAGTAGTTCGAGACTGTGGGATTTTTGATATTGGATTTTCTGGCTTTCCTTACACTTGGTGTAATAATTTTCTTTCTGCGCATTCTACCAGAGCAAGACTAAATAGATGTCTTGCTAGCAAAAATTGGAGTCTTTTATTTCCTGGATCGCGTTTAACACACTTATCGTCCAATTATTCTGATCACTCACCGATTCGTTTGGACTTGGGCTCCCATTCCCAACCTCAGAAACGTCCAAAACCCCGGTTTCCGTTTGAGGAGGGATGGTGTCTTTATGATGACACCAAGGAGATAGTGCAAACAGGTTGGAATAAAACAAGATTGGGGGATCCAGGGAATCAAGTGTTTGAAAGCATCCATAATACGAGATTGGGTTTCCTGAAATGGAAACGAGAGGTGTTGGGTTCTATTCCTCGTGCCATTCAAGAGAAACAATCCGAACTCGATACCCTTCAACAGGGACTGATCACAACAACCTCCAAGGGGCAGGCTTGTGTGCTAGCCAAAGATATTGACCGTCTGAGGGAGGCAAATGAGCTTTACTGGTGTCAACGATCACGTAACCTTTGGCGGGTTAAAGGTGATCGTAACACTGCTTACTTTCATGCCCAGTCGGTGGAGAGGGGTAAAATTAATATGGTTTCAGAACTACAGGATGCGAGGGGTCTGTGGGTTAGAGATGTTCAGGGGATTCGGAACCTGGCAACCTCTTTCTATCAAGACCTTTTCACATCTCAGTCCACTCAAGGGATTCCTCAATCTCTGCAGCCAGTAAGTGTCCTTTCTGATAGAGATAAAGCCTGGATCCAACAGGACTTTACAGCAGAAGAAATTAAGGACAGCTTATATATTTTCAATGGAAGGGTCAAAAGCTCCAGGCTCAGGTGGGATGTCTGCTACCTTCTTCAAGCACTATTGGGAGATAGTGGGGCAGGACATCGTAGCTATGGGCCTAAAAGCTTTGAATGAGGGCATCCTTCCACGAAAGTGGAATTTAACCTTAATTACCCTTATACCGAAAGTGCCCAAGCCGATCACAATGGCACAATTTCGGCCAATAGCTTTATGCAATACAGGAGTTAAGATCATTGCCAAGGCTATCTCACTCCGTCTGAAGGAAGTATTGTCATCCATTATCTCTGAGTCCCAAAGTGCATTTATGCCAGGACGACTCATCACCGATAATATCCTTTTGGGTATGAATTGCATCATAGTATTAAAAACCAGAAACGGGGCAAGGAGGGACTTATGTCAATTAAGCTAGACATGCTCAAGGCATACGACAGGATAGAATGGTCTTTCCTGCGAGCTATGTTGACAAGGCTACAGTTTGGTGATCATTTGACCCAAATCATTATGAATCATGTGGAGAGTGTGTTACATACTCATTGCTCATTAATGGGGAACAAATGGGCTATATTAGGCCAGGGAGAGGCTTACGCCAAGGGGATCCTCTATCTCCTTATTTGTTTATTATATGTACGGAATGTTGGAAATTGATGTGTCAATTTCCTCAATTAGTGCCCGTGAACTATATCATCTATATATACGGTTCAACAACCGATAGTTATCTGAACTATCAGTAGTCTCACCCGAGATAATGCCGGGGGTCATCGAATGGCAGACTAGGCTCTCACGATGATCTTCAGGATTCGAGTATACGGTCTTATACGTTGAATCCCGATGCTTTCGTTACTCGGGCTATGAGGTCACACACATAACAATTACCGAAGATACTTTCGAGTAGTGACCCGAAAGTGAATAAGGGATTTGATCCATATTGAGGAATTTCGGTTCGATCGAGATCGTGTCCCGACCGAACCGATGGTGCGCCCGGAATTAGTTCCGGACGCACTATTTAGGGTTTATGTATATATATATATATGTGAGATATATATTTATATATTATCATTTATTGAAATGATTTAATTAATTAATGAATTAATTAAACAAGATATGATTTAATTAATTAATTAAGATTAATTAACTAATCTCATCATTATGAGGAGTTGACATCTTGGTGGCTACTTTATGCCTTGGGAAGGCTTTGTATCCCTTGGGAAGAACTCTTGTAAGAGCATCTTCCATGGACCAAGAGGCATTAACCATATGGATGGTTAATGTGTTTGTTTAGTGTGCAATATGTTTCATCATCCATTCTATATCATAAGATGATATTGAATGTGAAGAAACCAATCTAAGTCTTGCACATCTCTTGCTAGAGAACACAACAACACAAACAAACACACTTCATCTTCAACCTCAACCCCCTAGCAAAACTCTAAGTGTAGAGTGTAGAACTAGTTCTACATTTTGCTATAGTAGTAAAGACTACATACTCCTCAATAACACACACTAGTCCAAGTGTGTCTTATTGCTATCTAAGGTATTGGTGTGGACTATTTCATAGTAGTTCCATATCACCTTGGTGATAGACATTTCTTCAAGGAGAAAGCAAAGGAGCAAGGTGTGGGGATAAGCGCTTAAAGATTTACAAAGCTTCCGCTCACGCTTCAAAGGTATAACTTTGTAGCACTACTCTTTTATATGTTAATTGTAGCATATTCACACTACCTTTAAACATATACTTCTATGAGCTAGTTTCATTGTGTAAGTTCTAACGATCAACGAATTAGGGTTGTATGACATATGAACTATTGTATTTCATTGTGTCTTGCAACCCCGGGATATTCCAACATGGTATCATGAGCTATATTACACGTTTAACATGTTCTAGAAGTGTTTAAAGTAGTACCATATAGTATATATGTCGATATATGAACCGTAGCCGATTTTCGTATTCGGAAAACCCTCCCCGACAAAACCTAAGTTCCGCGTGAGTCCAGGCAAGCCAAGGACACGGCTCCACTGGAGCGCGCACCCTCGGCGTTCCTTGGATACGGAAAGCCTTGGCCCGAGGCCTGGTTCGTCCCCCCTGGACGCGTCCATACACGTCCAAAGTCATTTGATGATTTCGAAACAAAACAAATCGATTAAGTCCAAAGTCATTTGATGATTATGGACGTTTTCGGTTTGTTATGGGTGATTTAGAGATTGTTTTGGAAATAATCTTATAAGTCCAAAACATTCTTTGAGAAGTTTAAAATAGTTTAAAATTAGCATGTATGTCAAAGTGTTGATTTTATCCTATCGGTACTAATTAAATTGTTTAATTGAGTATCGAAAGGAAGTTTGTGGTTTGAGTTATTATGAATTTCAAACCTTAAACTTATGCTAAGTCTCTTTGAATGTAATTGGGTTATTAGTTCAAAATGTTGAACTTATGGTAAAACTTCCGATAATTGGCTATGTTAGTTGTTGGACAACTAAAGGTTATGATATGCATATATGACTATGATTCACATTATTTGAATGTGAGTATGTGTCTGAGTTGTGTGTTGTTTGTGTGTTTTATTCCATTCCTAGCATGTTTATGTGTTTTATGTATAATGTGTTATACATATATAAACTGTAGTCTGAATGGAATGGGGATTTGATATGGCCTAGTATTTATTCGAAATACAGTCTGCGTACTGTCCTTGATATTGAAATACGACGCATGTGTCGTTTTAAATTATTGTATTGTTATTTCTTTTTCGCGGCGCATGTGCCATTTAATGCGAAAGTTGATTATGTAACAAGACATGAAGAGATGGACTTGGAGCATGGCGATGTCCAAGAAGACGGAGACCAAGGACTTAGTTTAGAACTAGTTAGACTAGTTTTATTTAATGTCTTTTAGGCCATATCACGTCCCTTTAAAGTGTTTATTATTCATGCCATGTTTCGTGCTTACATATATTTTCTTGAAGTATATGTATACCTTATGTGATATGCATGAAATGTGGATTACATGTTTAATCTAAACCCCTCCACGTAATAATTAAGTGTTTGCCAAACCTAAGTTCAAAGTTGTCAAACTTTCCTACGTTTCGGGTGGATCATCCCTAGATGGGCACTTTGATTCATAGGAATAGGAGGCAATGGGATTACATGCGCTACAGGTTAGCCCATCGAACCGGCAAATGTAATCCATCCCTTTATGGTGAACTAAGGTTGCTTAAAACGTGGCTACAGGTTAGCCCATCGAACCGGCCCGTTTGGCAAAGGAAGTCTATAGTGTCTTAAAACGACTAGTGATAGACGCCAAGAGTCATATATAATCATTGGATGATTGATATATGATAGTCTAGTAGAACTTACCCATGGATTGGACTATGAGGATGATTGCGTGTGCCGCTCATACCCAAGTCCGTGGGGTCTTGGTATACTTGTACACTTCGAGGGGTTGTTGGTACTCGTATTATTGTTTCAAGCATGCTTTACTTGTATCGTATGTTTTACATATAAATTAAACTGAACGTCGTTTCATACTCGCATGTTTTAGATGGCAACTGCTAAGAAATCAACTTCAAACTCACTCCGATCTACACTTGAGAAGTGTAAACTCAATGGCAATAACTTCAACGACTGGTCTCGTAACTTGAGAATCGTTCTCAAGCACGAGAGAGTCGAATATGTTCTTAAGGAAGAACTTCCTCCTCCACCCCATGAGGATGCCGATGAGCTAGAACGTGGTGCATATGATGTACACGTGGACGATGCATTGGATGTCCAATGTCTCATGCTGGCCAACATGGAACCAAATCTTCAGATTCAGTTCGAAAATGTGGCAGCATATGACATGTACTGCAGACTGGAACAGATGTTCCAGAAGCGGGCAAGAAATGAGCGGTACGAAGCTGTTTGTGCCCTCATGGATTGCAAACTATCCAATGGTCAACAGGCCAGTCCTCATGTTCTCAAGATGATTGGGATCATCGAGAGACTTGAGTCTTTGGGAACTCAGTTTTCCAAGGATTTGGCTGTTGACATAATCCTCCGTTCCCTTCCTGACAAGTTTGGTAACTTTGTCATGAACTTCAACATGCATGACTTCGATAAGTCGTTGTCGGAGTTGCATAACATGATCAGCACGGCTGATACTGCGTTGAAGGATGGGAAGAGCTCTACCCCTACTCCCTCTGTTCTGATGATTCAGAACAAGAAGGCCTTTAAGAAAGGCAAGGGGAAATGGAAGGGAAAGGCCAAGACTGGAACAGTCAAGGCCCAGACTTCCAAAACTCCGGGTAAAGGTCCTAAGGGGACTGACCAGTGTCATTATTGTAATACACCTGGTCACTGGAAGAGGAACTGCAAGAAGTACCTCGAAGATAAGAAGAGTGGGACTCTTCCGACAGGTATATTCGTTATTGAAGCTTTCATCACCTCCAATAACTCTATTTGGGTACTTGACTCAGGATGTGGTTCTCATATTTGTCGAAATATGCAGGTACTACATGACAGTAGAGCCCTTCGGAAGGGAGAGGTGGACTTGCGGGTAGGCAATGGAGCAAAGGTTGCTGCAGTTGCCGTGGGCAAGATAGATTTAAAACTACCATCCGGGATGGTCTTAGTTTTAAATAATGTATATTGTATTCCTACTATTTCTAGAAATATTATTTCCATATCTGTTTTGAACAATGATGGTTTTACCATCCTTATGGAAAGGAATATATGTTCTATTAATCGTGATGGTTTACTTTATGCAAAAGCTTCAAACCAAAATGGTCTTTTCATACTAGATGAGGACCATGAGGTATATAACGTAAATATTAAAAGGAACAAGCCTAACGACTTGAATCCTACCTACCTATGGCATTGCAGACTTGGTCATATAAATGAAAATCGCATCAAGAAACTCCATGAAAGTGGAATTATTGAGTCACTTGATTTTGAATCATATGACCAATGCGAATCATGCCTTTTGGGCAAGATGACCAAATCACCTTTCACTGGAACGAGTGAAAGGGCAAGTGATTTATTGGGGATAATACATACCGATGTATGTGGTCCAATGAACACTCCTGCAAGAGGTGGTTTTCCCTACTTCATTACCTTCACGGATGACTTTAGCCGTTATGGCTATGTCTATCTAATGAAGCACAAGAGTGAAGCCTTTGAAAAGTTCAAAGAATTCCAAAATGAAGTAGAGAATCAACTCGGCAAGACTATTAAGACTCTTCGATCCAATCGAGGAGGCGAATATATGAGCCACGAGTTTGACGCTCATCTTAGAGATTGTGGAATTGTTTCACAACTCACACCGGCCGGAACACCACAGCATAATGGTGTGTCCGAAAGGAGGAATCGCACTCTGTTAGACAGTTTGCGATCCATGATGAGTCGAACCGACCTACATGTCAGCTTCTGGGGTTACGCGTTGCAAACTGCCGCACTTACCTTAAATAATTGTCCAACCAAGTCAGCTGAGAAAGTACCATATGAGATGTGGTTTGGGAAACGTCCCAAGATTAGCTTTCTCAGGGTTTGGGGTTGCTTGGCCTACGTCAAGAAATTGAACGTAGACAAGCTAGGCCCAAAGGCTGACTTGTGCCATTTCATTGGTTATCCAAAGGAAACCAAAGGGTATTTTTCTACCTTAAGCCAGAAAATAAGATTTTCGTGGCTAGGACAGCACATTTCCTTGAGAAAGAGTTCTTATCAGGAAATGTCAGAAATACGGTACAACTTGAAGAAGTTCAAGATGATGAGCCGAATGAGTTAATGAACTCATTCGACACGTTTAATGAGCAAGTTGAGTTGTCGAACTCAAGAAACTCATTGAATGAGAGATGGGTTATTGAACCCAAGTGTCTCATCAAATGAGCAAGTCGAGTTAACGAACTCGGTAGGCTCACTTCAGGAAGTAGATCCTCCATTCATGATGGATCCTATCTTGGACCCTAGATCCACGGTAGATGAAACTCCTGAAGAAGTACCGACCCTTAGGAAATCCAGTAGGACTCGTCATGTTCCCGATAGATGGTATGGGGAATCCTTCTTGATAGAAGACGACGAGCCTTATACTTATAGAGCCGCAATGAAAGGGCCAGATAGCGACTCATGGCTTGAAGCCATGAAATCCGAGATAGACTCTATGTACCAGAATGATGTTTGGACATTGGTTCATTTACCCGAAGGTGCTAGACCTATCGAGTGTAAGTGGGTCTTTAAGAAAAAGCTTGATAAAGATGGAAATGTCCATGTTTATAAGGCTAGACTAGTGGCGAAGGGTTTCAAACAAATTCATGGTATTGACTATGATGAAACCTACTCACCGGTAGTCATGTTCAAGTCTATTCGGATCCTCTTAGCCATTGCCGCATATTATGACTATGAGATATGGCAAATGGATGTAAAGACCGCTTTCCTTAATGGAAACCTTGAGGAGGATGTGTACATGACACAACCTCCAGGCTTTACATGTCCAAAAGGACCTAAGAAGGTATGTAAGCTTCAGAGATCCATTTATGGACTCAAGCAAGCTTCTCGCAGTTGGAACCTCCGATTCAATGAAGCAATTAAAGAATTTGGCTTCATTCAGAATGAGGAGGATGCTTGTGTATACAAGAAGGTAAGTGGGAGCCACATTGCATTTATAGTCCTGTATGTAGATGACATACTGATCATTGGAAACAACAAACCACTCCTTGAGTCAGTCAAGAGATGGTTGTGTAAGTGTTTCTCAATGAAGGACTTAGGAGAGGCGCAGTATATCCTTGGAATCAAGATATATCGAGATCGAGCCAATAGGTTGATTGGCCTGAGACAGGACACTTATATTGATAAGGTTCTGAGACGATTCGATATGATCGATTCCAAAAAGGGAATACTGCCTATGACAACTGGCACTATTCTCGGCAAAAGTCAGTGCCCCACCACTGACGTCGAGAAGGAGAACATGAGTAGAGTCCCGTATGCTTCAGCCATAGGATCTATCATGTATGCCATGTTGTGCACTAGACCAGACGTATCGTACGCTCTGAGTCTGACCAGCCGATATCAAGCGAATCCAGGCAACAGCCATTGGACAGCTGTGAAATCTATCCTTAAGTACTTGAGAAGGACTAAGGATATGTTTCTGGTATATGGCGGAGATGAGGAGTTGATTGCAAAAGGTTTCACCGATGCCAGTTTCCAAACCGATCGAGACGATTTTCGTTCTCAAACCGGGTTTGTATTCTGCCTGAACGGTGGAGCCATCTGTTGGAAGAGTTCCAAGCAGGACACAGTTGCAGATTCTACTACGGAGGCCGAGTACATTGCAGCTTCTGAAGCAGCCAAGGAGGCATGTTGGCTTAAGAAGTTTATGACTGAGCTTGGGGTAGTTCCTAGCTCTGATGGTCCAATTGAGTTGTTATGTGATAACACTGGAGCCATAGCACAGGCTAAGGAACCCAGGGCTCATCATAAGTCCAAGCATGTCCTCAGGAAGTATCACCTCGTTCGTGAAATGTTCCAGAGAGGTGATATCAAAGTATCCAAAGTAGATACAGACGACAACGCAGCTGATCCCTTGACTAAACCATTGCCTCAGACCAAACATGAGTTCCATACTTCAGCTATTGGACTTAGACTTAGGTCCGAGTGGTCTTAGTCTTAGTGGGAGCTTTATTTCAGTTTATTTGATTTATATGTATGAAGTATACTTTTGTAAAACTCTTATTGTTGAATAAAAGTATTACTTCTTGTTTATTGATTGCCTATTCTTTTATAGCACTTGAATAAACAATTGAATATTTAATCATAGTTGTATGATAAATATTTTAATTCCCATGTAATCACGAGTTCTTGAAGAGGAGCCAATAAGTGTATTGGCTAAGGAACCCCTTTTTCAAGACAAGAACTATGGTGATTACATTGTCCCTAGTGGTATGTCCCGGCGTTTTGGGAACGGACACAACCAAACTAGTGTGTAATGATTCGTTTGACTTTGTTTCTTAAGTCAAAAGGATGGTCCAAATCATTACATGGGTTCATTGTCAAGAGAGTCTTGACATGGTACTGGACAGTGACCGTTGTGAAATTATAGAAGAGATCTTGTGTCCTATATTTCACACGAGCCATATGATAGAGGTTCTGAAACCTACGTGCATATCATTCTCATGCTACGTGAGCATGAGGCTTTGACTACTTCCGGACCCATCCGTTACTGGTGGTAATGGGGTACGTTGGGTCTTATGTGAATGTAGTGATGAGATGATCGGTGATGCATTGGTAGGGTCTTTGTCCACCCTGGTATACAGGGAAGGTTTTTCTGGCCACTCGGAGAGTGAGTCTTACTTATGAATTCACCCGTTATGAACGGGAGTGAGACTATCTCGTGTTCCGAGAAATTATGTCATAGGAGTTGGCGACACGCTTTCTTGCTTTAGCCTATGACGAAAACCGAGGACAAAGGGAATCATGTGACAAGGATGCAAGTGTACATCCAAGACATTGGTAATAGTTCAAGGGCAAGTGGGAGTGTTGGAAATTGATGTGTCAATTTCCTCAATTAGTGCCCGTGAACTATATCATCTATATATACGGTTCAACAACCGATAGTTATCTGAACTATCAGTAGTCTCACCCGAGATAATGCCGGGGGTCATCGAATGGCAGACTAGGCTCTCACGATGATCTTCGGGATTCGAGTATACGGTCTTATACGTTGAATCCCGATGCTTTCGTTACTCGGGCTATGAGGTCACACACATAACAATTACCGAAGATACTTTCGAGTAGTGACCCGAAAGTGAATAAGGGATTTGATCCATATTGAGGAATTTCGGTTCGATCGAGATCGTGTCCCGACCGAACCGATGGTGCGCCCGGAATTAGTTCCGGACGCACTATTTATGGTTTATGTATATATATATATATATATATGTGAGATATATATTTATATATTATCATTTATTGAAATGATTTAATTAATTAATGAATTAATTAAACAAGATATGATTTAATTAATTAATTAAGATTAATTAACTAATCTCATCATTATGAGGAGTTGACATCTTGGTGGCTACTTTATGCCTTGGGAAGGCTTTGTATCCCTTGGGAAGAACTCTTGTAAGGGCATCTTCCATGGACCAAGAGGCATTAACCATATGGATGGTTAATGTGTTTGTTTAGTGTGCAATATGTTTCATCATCCATTCTATATCATAAGATGATATTGAATGTGAAGAAACCAATCTAAGTCTTGCACATCTCTTGCTAGAGAACACAACAACACAAACAAACACACTTCATCTTCAACCTCAACCCCCTAGCAAAACTCTAAGTGTAGAGTGTAGAACTAGTTCTACATTTTGCTATAGTAGTAAAGACTACATACTCCTCAATAACACACACTAGTCCAAGTGTGTCTTATTGCTATCTAAGGTATTGGTGTGGACTATTTCATAGTAGTTCCATATCACCTTGGTGATAGACATTTCTTCAAGGAGAAAGCAAAGGAGCAAGGTGTGGGGATAAGCGCTTAAAGATTTACAAAGCTTCCGCTCACGCTTCAAAGGTATAACTTTGTAGCACTACTCTTTTATATGTTAATTGTAGCATATTCACACTACCTTTAAACATATACTTCTATGAGCTAGTTTCATTGTGTAAGTTCTAACGATCAACGAATTAGGGTTGTATGACATATGAACTATTGTATTTCATTGTGTCTTGCAACCCCGGGATATTCCAACACGGAAGGATTGATATCCCTTCTAAAAGAGGCGACTACGAGGGGACAATTGCATGGCATCAAATATGGAGATATGGAGCCTATTACCCACTTGATGTTTGCCGATGATACTTTGTTAGTGGGTAAGGCTTCATTAGATGAAGCTCGGTGCTTCAAAGATATTTTGCAAAGTATGAGGAATGATCGGGCCAGCTCGTCAGCCCCCAGAAGTCGACCATCCTCTTTAGTCCTTGTGTCCCAAAGAATACCAGGAATGCTATCTCAGATTTACTTCAAATTCCTGAGGTAGTGTCCCATGGTAATTACCTGGGGCTCCCGTCCACCGTTGGCCCTTCAAAGAAAGAAGCATTCACCTTTATTCTGGATAAGGTGAAGACCAGAGTGGAGAATTGGAAGCCCAGGCTTCTATCTATGGCGGGGAGGGAGGTTTTTATTACATCAGTATTACTAGCCATACCAGTTTACCCCATGAGTTATTTAAGGTTGCCTAAACAGTTGTGCACTGAAATCAACTCCACTCTAGCTAATTACTGGTGGGGATTAGATACAAATGATAAAAAAGAATACACTGGTTGTCATGGGATACATTGTGCAAAAGTAAGGACGACGGGGGACTCGGATTTCGGGACTTGGAGAGTTTCAATCAAGCTCTACTGTGCAAGCAAATTTGGCGTTTAGTATCAAATCCGGACTCCCTGCTAGCACGAGTCTTCAAGGAGAAGTATCACCCTCAGACTACAGTGTAAAGGGCATCACTGGGGCCTACTCCAAGTTACTCATGGCGGAGTCTCATATCCGTACGGGACCTCGCACAAAAAGGAATTATTTGGGAATTAGCAAATGGAAAAGATATCCCAGTATGGCAGCATAAATGGATCAAGACTACTCAGATAAGTCAGATAATAACTCCACCAAATCAAGATTTTCCAGATCTGACAGTTTCAGATTTAATAGATTCAGAGATAGGGATATGAAAGGTGGATAGGCTTAATGCTCTGTTCTTTCTAGTGGATGTAGATAGCATATTACAAATGCCTCTCCATCATCTGGATACTAGAGATATCCCAAAGTGGGGGTTCGAAAAGCATGGAATATTTACAGTCAAGTCATGTTATCAGTACATTATCGATAATAAAACACAACAAGTACAAGGACCATCAACAAGCATAGTTGCTAAAAGTATTTTTACTCAGATCTGGGATTTGAAGCTTCCCCCAAAGGTCAAACACTTTGTGTTTCGGGCTTGTCATAATCGACTACCCACTAAAAGGAATTTAATCATCAGAAAAGCCTAGATCTGTCCAAAATGCTTATTTTGCAAACAACATGTAGAAGATGACATGCATGTGTTCATTAATTGTATTTATGCACAAGAGATAAGATCCATACTCAAGATCCAGATTATCCAACAAGATATAGAAGATTTCCAAGAGATTTTTAAGTTTATGAAACATAAATTACCTTCTGATAAGTTCCACCTGTGGCTTGTTTGCTTGTGGGAGTTGTGGCATCAGCGGAACAACATCCTCTGGGATAAGGAGACAAAGTCACCGGCGGAGGTGGTGGGGTTCAGCACCTTCTTCCTGGAAGCCGAAAGGACAGCACAATCTGACCTTTTCCGATCTCGACCACCATCGATGGGGAATGGTGGATGAAGATGCTAAGGAGGAGTAGCGAAATCTCTCAGGCCCGGAGGTTCATCATTGAGATCTCCGACGAACTCCAAGGGTCTGAGTAGGCAGGGGCGAAACCAGGATGAAAATAAAGGGGGGGCCAACTTCGAGAAAAATAAAATTGGGGGGGGGGGGCAAAACAAATAAAAATGGTGAAAGTATCAAAAAAAATGTTAAAAATGAACCTTAGAGGGCTTGAACCCATGACCTCTACCAATTAAATGAAGGTTTTAACCAACTAAGCTACACTTCTACTTAGTTTTATTACACTTTTTAGTGTATATATCACAAAAATTTTAAAAATCGTATATAGATATAACGATACCGAAAAACCTAGGGGGGCCCGATGCCCACCCCACCCCCCCCCCCCCCCCCCCCCGGGTCCGCCCCTGTGAGTAGGTAAGGTAGAAGGGGGAGACGATTCATGTTCCAGCAAGGAGGTGGAACATAGAGGAGTTTTTAGATCTCAGGGCATCTAATAGTTTCTGCCCTTGAGTTTCTAGGAGAAAGACGAGAGGAAACAAGAGGCAACGTTTGAGTTTCCATCTTTTAAGGCGGAAACTTCTATGTTTTCATATCTCAAATGGCAACTAGGGGGTTTATTGAAGGATAGGGATCTTTATATACTTCATTAATTAGGGTTCCCTTTAATGATTGTAAGGTTGGGCCGATTTCTGGGCTTGTGTCCAACTTTGGGCTTAGTTGATGAGTTAGGGCCTTTTTAGCAGGTCCATGTGATGTTATTTCCATTGTTGTACGATTTGTTGAGTTATTAATATATCGCTAATTAACAAAAAAAATGTCATAAAAATTGCTAGTTTTGCATAAAAAATGTATGAGTGACAAAAACTACCCACTTGAGTGATCGATATACAAAGTTATACTAAGGTAATTGACTGAGGTCTTGCAACAAACGTGAGTAATCTTTGATGTCATTTGCCCAAAAAAAATTACAATATGTTAATACTAATCATGACTGATTTGTAAAGATAAGTGATCAACGAGGACATTTTAATACTTCAACTAGGCCCATAACCTAAACATAGTTGATCATTTAACCCATTTGCTCAACTTTTTTTGTACACAACCTTTATCATATAAATTTAGTTATTGTTTAGATCAAACCTACCACCCACATGAATTGTGAGAAACTCTATTTTGCACATTTTGAAATTTGGGCAGAGAAACACTAATTTAAAAATATTCCAGTTCATCGCCCCTCCTATTGATATGTCGTTAAGTACGGCAAGTTGTGAACTCGAATTTGAAGGTAATTTATATCACATATGTTTGGGTTATAGACAAAGTTGATCACTTAT
Organism: Echium plantagineum; assembly: GCA_003412495.2. Taxonomy (NCBI): domain Eukaryota; kingdom Viridiplantae; phylum Streptophyta; class Magnoliopsida; order Boraginales; family Boraginaceae; genus Echium; species Echium plantagineum. The sequence continues at coordinate 39,407,899 of CM016561.1, read as the reverse complement.
GTATCGAAAGGTCCCGTTGACCACTTATCTTTATTACTCAGTCCCAGTTAGTATTAACATCTTGTAATTTATTTTTAATTTATTTTTTTCTAAAAATTTTATATGTGAAACTACTAAATTGCCCTTGTTTAATATTCATATGACTATCAAGTGATATAATTATTCCTTCCATCACTAAATAGAAGAACCATTTAGTTTTTCATAAACTTTAAAAAAATTCAAATTTCTTTCACATTTTAAATTTACTCTCCAACGCTTTGTTTCACAAATAGCATTTAATTAAGAGATTTCCTAAAAAGAAAAATGACCCTTAAATTAAGGGATGAAGGAGTTAAAAAAGATTAACAGAAAAAGTTGTCACTACACTAAGTGGGATTTATTTATAAAAATAAGTGATCAATCAAAATTTTTTGATATATAAATGATCAACTAAATTCATAACTATAATCATCCAAACATTTACCTTATGTTTAATGACAAATACTTTTAAAATAGCCATGCCTTCAAGCTTCGATCATTTCCGATGGGAAGGCACAGTAAATTTTGCTCATCCATATATATATATATATATATATATATATATGTGTGTGACCAAATTGCTGAAATAGTCTTCGAAAGTGGGTTCAGGTTGCTTTTTGGTCCTTGAAAGTACAAAAATTACAAATCAGTCCACGATATTGGCCAACGGTTGCAAATTGGTCCAAAATTTAAATGGCACACGCGCGCCTCGTGAGTTACATGTATTGTTAATTAGTTAGAATGGTAATAATAAAATTAGTTTAGGAGTGAACTACAATCGCCATTGGGGCGTTAAAAATTAATACCTTAACTAAATTTTGGACCAATTTGTAAGCATTGGCCAATATCGTGAACTAATAAGTTACAACTTTTGTACTTTCGAGGACCAAAAGACAACCTGAACCCACTTTCAAGGACTATTTCATCATTTACTCTATATATGTTATCTTTATACATTCTACTTATCGAATCTTAGTCAATACGGGGAAAGGAACACTTTGCTTATAGATGAGACATTCTCCTCATTTACTTTTGCTATCTCCAATCGAGCCCTTTCTTTTTCCAAACCGGATTTAAGCTCGAGTTGTACGTGAGTGGAGATACTTTATTGAACGGTTCGGCTCCATCGATAATGAGCCAAGCTGTGAATTATTGTTCATGATCAGCAACTTGACGATACACTTATTACCATATATTACTCATTATTAGAGTGGTAAATGAGCCGGATCGAGGGCTGAGCTGATTAATAATGAAAACTTTTAACTCGGTCTGGTGACTACTTGAGTCAAGCGCGGCTCCATCGATATTAAAATTGTATTCTTATTTATTCTTGTTATCGATCTATCGATATTGAATTTTAAGTTTTAAAAATGTATTGACTAGTTGCGCTAGCTTAGCCTCCATCGATAAATTGAATTTTTATCTTATTCTCGTTATTAATCCATCGATATTGATTTAATTTGTTTTTCTTTTTGATAATTAACGATGAGATGAGTTTCGAGTTCATGGCTCTTCTCGTCACTACAGCAAGAGCCTTTTCTCCATTAGGCTATTCGTTTAACTCCATCAATATTGAGTTTCAGATTTTAGAAACGTCTTTACTAGTTCAACTAGCTTAGTACTTTAAGCGAGTCACTAGTTCAATTTGGGTCCGGTTTCGGTGCATCAATAATTCGGTGTGGTATTGTACCATTGTTATAGTACAATTTGGGTACAAGTACCAATGATGAAGTTTCAAGTGGATACAGTACCCACGTGAAACCTTTAAATGGGTACTTGATGCACCTGATGCATGGAAGTATTGATACACCCAATCTTTTCACGTTAAATTTGGCCCAAGGAATAAGTCCTTGAACGAATTAAATGTTCTCATTATTAGCTCGGCCCTCGATTCGACTCATTTACCACTCTAATATATGCAAATGTCGACGAATGATGCTCGTGGTGGTGACATCACTTATTACTAGTCATACATTATTGACACTTGACAGTACCAAAACTGAATTAAAGAACCCTACATGCAGAGTATAGAGGAACAACATAAAGCAAATAAACCCTACATGCATTTCACAAGCAACCCTCACAAAAAGTAGTCAAGCGACCTTTATTCATCACTACCATATTTTTTCACGTATATATTAACATCACAATAAATCAGAATAACTCCCCCCCCCCCCCCCCCAACCCCCCATCTTTCCTTTCCCACTACTAGAATACAGACTTTCAGTGACGCCAAAATCCGACACCAAACTGACACTAATGACTATCAGTGTCGATTTGGAGTCGGGAAATTTTCGTCACCATCCAGGCGTCGCAAAATAGTAAAACCGACACCAAACCGACTCTGATGCTGCAAACCAAACTTGCACACCTTTTCGACTCTAAATCGACACCAAAACGTTTATTATTCTTCTAATTTCAAATCGACACCATCCGACTCCAAATTGACATAAATTATCGACACCAATTCGACACTAAATAGACACACTGTTACGTTTTTTTCCAATAAAACGTTGACACCATTCCGACACCAATTAGACACTACGTAGAACCATTAATTAGTAAATATTTCGACTCTATTTCGACACCATAATGACACAAATTCCGACTCCAAATGTCACCAATTAGACACTATATTGTCCAAATGACATTTTTCATGTGTTGAAGGCTGACACCAAACCGACTCCATTCCCGACACCACCCGACACTAAACTGGAAATTATGGTAAAAAAAACAGCCTGGCTGCTGCAGTTTTAATACCACAGCAGCCAGGCTGCAATGCTGGAAACTGAAAAATTATGAACAACAACAACACCAAACATAAACAAACACCAAACAACAAATATAAACAACATAAACACCAAATATGTACAACATAAACACCAAACACAAACTAAACAGAATGATTTAAAACTTTAAACAACACACATAAACACCAAATATGTATAACCTAAACACCAAATATGTACAACATAAACACCAAACAACAAAAACACCTCTTTGAAGTTTCCCTACAACAACATTATTAAAGATAAAGTTAGAGACAAGTGATAATAACATACAAAAATAGAAAAAATGAAATGATTTGGGAAATATTATAATGAAACATTACCTCTTTGAATTTGCCTACAAAAATCAACAAAGTAAATTATTAGTATACATTATAATTAAAAAAAAATCCACAAACTAATTGAATTTAAAAGTTTACCTACAACAACATTATTAAATATAAAGTTAGAGACAAGTGATAATAACATACAAAAATATAAAAAATGAAATGATTTATGCAATATTATGAAACATTATTTGGATTTCCCTACAAAAATCACCAAAGTAAAATATTAGTATACATTACAATTAAAAAATGAAATTAAAGAAAAGAGAAGAATGTTAGAGAGAATTTTCTCGATTTGTGAATGTTAGGGTTTGTAAATGTTGAGTTTGGTGTGAATAGTGATGTTTATATAGAGGATGAGTTGAAAATTTCTGTAAAAAAAAACACCCGACACCAATTAGTCACTAAACCGACACCAAGTAGTCCAAATTTTTTGAATTTCCCGCACTTAGTCATTAGCGGGAAAATTGAAAATTTTTGAATTGAGATGCCAATGAATTGTGACTTAATTAACTCTTATGGTTACAATCCGACACTAATGTGACACCATTTGATAGAAAAAGGGTCGCAATCTGACACCAATAGTAAAATTCAATACCAAATTGAGTTGCCCATGAATTGTTACTTAATAAGTAACACCAAATGAATCAATTAATTCCTCGTCTCACCTTGTTCTCACGACTATGACATATGTCAATTATGAAAATACTATGGATCAATTCATTCCTCGACTCATATTGTTCTCACGACTATGATATATGTAAAGTATAAAAGTTTTTACTCAAACGACTAATTGCGAGATGTAACATGCCAAATTTGATTTCTAACACGATATATGCCCCTAACATAACATTAAATTCAAATACAATTCATTATTGTTTCATCCTATAGACAAATGTCACTCAATTAAGTTGTATAAATGTACACCCGACATTGCTTGACACCAAATTGACACAAATTCACACAACTCCACACCAACTAGTCACAATCCGACACCAATGTGACACCACTTGACACAAAAGGGTCACAATCCGACACCAATAGTAAAATTCAATCCAAATTGAGTTGTCGATGAATTGTGACTTAATTAACTCATATGGTCACAATCCGCCACCAATATGACACCACTTTACACAAAAGGGTCACAATCCGACACCAATAGTAAAATTCAATCCCAATTGAGTTGCCAATGAATTGTTACTTAATAATTAACACCAAATGAAATAATTAATTCCTCGTCTCATTTTGTTCTCACGACTATGACATATGTCAATTATGAAAATACTACGGATCAATTCATTCCTCGACTCATGTTGTTCTCATGACTATGACATATGTAAAGTATATAAGTTTTTACTCAAACGACTCATATGCGAGATGTAATATGTCAAATTTGATGTCTAACACGATATATGCCCCTAACATAACAACAAATTCAAATACAATTCATTATTGTTTCCTATAGACAAATGTCACTCAATTAAATTGTATAAATGTACACCCGACATTGCTTAACACCAAATTGACACAAATTCAGACAACTCCACACCAAATGGTCACAATCTGACACCAATGTGATACCACTTATCACAAAAGGGTCACAATCCGACACCAATAGTAAAATTCAATCTCAATTGAGTTACCAATGTATTGTTACTTAATTAACTCCAAATTGTCATATTCCAACACCAATGTGACACCACTTGACACAAAAGGGTCACAATCCGACATCAATAGTAAAATTCAATCACAATTGAGTTGCCAATGAATTGTTACTTAATAATTAACACCAAATGAATTAATTTATTCCTCGTCTCATGTTGTTCTCACGATTATGACATATGTCAATTATGAGAATACTATGGATCAATTCATTCCTCAGCTCATGTTCTTCTCACTACTATGACATATGTAAAGTATATAAGTTTTCACTCAAACGACTTGTATAAATGTCACTCAATTCGATTGTATAAATGTACACCCGACATTGTTTGACACCAAATTGACACAAATTCACACAACTCCACACCAAATTGTCACACCCGACACCATTCGACACCACCCGACACCATCCGACACCAAGTAGTATTAATCTTAAGTTTTTTTTAAGTTTTTTTTAGTATTCCATTTTTTCATAATAAATGATAATCTATAAAAATGTATAATAATAATATAACCGACACCAAACCGACACTACGTGACTTAAACCAATTTGCCATAATTCGAAATTATGCATCAGACGCCAATTCGACACTAAATTGACACCAACTATTAGAAACTCTGAGAATCACGAAACCGACACCAAACCGACACCATACCGACACTAAATGCAAACGGTTTAGTGACGCATTTTTTTCCGACACTGAAAGTGCATATTCTAGTAGTGTCCATTTTTACTCTCCATCGATAATCGTTGTCATCAGTCGGGTTGTGTTGAGAGGGATGGTGTCTGGTTTGAAATCATTCTCCGACGATCATCATTCGAATACACGTCGGAGATTGATCTCGGACCAGGCTTCATTCCCCCCAACAATAGTACGGCCTACTCAAGTGATGGTAATAAGTTTATGTTTAATTTATGTGTTCTGATCTCTAGAGTACGGCCTCGGATCAAGCACTTTGCTATATGTACGATAGAGCTTCATTGATGGTCCTTGAAATTTATTCTGCAGGACTGGAGGTAAATAAAATTTTGTTTCAATCATTATTTATGGAAGAATTTGCATTAATTTTGATTGGAGCGATTTTGGCATTCATAAATTAATTATATATATATACATCGAATAAGCTTTTTTATTATTAAAAAAAGATGCGATATTTATCATCCAAACTCCTAATCAAATGAGTTATGTCTCGAGGTTAAGCATTTTTTTATTTGATTTGTGGATATCATGTTGTTAAGAGTTTATGAGTTCCACTCTAAAACCAATTATAAAATGTTATTTCAATAATTATTTATGGAAGAATTTGCATTAATTTTGATTGGAGCGATTTTGGCATTCATAAATTAGTTATATGTACATCGAATAAGCATTTCTATTATAAAACAGAGGCAATACTTATCATCCAAGATCACTGATATCTCGGGGTTAAGCATTTTTTGATTTCAATTGTGGATGTCATGTTGCTTGTTAAGAGTCTGATCCATGGGGTTCCACTCTAAAACTAATTAACAATAGAGAGAATAGTCCAAGACACTAACTTTCGCTGTGAGGTGTGCATCTTAAACTTAATGCATGTATATATATGAATAATCTATTTTCCACCATGTCCGTCTACCAGCTTATATTTTTTTTTTTGATAAGTGATTCATTATAAATTACATATTGTTGAGGCTAAAGTTGCCTTTACAAATCAAATCCGACATAATAGCATTGTTTGTGATGTTAAAATCACGAATAACAAATTTCTTAAGATTTTGGAGGCATCCTTCACTTGTTGGTTTCCACAAAATGTTGCAACATTTTCTTGAGTCATCATCGAGCAAGAGCTTGATTTCATCCTCCTGGTGCAAAAAGTAGAAGTACCTAAACCAAATTTGAGAAATAAAGCTGTCGGAGATAATAAAAATATTATGGTTGCTAATGTTTCCAGCAATAATCAAGGATGTGAGAATTCCAGAGCAAATGTTCTTCAGATCCAACTTATTGTTAGCGTCTTCCATGAATAGATTTGATCCTATTATGATCGAGTGCTTTCCATAAATGGAAGTGAGGATAGTCCATTTGGGATTAGTATCAGGTATGGACCAGCTTATATTTTAAGCAAATTAAATGCAATAGTATTATTACGAATACAGGTATGGACGTATATATGGTATATATTGTACAATAGTTGGTTTAACTTTTTTCTATGTGATTGTGACTTTTCCATCTAATTTTAAAAAAGAATATTAAATAAGTCACTAGAAGAATATTATTTATATATATGTTGATTTTATAGACATTGATTTTTATGGATTCTTCACAACATTTTGTTTGATACTTTGATGAAAGGAAAAAGAAATTGAGAAAAATGAGGTAAAGTTACATGTTTCTATAATTTTGGTTGTATATCAATATGCATGTATATGTCCAATGTATTTGAATTGATCTCTTTTCAAATAGCATAAAGAGGGCCGCTCATAAAGTATGTAAATTTAATTTCTGGTGACAATACATGTTATGGAGGTTGTTTTAAAATTAATCTAAGATTGAGTGAACTATAAATATACTTGCTATTTATGACTTCGTCATAGATCTAAAGCACAATAACAATTAGTAGTATAAAGCTACTTTGATTTATTTTGATTATCGTGATGAACCACAATATGAAATCTGAGAAAATTGTTGAAATAGTCTTCGATAGTGGGATTGGATTGCATTTTAGTCCACAATAGTTACACGATTGCACTTTAGTCCCCGAAAGTTGTTAAAAGGTTGTATTTTAATCCCTACATCAAGTTTTAATTTCCGTTAACATTTGACGTTTAGGAGTTAAAATTACGGTTAAAATACAATTTTTAAGAATTAAAATTGGTTTTTGCCCCCAATTGGTGCCAAAATGAAACTCCCCAACCCCCTCGCGCCAAAAGTCCCTTTCCTTCCTTTAATTGCGGTAAAAAGCAAGCAATTTTAATTGGGGTAAAAAGTAAAGAAGTAAGAGACTTTTTGGTGGGAGGGGTTGGGGAGTTTCATTTTGGCACTAATTGGAGTAAAAAACAATTTGAATTCTTAAAAATTACTCCCTCCGTCCCTAAAAGATTGTCACATTTTGACTTTTGTTGGTCAAACATAATAAAATTTAACCATGAATTGTCATTAAACGATAAGAAATAATATAGTCTTGTAGGACCTAGTTAGATTCGTCTCAATATATATTTTAGAAATATCAACTTTTTATAATATTTTTGCATGTAAAGTAATAAATATTTATGTTTTAACTTGTGATTTGTTGACTATCAAAAGTTAAAATGTGACAATCTTTTAGGGACGGAGGGAGTATATTTTAACCCAATTTTAACACTTAAACATGTAAATGGTAGAGAAAAATTTGACGTAAGGACCAAAGTGCAACCTTTTGACCACTTTCGATGATTAAAGTGCAACAGTATTACTATTGAGGATCAAAGTTCAATCCAATCCCACTATCGGAAACCATTTCAACAATTTTCACTATAAAAATTATAAGTATATATGTATAACATGAAAACAACAATACCACATATACAATCTAATTAGATTGCATTATTCTAAAACCAATTAAAAAGACATTCATAAATGAAGAATAAAAGTAGGAGTATTAGACTTTCATCTCTTCCACTATTATTAGATTACCAATAATAATCTTAATATGGACTTTGCTTGTTGAGAGTTACAAAGAATAATTTTAACCCTTTTGCACATTTTTTAATTGTTGCATGATGAAATTATCCTTAGAGGAGTACCACATGAAGAAATCCTTCAAGACAAGGCCCTTTTTAAAGCTTTTTTCATCATTTACATCACATGTAGGCCAACCCTTACTCGATTTTGTGGGTCAGAATGTACACGAGACATCCAATATCTCCGGTCTTCCATGTGGTCGTGTTCTCACTTCATAGTAAAAAAAAAAATATGTTTTCATGATTTTGCTTATATGATGCATCATCATTGCTTTTTCTTTCTAAACTTATTAAAGAATTACAATTAACGAATTTAAAAATTAAGAATATAATACTTTGATGAGTGGATATATATATATATAAATGTTATACTAGTCCCTCCCTCTCTTCCAATTTGTTATTCTGCTTTCTGTTTTTGTGGTCACGATTTTGATCACTAATTTTCAATAGTGAAACTAATTTTTATATTCGTTTCAATATATATTTTGGAAATATCATCTTATTATAATTTTTACATATGCAAAATTAGAGATATTTACAATTTAAATCATGTTTTAACAAAACTAAAAGGCAAATGAAAAAAGAAAATGGGAAGATATGAGTAACAGTTTGAGTACGTACTAATGAACGACATACAAAGATTATATTGTATGAAAGAATATAATTTTAGCAATAGTTAAATTGTAAACATGCAATGTTCGGACAGATATTACCATGCTATTAAGATTTCCAAGTAGTTGATTTGGATTTGTACCTCATTGTTAATCATTATTGATGAAGATTCTAAGGTTGCTTTAAGAAGTGATAAAGATCACCACGACGAGAAAGTTGAAACGATATTTAAAAATGGAGGTGTCTATATGGATCATATATATGAGAGTTTTGGAAAGATCGCATGAACTATAATTGGAAACAATATATAGTTTTTTTCTCCTAGCTAACAATATTATTGTTTGCAAATTGTACAATATATATATATATGAAATGTTAAGATTTCAACAAATTCTTAAGCGTACTTTAATCACTACTTCATTAAGATTTCGAATACAATCAAATAAACAAACAACATCACAAATTATAACAGACTAGGAAATAAAAGAATAGATATATAGAAGTGTCAATATATTAAAAAATTTATTCCAATCCACCATGCATCCAATGTAATCTATATGAAACAAAACAATTGTTAAGATTAGATAGTATCAGTGCTAGTATAATAAAAAAAAATGAATCGGCGTGCAGTTCACGCGCTTCGTCATCATTAAGACGCACGTGACTGCATGCTGACTCTCTTTTTTTTAACTTTTTTTCTCTATGTCTTCATGTGAGCTAACCAAGCTCATCACCGCCTAACATTTGTTTCTTTTGTTTTCTTCGCACAACACATCACCGCCTAACAATATCCACATCAAAACAACACCACCTCCTACATTTTTGTCCTCATCTAAGCTCACCAACTTCTTCCTCCCATTCTTTTCCTTCACATATCTGGGCTACACCCATATGAGGAGAGAGAGATCGCACTTCATAACCCAAGAAGGCACCATCCTAAAACCAATTGGTGATAAGTGGAGTTGTTCCCTAATTTATTAAGTGATGATTTCTCTAATTTATTTTCAATGTGGGACTTTCACATGTGACAATTTGGGTTCATTTGGAACAATCTTAACAACATATGAACCTTCACATATGAATAACAAATCACCACCTCAGCATCTCCATATGACAATATCCTCAAAATTATTGAAGCATCATCACTGAACGCATCATCAGCAAAACATCAAAATCCTTGAATCATTATGACCAAACTCATTATCGTCAGCGGATTCATCTATGTCGTTTATCCGTATGTGACATCGATAATTGGTTAGAACGGTTTCTTCGAACAGTAGATTTCATACAGGTATACCTTATATTTATTGTCAAGTTTAAGTTCTTAATTGAGTTGAAGAACATGATTGTGAGGTACATAACCATAAATTAAGAGTTGCATTAGATCAAAAATTGTTATATTTGGTTTTTTCAAAAACTTGGTTTCATACAGGTATTCTTTATATTTACTCAATTGATTTTAATTTCTTAATTGAGTTGAAGGACATGATTGTGAGGTATTTAACCACAAGTTAAGAGTTGTATCTATTTGAATCAGGCATATCTATTATAGGCAAACGCTTTTGAGATTATAAAAGTAGTCTCTTTATCTAAAAATTTTGATTCTTATGTAGCATGGAAACAAAGCGGAAGAGAAAAGGCAGAACACCCGGTTATAAACCTAATAAGGCTCACATCCAAACATCTGATTGGGGAACGGGGCAACGCCCATGAAGCTCCGGCGGAAAGGGAAGGCCTGACTGTTGGAAATTGATGTGTCAATTTCCTCAATTAGTGCCCGTGAACTATATCATCTATATATACGGTTCAACAACCGATAGTTATCTGAACTATCAGTAGTCTCACCCGAGATAATGCCGGGGGTCATCGAATGGCAGACTAGGCTCTCACGATGATCTTCGGGATTCGAGTATACGGTCTTATACGTTGAATCCCGATGCTTTCGTTACTCGGGCTATGAGGTCACACACATAACAATTACCGAAGATACTTTCGAGTAGTGACCCGAAAGTGAATAAGGGATTTGATCCATATTGAGGAATTTCGGTTCGATCGAGATCGTGTGCCGACCGAACCGATGGTGCGCCCGGAATTAGTTCCGGACGCACTATTTAGGGTTTATGTATATATATATATATGTGAGATATATATTTATATATTATCATTTATTGAAATGATTTAATTAATTAATGAATTAATTAAATAAGATATGATTTAATTAATTAATTAAGATTAATTAACTAATCTCATCATTATGAGGAGTTGACATCTTGGTGGCTACTTTATGCCTTGGGAAGGCTTTGTATCCCTTGGGAAGAACTCTTGTAAGAGCATCTTCCATGGACCAAGAGGCATTAACCATATGGATGGTTAATGTGTTTGGTTAGTGTGCAATATGTTTCATCATCCATTATATATCATAAGATGATATTGAATGTGATGACACCAATCTAAGTCTTGCACATCTCTTGCTAGAGAACACAAGAACACAAACAAACACACTTCATCTTCAACCTCAACCCTCTAGCAAAACTCTAAGTGTAGAGTGTAGAACTAGTTCTACATTTTTGCTATAGTAGTAAAGACTACATACTCCTCAATAACACACACTAGTCCAAGTGTGTCTTATTGTTATCTAAGGTATTGGTGTGGACTATTTCATAGTAGTTCCATATCACCTTGGTGATAGACATTTCTTCAAGGAGAAAGCAAAGGAGCAAGGTGTGGGGATAAGCGCTTAAAGATTTACAAAGCTTCCGCTCACGCTTCAAAGGTATAACTTTGTAGCACTACTCTTTTATATGTTAATTGTAGCATATTCACATTACCTTTAAACATATACTTCTATGAGCTAGTTTCATTGTGTAAGTTCTAACGATCAACGAATTAGGGTTGTATGACATATGAACTATTGTATTTCATTGTGTCTTGCAACCCCATGATATTCCAACATGGTATCATGAGCTATATTACACGTTTAACATGTTCTAGAAGTGTTTAAAGTAGTACCATATAGTATATATGTCGATATATGAACCGTAGCCAATTTTTCGTTTCGGAAAACCCTCCCCGACAAACCAAGGATGCGCGTGCGTCTCGGCAAGCCAAGGACGCGGGTCCCGTGGGACGCGCACCCTCGGCATGCCCCGGACACGACATGCCTTGGCCCGGAGCAGGGATCGGCTTCCCTGGACGCGTCCTTGGACGCCCCTGGAAGCCCCCCCCCCCGCGCGTCCGCGCGTTTTGTTCACTGGACAGCCCCTGTCCGCAGCCCCTGTCCGCGCGCGGACTGCCTTGGCAACCCCCCTGTCCCCGTTTGATCGTGGCTCCATCGTGAGCTATGGCTCACGATGGAGCTCACGATGGACTATAACTTCGCCCGATGTTTTCGAAACAAAACGAATCGATTAAGTCCAAAGTCATTTGATGATTATGGACGTTTTCGGTTTGTTATGGGTGATTTAGAGATTGTTTTGGAAATAATCTTATAAGTCCAAAACATTCTTTGAGAAGTTTAAAATAGTTTAAAATTAGCATGTATGTCAAAGTGTTGATTTTATCCTATCGGTACTAATTAAATTGTTTAATTGAGTATCGAAAGGAAGTTTGTGGTTGAGTTATTATGAATTTCAAACCTTAAACTTATGCTAAGTCTCTTTGAATGTAATTGGGTTATTAGTTCAAAATGTTGAACTTATGGTAAAACTTCCGATAATTGGCTATGTTAGTTGTTGGACAACTAAAGGTTATGATATGCATATATGACTATGATTCACATTATTTGAATGTGAGTATGTGTGTGAGTTGTGTGTTGCTTGTGTGTTTTATTCCATTCCTAGCATGTTTATGTGTTTTATGTATAATGTGTTATACATATATAAACTGTAGTCTGAATGGAATGGGGATTTGATATGGCCTAGTATTTATTCGAAATACAGTCTGCGTACTGTCCTTGATATTGAAATACGACGCATGTGTCGTTTTAAATTATTGTATTGTTATTTCTTTTTCGCGGCGCATGTGCCATTAATGCGAAAGTTGATTATGTAACAAGACATGAAGAGATGGACTTGGAGCATGGCGATGTCCAAGAAGACGGAGACCAAGGACTTAGTTTAGAACTAGTTAGACTAGTTTTATTTAATGTCTTTTAGGCCATATCACGTCCCTTTAAAGTGTTTATTATTCATGTCATGTTTCATGCTTACATATATTTTCTTGACGTATATGTACACCTTTTGTGATATGCATGAAATGTGGATTACATGTTTAATCTAAACCCCTCCACGTTATAATTAAGTGTTTGCCAAACCTTAAGTTCAAAGTTGTCAAACTTTCCTACGTTTTGGGTGGATCATCCCTAGATGGGCACTTTGATTCATAGGAATAGGAGGCAATGGGATTACATGCGCTACAGGTTAGCCCATCGAACCGGCAAATGTAATCCATCCCTTTATGGTGAACTAAGGTTACTTAAAACGTGGCTATAGGTTAGCCCATCGAACCGGCCCGTTTGGCAAAGGAAGTCTATAGTGTCATAAAACGACTAGTGATAGACGCCAAGAGTCATATATAATCATTGGATGATTAATATATGATAGTCTAGTAGGACTTACCCATGGATTGGACTATGAGGATGATTGCGTGTGCCGCTCATACCCAAGTCCATGGGGTCTTGGTATACTTGTACACTTCGAGGGGTTGTTGGTACTCGTATTATTATTTCAAGCATGCTTTACTTGTATCGTATGTTTTACATATAAATTAAACTGAATGTCGTTTCCTACTCGCATGTTTTTAGATGGCAACTGCTAAGAAATCAACTTCAAATTCACTCCGATCTACACTTGAGAAGTGTAAACTCAATGGCAATAACTCCAACGACTGGTCTCGTAACTTGAGAATCGTTCTCAAGCACGAGAGAGTCGAGTATGTTCTTAAGGAAGAACTTCCTCCACCACCCGGAGATAATGCCGATGAGCTAGAACGTAGTGCATATGATGTACAGGTGGATGATGCATTGGATGTCCAATGTCTTATGCTAGCCAACATGGAACCGAATCTTCAGATTCAGTTCGAAAATGTGGCAGCATATGACATGTACTGCAGACTGGAAGAGATGTTCCAGAAGCGGGCAAGAAATGAGCGGTACGAAGCTGTTTGTGCCCTCATGGATTGCAAACTATCCAATGGTCAACATGCCAGTCCTCATGTTCTCAAGATGATTGGGATCATCGAGAGACTTGAGTCTTTGGGAACTCAGTTTTCCAAGGATTTGGCCGTTGACATAATCCTCCGTTCCCTTCCTGACAAGTTTGGTAACTTTGTCATGAACTTCAACATGCATGACTTCGATAAATCGTTATCGGAGTTACATAACATGATCAGCACGGCTGATACTGCGTTGAAGTGTGGGAAGAGCTCTACCCCTACTCCCTCTGTTCTGATGATTCAGAACAAGAAGGCCTTTAAGAAAGGCAAGGGGAAATGGAAGGGAAAGGCCAAGACTGGATCTATCAAAACAGTCAAGGCCCAGACTTCCAAAACTCCGGCTAAAGGTCCTAAGGGGACTGACCAGTGTCATTATTGTAATACACCTGGTCACTGGAAGAGGAACTGCAAGAAATACCTCGAAGACAAGAAGAGTGGGACTCTTCCGGCAGGTATATTCGTTATTGAAGCTTTTATCACCTCTAATAACTCTACTTGGGTACTTGACTCAGGATGTGGTTCTCATATTTGTCGAAATATGCAGGCACTACAGGACAGTAGAGCTCTTCGGAAGGGAGAGGTGGACTTGCGGGTGGGCAATGGAGCAAAATTTGTTGCAGTTGCCGTGGGCAAGATAGATTTAAAACTACCATCCGGGATGGTCTTAGTTTTAAATAATGTATATTGTATTCCCGCTATTTCTAGAAATATTATTTCCATATCTGTTTTGAACAATGATGGTTTTACCATCCTTATGGAAAGAAATATGTGTTCTATTAATCGTGATGGTTTACTTTATGCAAAAGCTTCAAACCAAAATGGTCTTTTCATACTAGATGAGGACCATGAGGTATATAACGTAAATATTAAAAGGAACAAGCCTAACGACTTGAATCCTACCTACCTATGGCATTGCAGACTTGGTCATATAAATGAAAATCGCATCAAGAAACTCCACGAAAGTGGAATTATTGAGTCACTTGATTTTGAATCATATGACCAATGCGAATCATGCCTTTTAGGCAAGATGACCAAATCGCCTTTCACTGGAACGAGTGAAAGAGCAAGTGATTTATTGGGGATAATACATACCGATGTATGTGGTCCAATGAACACTCCTGCAAGAGGTGGTTTTCCCTACTTCATTACCTTCACGGATGACCTTAGCCGTTATGGCTATGTCTATCTAATGAAGCACAAGAGTGAAGCCTTTGAAAAGTTCAAAGAATTCCAAAATGAAGTAGAGAATCAACTCGGCAAGACTATTAAGACTCTTCGATCCGATCGAGGAGGCGAATATATGAGCCACGAGTTTGACGCTCATCTTAGAGATTGTGGAATTGTTTCACAACTCACACCGGCCGGAACACCACAACATAATGGTGTGTCCGAAAGGAGGAATCGCACTCTGTTAGACAGTTTGCGATCCATGATGAGTCGAACAGACCTACATGTCAGCTTCTGGGGTTACGCGTTGCAAACTGCCGCACTTACCTTAAATAATTGTCCAACCAAGTCAGTTGAGAAAGTACCATATGAGATGTGGTTTGGGAAACGTCCCAAGATTAGCTTTCTCAGGGTTTGGGGTTGGTTGGCCTACGTCAAGAAATTGAACGTAGACAAGCTAGGCCCAAAGGCTGACTTGTGCCATTTCATTGGTTATCCAAAGGAAACCAAAGGGTATTATTTCTACCTTAAGCCAGAAAATAAGATTTTCGTGGCTAGGACAGCGCATTTCCTTGAGAAAGAGTTCTTATCAGGAAATGTCAGAGATACGGTACAACTTGAAGAAGTTCAAGATGATGAGCCAAATGAGTTAATGAACTCATTCGACACGTTTAATGAGCAAGTTGAGTTATCGAACTCAAGAAACTCATTGAATAGGAGAGTTGGGTTATTGAACTCAAAGGTCTCATCAAATGAGCAAGTCGAGTTAACGAACTCGGCAGGCTCACTTCAGGAAGTAGATCCTCCATTCATGGTGGATCCTATCTTGGACCCTAGATCCACGGTAGATGAAACTCCTGAAGAAGTACCGACCCTTAGGAAATCCAATAGGACTCGTCATGTTCCCGATAGATGGTATGGGGAATCCTTCTTGATAGAAGACGACGAGCCTTATACTTATGGAGCCGCAATGAAAGGGCCAGATAGCGAGTCATGGCTTGAAGCCATGAAATCCGAGATAGACTCTATGTATCAGAACGATGTCTGGACATTGGTTCACTTACCCGAAGGTGCTAGACCTATCGAGTGTAAGTGGGTCTTTAAGAAAAAGCTTGATAAAGATGGAAATGTCCATGTTTACAAGGCTAGACTAGTGGCGAAGGGTTTCAAACAAATTCATGGTATTGACTATGATGAAACCTACTCACCGGTAGTCATGTTCAAGTCTATTCGGATCCTCTTAGCCATTGCCGCATATTATGACTATGAGATATGGCAAATGGATGTAAAGACCGCTTTCCTTAATGGAAACCTTGAGGAGGATGTGTACATGACACAACCTCCAGGCTTTACATGTCCGAAAGGACCTAAGAAGGTATGTAAGCTTCAGAGATCCATTTATGGACTCAAGCAAGCTTCTCGCAGTTGGAACCTCCGATTCGATGAAGCAATTAAAGAATTTGGCTTCATTCAGAATGAGGAGGATGCTTGTGTATACAAGAAGGTAAGTGGGAGCCACATTGCATTTATAGTCCTGTATGTAGATGACATACTGATCATTGGAAACAACAAACCGCTCCTTGAGTCAGTCAAGAGATGGTTGTGTAAGTGTTTCTCAATGAAGGACTTAGGAGAGGCGCAGTATATCCTTGGAATCAAGATATATCGAGATCGAGCCAATAGGTTGATTGGCCTGAGACAGGACACTTATATTGATAAGGTTCTGAGACGATTCGATATGATCGATTCCAAAAAGGGAATACTGCCTATCACAACTGGTACTATTCTCGGCAAAAATCAGTGCCCCACCACTGACGTCGAGAAGGAGAACATGAGTAGAGTCCCGTATGCTTCAGCCATAGGATCTATCATGTATGCCATGTTGTGCACTAGACCAGACGTATCGTACGCTCTGAGTCTGACCAGCCGATATCAAGCGAATCCAGGCAACAGCCATTGGACCGCTGTGAAATCTATCCTTAAGTACTTGAGAATGACTAAGGATATGTTTCTGGTATATGGCGGAGATGAGGAGTTGATTGCAAAAGGTTTCACAGATGCCAGTTTCCAAACCGATCGAGACGATTTTCGTTCTCAAACCGGGTTTGTATTCTGCCTGAACGGTGGAGCCATCTGTTGGAAGAGTTCCAAGCAGGACACAGTTGCAGATTCTACTACGGAGGCCGAGTACATTGCAGCTTCTGAAGCAGCCAAGGAGGCATGTTGGCTTAAGAAGTTTATGACTGAGCTTGGGGTAGTTCCAAGCGCTGATGGTCCAATTGAGTTGTTATGTGATAACACTGGAGCCATAGCACAGGCTAAGGAACCCAGGGCTCATCATAAGTCCAAGCATGTCCTCAGGAAGTATCACCTCGTCCGTGAAATGTTCCAGAGAGGTGACATCAAAGTATCCAAAGTAGATACAGACGACAACGCAGCTGATCCCTTGACTAAACCATTGCCTCAGACCAAACATGAGTTCCATACTTCAGCTATTGGACTTAGACTTAGGTCCGAGTGGTCTTAGTCTTAGTGGGAGCTTTATTTCAGTTTACTTGATTTATATGTATGAAGTATACTTTCGTAAAACTTTTATTGTTGAATAAAAGTATTACTTCTTGTTTAATTGATTGTCTATTCTTTTATAGCACTTGAATAAACAATTGAATATTTAATCATAGTTGTATGATAAATATTTTAATTCCCATGTAATCACGAGTTCTTGAAGAGGAGCCAATAAGTGTATTGGCTAAGGAACCCCTTTTTCAAGACAAGAACTATGGTGATTACATTGTCCCTAGTGGTATGTCCCGGCGTTTTGGGAACGGACACAACCAAACTAGTGTGTAATGATTCGTTTGACTTTGTTTCTTAAGTCAAAAGGATGGTCCAAATCATTACATGGGTTCATTGTCAAGAGAGTCTTGACATGGTACTGGACAGTGACCGTTGTGAAATTATAGAAGAGATCTTGTGTCCTATATTTCACACGAGCCATATGATAGAGGTTCTGAGACCTACATGCATATCATTCTCATGCTACGTGAGCATGAGGCTTTGACTACTTCCGGACCCATCCGTTACTGGTGGTAATGGGGTAAGTTGGGTCTTATGTGAATGTAGTGGTGAGATGATCGGTGATGCATTGGTAGGGTCTTTGTCCACCCTGGTATACAGGGAAGGTTTTTCTGGCCACTCGGAGAGTGAGTCTTACTTATGAATTCACCCGTTATGAACGGGAGTGAGACTATCTCGTGTTCCGAGAAATTATGTCATAGGAGTTGGCGACACGCTCTCTTGCTTTAGCCTATGACGAAAACCGAGGACAAAGGGAATCATGTGACAAGGATGCAAGTGTACATCCAAGACATTGGTAATAGTCCAAGGGCAAGTGGGAGTGTTGGAAATTGATGTGTCAATTTCCTCAATTAGTGCCCGTGAACTATATCATCTATATATACGGTTCAACAACCGATAGTTATCTGAACTATCAGTAGTCTCACCCGAGATAATGCCGGGGGTCATCGAATGGCAGACTAGGCTCTCACGATGATCTTCGGGATTCGAGTATACGGTCTTATACGTTGAATCCCGATGCTTTCGTTACTCGGGCTATGAGGTCACACACATAACAATTACCGAAGATACTTTCGAGTAGTGACCCGAAAGTGAATAAGGGATTTGATCCATATTGAGGAATTTCGGTTCGATCGAGATCGTGTGCCGACCGAACCGATGGTGCGCCCGGAATTAGTTCCGGACGCACTATTTAGGGTTTATGTATATATATATATATGTGAGATATATATTTATATATTATCATTTATTGAAATGATTTAATTAATTAATGAATTAATTAAACAAGATATGATTTAATTAATTAATTAAGATTAATTAACTAATCTCATCATTATGAGGAGTTGACATCTTGGTGGCTACTTTATGCCTTGGGAAGGCTTTGTATCCCTTGGGAAGAACTCTTGTAAGAGCATCTTCCATGGACCAAGAGGCATTAACCATATGGATGGTTAATGTGTTTGTTTAGTGTGCAATATGTTTCATCATCCATTATATATCATAAGATGATATTGAATGTGATGACACCAATCTAAGTCTTGCACATCTCTTGCTAGAGAACACAAGAACACAAACAAACACACTTCATCTTCAACCTCAACCCTCTAGCAAAACTCTAAGTGTAGAGTGTAGAACTAGTTCTACATTTTTGCTATAGTAGTAAAGACTACATACTCCTCAATAACACACACTAGTCCAAGTGTGTCTTATTGCTATCTAAGGTATTGGTGTGGACTATTTCATAGTAGTTCCATATCACCTTGGTGATAGACATTTCTTCAAGGAGAAAGCAAAGGAGCAAGGTGTGGGGATAAGCGCTTAAAGATTTACAAAGCTTCCGCTCACGCTTCAAAGGTATAACTTTGTAGCACTACTCTTTTATATGTTAATTGTAGCATATTCACACTACCTTTAAACATATACTTCTATGAGCTAGTTTCATTGTGTAAGTTCTAACGATCAACGAATTAGGGTTGTATGACATATGAACTATTGTATTTCATTGTGTCTTGCAACCCCATGATATTCCAATACTGACAGGCCGTATGCCCATGGATTCTTCGAAAAAGCGCGGGCTGACTCGGACACCTGGGACCTTGGCTTAGCAACGAATGCAGACAATTGATGTTTGCATCAAACAACTTACGTTCGGCCCGGCATTTGCCAGGCCCTTTTCACTAGTATATATGTAAATAAGATACCAATGAGTATTTAGTTATCGTGCTCATGAGTAGTATAAAATAAGGCTTGCACAACATAATTTCGACCGTACAAACAACAAAACATTCTCTTTTTTGTACTAATTTCACTCGAAATTCTCATAGAATCAGAGGTTTTTGGTAAAATGGTCCTTGAAGTGTGACTGAGTTGTCATTTAGTTTCCAATAGATGAAAGTTATGATTCAATCCACAAAAATGTCAAACAGTTGCAAATTAGTCCAATAAATAACGGCACCGTTACACTCTGACCGTTCCCCTTATTTTTGGGGTAAAATTATAATTTTACAAAGTTTGCCCCACTAATTTGGATATTGCTTAATAACTTCATTTTAACTCCGATTTTGACGATTCAAAATGCGTCGGAAAGCTATTTTCAACCCCTTTAATAATATGAGATAAAATTTGAAACATTATAAATTTTACAGCTATTTATATCCAGATATAAGTATCTTACTAAATGTTTTGTCAAAAATTACACCGTATAATTTTAATTTTGCCTAAATGCCTTCGTTTTAACTACGATTTTCACGGTTCAAAATGCATCCGAAAGCTCTTCTCAACCCCTTTAATAATATGGGATAAAATTTGAAAAACTATAATTTCTCCAAATATTATTTCCAGATATAAAGCTTTTAATAAAATATTTTGCCAAAAATTATAATTTTGATTTTGCCTTAGTTTCTTCACTTTAAATCCGATTTTGACGATTCAAAATGCGTCGAAAAGCTCTTTTCAACCCCTCTGATAATATTTTTGAAAATCTATATTTTGTCACAAATAAATCTTTATATCTGTAAATAATATATGTAAAAGTTATAATTTTTAAAGAGAGCTTTCCGACATGTTTTGTATCGTCATAATCGAAGTTAAAATGAAGAAATTAAGGCAAAATCAAAATTATATATATGGAGTAATTTTTGACAAAATATTTATATCTGGAAATAGTATTTGTAAAAGTTACTATCTCCGTTCTTATTTATTTGTCTTTTTAGCAATTTGCACATAGATTAAGGAGAATTAAAGATACTCAAAAAGTACATTGAAAATGTAAAATGACAATCAATTAAAACTATATAATTGATTGGTTGATAACTTCATAAAAAAAAAGTAATTAAAAAGTACATTGAAAATATAAATTTACAATTAATTATGCTAGAGAGACAAACATCTAGAAACAAAAAACAAAAGCTAGAAAGACGAATAAAAAAGAACGGAGGGAGTATAATTTTTCAAATTTTATCCCATATTATTAAAGGAGTTGAAAAGAGATTTCCGACGCATTTTTGAATCATCATAATCGGAGTTAAAATGAAGAAACTAAGGCAAAATCAAAATTAATGGGTGCAAACTTTGTAAAATTATAATTTTGCCCCAAAAATAAGGTGAACGGTCAAAGTGTAATGGTGCCGTTATTTTTTGGACTGATTTGAAACTGTTTGACATTTTTGTGGATGGACTAAATCACAACTTTTCAGCTATTGGGGACTAAATGACAACTCGGTCACATTTTCGGGAACCATTTCACCAAAAACCTCTAGAATCACGAAAGAATTCTCTATGAAGCTCAATCACTTTTTTCAATTTTCTCTCTAAAACTTCCTTTATGTAGTCCTACGAATACAATACGTTATTCTGTGTTATATTTTGGGGCTTTATTATTAGGACAATTAGAAAAAAGATCATTGAAAGTTAAATAATAAAGAACCCTTCGAAGGAACACCTATCAAAAATAAAATTATTATGTGAAATCTTAAATAACGTAAAAGTAATGGCTGAAATAATAATTAAAAAAATCAGAGTAAAACTTTATATCTTGAATAACTAGAGGGCAATTATCCATATACGTTCCCAAATTCACAACTAAAAAGGTTGAAGTGTTGGTCTAGTCTTGTCCTGCCCTCACTTTAAATAACCACTGTCGAGTGTCAATCAATCGTAAAGGATTCTTCATTATTTATAAGCAACATATATCTGCTGCATTAGGGTAAATTAACATTTGAACTTTTGAAGTTGTGTTTTTGGAATTATCACTCGAGGTCTTTGAATTTTAATTTGATCGTTAAATAGGTCCTTTTTGGATAAAAATCAAATATCTTATTAATTTAAATACCCTTATATTTATACCTTGAATTTTTTTTTTTAAACTTTTTAAGCTCATGAATATAATTGACTTTTACTTCAAAAATATTAAACTTTTTAAATAATAAAAAAATCAATAAAAATAATTATTACTTTGTTGTTGAATAACATTTTAAATAATTTAATATTGACTAAATGATTCGGATATAAAATATAATAAAGTCAATTATAGGGATAATTATACAAATATGATTCCTATATAAAATAATAAAAAATAATAAAAATAAATTATGATTTTGTTGACATTATACAAATATGATTCCGATATAAAATATAATAAAGCACTTCCTATGATTCCTTCACTTATCATCCTAGCAAAACAAACTTGTTTTAATTTATTTGTCACTTAGAAATTCTATTGCAATGTTGATTGATCTTTTTTTGTTATAAAGCAATGAATTATATAAGCAACCATCACTCTAAACTTGCATTAAAAACTTGTACCTTGTGCTTTATTTTGTGTACATTTAACGGGTCAAACAGTCATTTGGGCCTCCATGAGCCGCTGCGTGTTGACCCGTTTACTGTATATATATCAACTGCGTCCGTCGATTTCTCAAAGATCATTGTTCCTCGATTTCTTTCATTACTTACCAGCCGTTGATGTTTGTGAGGACAATAAATAAGTTAAAAAAACGAAAATAAGGACACCAGTACTCCAGTAGTATAGACTCCCTCCGTTCCTATTTACTTGATCATTTGAACAAAAAGCACTTTATTAAGGGATGAAGTGAGTTTACTAATATATCCTCAAAAAGTAAAAAATATGTTAAAGTACTACTCCCTCCATCCCTTTATTTAATAACCATTTTGACTTTTTGGGTCAAATTTGGAAAGTTTTGACCGTAAATTTTTATTAACCGATAAGAAATAATATAGTTATATTGGATCTTGTTAGATTACTCTCAATATATATTTTTGAAATATCAAGTTCTTATAATTTTTACACATGTAAAATTAAAAATATTTACGTTTTAAGTCGTGTCTCGGAGACCGTGAAAAAGTAAATGGTTCTTATAAAAAGGGATGGAGGGAGTATTACTTTATTGAAGGGTATAAAAAGAAGAAAATAACCTTAAAGTTGCATTGGAAATACAAACGATCAAGTATTTTGAAAAAGTAAAAAAATTTCAAATGATCAAATAAATAGGAACGGAAGGAATATTAAAATAAGCTCTACAATTGACGGTTGTGCATGTTGTCTTCCCAAAGGAGAAAATACATATACAAAATGCAGCTGTTGTACATGCAAAGTAGTCCAAAATACTTTAATAAAGGAAACATGTCCCTAAAATCCATGGCTAGAGGATTTTGGGTGGATGGCTTGGATTAATTATTTTCTTCAAAACTTATTTTGCTCCATAGGATACTTGGGGTTTCATGTAATTTACAATTGATGGAACCTATTTCTCAACTGTTTAGGCTGTTTTATTCGTCACCAAAAAAGGGTGAGCTCGAGATGATCGTTCTCGGAGCTGGCAATGTCGAAGCATTATATTTATGGGCGAAAACTTACTACAAGTTAATGTAGACGTTTAAGATAAATCTAATAAGATCCAACATGACTATGTTATTTCTTATAGTTTAATGAAAAATCTTGATCAAATTTTTCAAAAATCTGACCAACTCAATAATTTCCAGCCTCAATGATCATATTCACACAATCACACCATAAGTATTTAGGCCTGCTTACCCTCTTTGCATGTCCAGCCCGTCTTTAGACGGGCTTACCCACTGGTACTTGAATAAAGAAAATATGTATGCACAAACAAGGGCCCTCCCCTGGTCCAAAAAGTCTTGGGCCTAAAAGCCCGCTAAACAATCTATAAATAATCTCAACCCAGCTAAAGGAAACACAAGTAAACTCTGATTGCCACCGAGATGTGAATTTAAGCTTTAGGGCCGTGACCTCCATTCCATACCATTATACAACAAATCATGCCGTCTAATTCATAAGTTTTCATGTTTAAATATTTTGTATGTTTATCATTGTTTATAGGACCTTCATATCTTACAACACAAACAAAAGCTCGCATAACTATACATTAGGTTGTTATTAGTATCACCAATAGTTTATTATCCTCGTTTGCTATTGAATCAACTGCTGGCAGAGGGTTCAGAAAACGAATTCGACGTGGTCAAATAAAAGACGGAAGGAAGACAAGGAGCAGCACGTGATTAGTTCGAGGCACTAGTTGTACTCTTTTGAGTAGCAGTGATGGTACCGACTTTCAGTGGTCTATCTTATTGTTGTATCCCATCTGCTTATGTTTAAGTAAGGAATAACGGCAGCTAGTTGAATGGCACCGGCTTGAGCGGGTTAGCTGAGCGACTGATCATCCTAGGCTATCTGGAGATTTTTTAGCTCGGGTAATATAAATTTGTGATATTTCATTCATGAGTGTGTTATTAACACGAGAAGGGAAGTGGGCAGACTACCGATCCAAAGCTCAAGTACGTGGTATCCTTGTTATAAAAAACATTAGCGGAATTATTTACTTCGTTGGATATCATTTAAATTATAAATTTAAATATTTATGTATATTACAATATACTATATATATAATAAATGAATTACAATATATCCATTGACTTATATTGTGATTCTATTCAACCACACAGTGAGGTGCATCAAAAGATATGCATAGTGCCGTAGTTCTTATTTTGATCATTAAAGTCAAAATGGAGTATTTTTTAGATCAAGGGAACAATAACTTGTATTGTCAATAAAAAAATATTTATCTAATTAATATTTAAGATGGACTTCTATTATAATTTTGATAAATATAAATTTGATATGCATGGATTTTATTACAAATTTTTTTTTTTTTTAATAAGCGATGTACAAAAAGTACTTTTTTAAAGTAAAAATATTTCTTATAATTTTATAATATAATAAAAATGTATTTAGAAAAGTCAAAGAGGCAATTGAAAAGTAAATGCAGAGAATAAGAAAGTGGCTCCTAAAAATAATAAAAATTATTCCAAAGGACAATGACTTATAATGGTCATTCTCGAAGAGGGACCAATAAAGAAGCACAAAATTAATAAGAAGTTAATGTTGAAAATAACCATAAGATGTGGACTCAATTTGAAATCAAGAAATGAGTGGCTCCTAGGTCATGCACTGTCTTAATTAATGGATAGCCTCCCCCCCCCCCCCCCCCCCCCCGCTACAACTTGAGAGAGACGAGCCGCTTTATTCATGATGGGAAATAGCTTCAAGCCAGCTTATAGAGCAGTTGGATTTGGCCATATTCTCGAATTCTTCCTATTGTTGGATTTGACATTAATGGAAAAAAATATGACCGGGTGAATACCACTCTTAGAGCATGTACATCAGCTCCCCTAAATTTTCCTCTATAATTCACTCTCAATTGTCACTTTTCTATTTTTGGGACTAATTGCTATTTAGCAGATCTCCTATTATTCACAACTAATTGAACCATAATAATTATAACTATAGAATAGGGAGAGTACAAATTTGAGGGTTTATAGGGAGTCAAGCTATTTTAGGAGAGCTGAAAAAGTGTCAGTTTTAGTAAGTTGAAGCCCTATTATAACTTATAGGGGAGCTGATGTACATGCTCTTATGCCCCGGCCCGCCTTCCGCGTGGTCTCATTTTAAAGTGATCCCAAAAAATTAAAAGTATATTTTATTATTTTCATATCAATACTCGAAAAGTTGAATTGGGTGTTGAATATATTCAATATGTTGAATCCAACAAATTGGAGTCTACTAATTACATCATTAATGAATAGTGTGAAAAAGGTATGGATATGTGGTGTATTTTTTGGGAGGGTGTTGTTAAGAGTTTATGGGGTTCCATTCTAGAACCAATTGGTAATAAATGGAGTATCGCAAGTGTAATACCCGGCCCAAAGTGGGTGATGTGAAATGTTTAATATGATTTGATTGGTACTACTCATCATACCATCAAGATGCATCTTCTTTTCGGTAGTCCAACTCATAAGAACTCCAAAGTTAAGCGTGCTTGACCTGGGGTAATTCGGTAATCGGTGACCCACTGGGAAGTGTACCGGCGAGCAGGTGAGTGTGCGGCCAATTCATCAAATCAAATAACGTTCCGACCCGATGTTCCGGGGCAGGGCGTTACAACAAGATCTTATATATTGACCCGACTTCCGATGTGGGATGTGCATCTTAATAATCCCCCTCACGTGTAACTCAATCGTCGGCGAATTTTTCTCGCCGGTATTAAATGCCGGAACAACATCGGCAAGGTTACACATGCCTCAATATAACTCGGGGGTGGCTCATGATACCATGTTAAGAGTCTATGAGAAAAACAATTGGCAATAGAGTGAGTAGCTCAAAATCTTATATATTGACCCAGGAGGATATCGACTTCCGATGTGTGATGCATTTTAAAGGTGTTAAATTAAAAGCAATGAATGCATATCAGGGTTGGGGTGAGGAAGAAGGAGGTGTTGCTTTGCAATTATATGAAGTATTATAAAAGATCCATACACATACATTTATTTTAAAATGTGCCTCACAAATCTAAATTATCATGTGATTTCTTTTTTATTCTCTCTTTAAATTGATTTATGTATAAAAAACGCATTAAGGGGGCAAGGGTGAAAAGATAAGATAGTTTTTTGGGGGTCACTGAAAAAATAAAATAATTAAGAGGAATGCGCTGACATAATTGATAGTTAAAGGGTGAGCAAATTGCTGAAATGGTCCCCGAAAGTGGGTGTATGTTGCTTTTTGGTCCTTGAAAGTATAAAAGTTGTAACTTGGTCCACGATATTGGCCAACGGTTACATATTGGTCCAAAATTTAATCAAGGCGTTAATTTTTAACCCCCAATTGTGATTGTAGTTCACTCCTAAGCTAATTCTATTATTACCGTTCTAACTTATTAACAGCGCGTATAACGCACGAGGCACGTGGGCCGTAAACATTTAACAGCGCCGATAACTTTTGGACCAATCTGCAACCGTTGGCCAATATCGTGCACTGATTTACAACTTCTGTACTTTCGGGGACCAAAAGGCAACCTGAACCCACTTTCGAGGACCATATCACCAATTTGCTCGTTAAAGGGTCATATTGAAAATTAAATAATAGTATAGGAGGATTTGGGTAAAACCGCAAATTTTTTTATCAATTATAGAACCATATATCATATCAATGAAAAATTATATTTTCACGATGAAATTCTCTTGCGAATTCCGTGAACGTGAGCTGTGAACATCTAGACAAGGATTCAGCAGTCGAGAAAATGAAGCTGTTTATTTGAAGCTTACTCTCATTGTTAGTTTAAAAATGTAATATTTTTAATATTATCACATAACTATTTATAACTTTTATCGTTTCAATAAAAAACATCGAAACAAGTAAAAATAATTTTTCCTCAAAAGAACGCACTACAATTTGGTTATAGCACTTTTAGAATAGTCTCACCATCACCACCCTCTCCCTCTCGGACTCCAAAGCAAACGAAAACTAGAAGTTGACAAAAATGAGTAAACTAATCCTATGTGTGTAATTGATAACAGATTACATGAATTCCCTATCTTTGGCTTTTGGGGTTTGGCTTAACCTTCACCGGCATGTAAATGTCCACGTGGCACTCCCAAATCCACAAGTACATGCAACTGGATACTGTCTAAACATAAACATCGTCATACGTAAGAATATTGGTTGTCAGCTTTTTGTACACTTACTTCACTTGCCTTTAACACACACAAACAAACAAACACTCAAATAAGGCAACTTCTTTTTCTAGTACACATTACCTTTTCTTGTCCCCCTTCTTACATTACCATTTTCTCATTTTGTTCATGGACTGAGAGGAAAAAGGTTTCTTGGGTTTCCTTTTTCTTTTTTGGGTTTTACAATTTTACTTCTCAATTTCATAGTTTACATCAACATCAACAACATGTCCTGGTGTGGTATTACTTAACCGGAATAAGGGTCGGATAGTACACAATCTTTAACGCCTGTGATACAGGTAAACCGGAGTAATTGTTAGAGGAATGAACGAGTAGCCCACCAAGATAATTTGTTGTTTTTAAACTTAAGAGTACTTGTTGTATTAGTATTTGTTTCAAGATTAATGTTAAGATAGCATTTTCAACCTACTTTAGTATTGATGTGATTATTTTGTTATTTTTAATTATTGAAAATTGAATTGGACGACATTTTTGGGATGAAGGGAGTATTTGTTTTGTAATTTTAAATGGTTGCTGATCTCGCATGTGGGGTATTTGTGATTACATTAATATATCCGTTTGTCATATTCATAAAAGGAAGGTAGAATCTATCTAGTTTGTTTTAATTGCTTATTTTAGTCCTCAATGTTGACTAAAACGAAGTAGAATGTTATATTTAATGTTAGTAAGTACTCCACATACAGTAATTTTAGGAAGTCGAAAAGAACCTTGATGCCTTCGTTTAATGTTTAGTATTCATGAGCTGATATGAATTCTAATGCGATCCTGTTGTTTATTCTCTTCTTTTGATATTCCGCGATCTCGTTATAGTAGAGATGTGATATGTTTGATTGAGTATAAATTGGCAATGGTTATCGAGTTTGGGCCGATGCTTTTTTTGGACTCGTGATAGGATATTTAGTTATTTTGATGAGGATTTAATGTTTCACTCTATTTAAGGAAAAAGAGTTTTGTGGGCATTAACATGGATAATTAGTATAATGTGTGAACTTCTAAATTGAGGATTGTCTGCAGTATGGTTTACATAGCGTGTTACTGCATTAGGCGATTGGTGACTTAAAGTTGTAGTTGATTTCGAGTACATGGTCCATTGCAGTGGTTGGTTATAAATATTTATGTGAAGTGATAACTTGATTTTACCCTTTTTGTTGAATTGAGCACTTGTTATCTCATGTTTGGCATACCCACTTTTCGTATCATGTTGATGACACTTGAATTCAATGCAGCAGCTTCTCAAAACACGTACGGGCTCTAGGATATCTTATTTAAACAGATTAGTTCTTCGATTATGGAGGAAAAAGAAGCCAATATCGATCTTTGTCTTTCTTTGGGTGACTCAACTCATTTTGTCGAGACAAGACTGGGGAGCAACAACGGTGTAGGTGCAAATGCAGGATCGAAAATCAACATGGCATTTGCTGCATCAGATCCGCTATCTGAATTAGTTTGGTCCCCGACCAATGGTTTGAGTTTGAGATGTGCTGATTCCACATTCGCTGCTACAAAACCATTGCTCTTGTGGAATGTTGGACCAAGCAATCTAGTTCTTTCTCTGCCAGAAAACATAAGAACCAGGGAAGACAATGATCAGAAGTCTAGTGAGGAGGAACATTTTATTGTAGCGGATTTTGAATCTCCTGCATTCCAAAAAGTTGATACGGAGATTTGTTTGGCTACATTTTCTCAAAGAATCTCAAGCCCTTTAAATTCTGGAAACCAGATAGGTAATTTTTCTGTCACTAACATTTAAGAGAATAGTAATCTCTCCAGTTATAATATTCCGGAACTGAAATGCTATTCTTGCTCATGATCTTCTTGTTACAGAAAACATCACCAACGACATGATAGATAGAACTCCAGAGTCAAATGTCATGCAGCAGCAGCAGCTAGATGATGAGTCGAATAATGTACAAAACATAATCTCTGGTGGAACTGCAACCGGTAATTATAATGCTGGTACTTGTGAATACCTAGAAACAACCTTTACATTCTTACCGTCTTACAAAAGAATTTGAAAATCATGTTGTTTGAAACTGTTATGAAGGAGTAGCATTTGTTGTAGCCTATATCTATTGTTTATACATTCGAAGGCATCAACTAGTTGAACTTATCCTTAAAGAAAAAGAAAGAAAAGGAAGTAGTTTAACTTATTCTAGTAAGGGATATTATAGTAGGTTGAAACATTATTCTAGTTGTAATTGCTTTGAAAGTGTTCTCCATGTCGCACTGACAACTTGTAGAACATAATTGATTCACGTGCATATTATAGTTGCTAAGATGCTATTTTTACAGATCGAGTAGACCAGAGAACCAAACATTTCATTACAGAACATAGTATCGATTGTGAAGTGGACTTGTCAAGTGCACCATCGCCTGACAAATTGTATGACGATGATGTTCCTAGGCTTTTTGAAGTACAATGTAGATTGCAGTATGAACCAGTTAGACCCCTGCAATGCTTATCACTTCAAGAGGGAGCAGAAAAAGCTACACTCGATACCAATGAAGAGAGTGAAAATAAGGTCACTAATGATGATTTTGTAGCAGAAAGTGCCCCTCTAAATAGGATGGACTCCTCTGCAGGAAATATTTTACCTGATCTAGTTAGGACAGAAGTTCTTGAACAGACAGTAGAAAAACATGAAGTGCTGAATTCTAGTCTGCTTAGAGCTTCTCCAACTAACACCTGGATGGATTTGTACCAAAAGAAAGGCAAAGAAAAAGTTTTATATGATGGAGAGATCTCTGTGAGACCGTCAAATGATGTAGAAGACAGTCATGAAAGTGTGGAAAGTCGTAATAGTTCTGGATTTTCTGCTAAAGGCAAGAGGCGGTTGAACCCTGCTGAGTCAACAATTGATAGCAAAAGAGCGAAAACAGAACCTGAAGATAAAGTAGGTTTCTCATTGCCCACTGGACATGATAGCTCTTTCATGAGTTGGATATCAAATATGGTCAAGGGATACAGTGATAATCCTCTTGATTGGCAGAAAGATAACGTTCAGGACATTGTCGCTTTCAGCAAAAAGTCCAATGATGTGTACATCCGTACTGGATTTCAGTCGATGTTTCAATCCCTATATTCTAGAGCCTCGAGAAAACTAGATCTTCAAGTATCAGAAGCTGATTGCTTGGCCGAAGCATCTGAGCATCTTATACTAGATAACAGTAGCCCCGGTAACATTCCGGAGCTAGCTTATCTCAGTGAAAAGGAGAAATCTTGTGAAAGGAGCTTATCGTCTAAAGAGAACACGGATGCAGAGATATCAAGAGATCTTGTACTTCCAAGTGAACTTCAAATTGTGCCAGTGAATGCTGCTCTCTGGCAGGATCTTCATGAGACCAACTTGGGATCAAACAAAGATGGTAGTAGATTCACTGATCGTCTTACTAAAGAAAGAAATAGTATTCCAGATAAGAGCAGTCCTAATCTTATGTCAAAAAATAAGACGGCTGATAAGTCCGGAAAGAACTCTACGCTTGGTAGCTTGTGGATTACTCGATTTTGTGCTAAAAATGTGAGTGCTTCCATGAATTTGGACGAGATAAATAGGAATGAGGTTATAGGTGACACTGAGCTTTCACGATTAAATTATATTCAAATTTGTTCTGAAGGGCACAGTACAAGAAACACCTTAGGGATTAGGGAAACTCTAAATGAGAAGGAAGGTAATGATCTCGAAAACAACTTGAAGGCCTTGCCAGAAAATGTGGAAGAATCTGCTGCAAACAACGAAAACTTGCGGCATAATCACCAAAATTCTTTCAACGACATGGATACTATTTTACCCTCTACAATATGCAAAAGTCCAGATGAAATAGCCTCCATCTTTGCTAGGAGGTTGGATGCTCTTAAACAGATCTCCCTCTCAGACACAAAAGGTGGCACTTCTTCTCAGATGGCAACATGCTTATTTTGTGGTAAATATGGCCACGAGTTACGATACTGCTCGGCTATAACAGAGTCTGAGCTTGAGGCTCTTTTATGCAATGCATCTTCACATGCAGGTGCTGAGGGATCTTCCTTGTGCATTATATGTTTTCAACTTGATCACTGGGCTAATACATGCCCTAAGAAGTTAACAAGAAGGAAACAGATACTTGATACATACAATTCAATTGGAAACCTCAATGTCAAGATTTGCGAAGGAGATGAACAAGATTCCACCACCTTTGCGAAGAAGCGGGAAGGTCCTCTTTATGACAATAATATTAATCTTCCTAGTAGTAACGAACCTCTTATGCATGCTGCGACAGATAACATAACAGGGACAGGAGTGGATCCCTCTGGCAGGAGAATTTCAGATGGAAATGAAGTTAGAAAGTCTATGGATTCAAAGTTCGGAGACCATGTTTCCAGAGTAAGGCAGCCTTTCCCAGTGAGCAACTTTGTTGGAAGGCAGATGGAAGCTGTACCAGAAGGCATGTTAGATGCAATTAAAAGACTACGTTTGTCACGCGTAGAGATCCTCAAGTAAGTCAGTCTTTCATTTTGTCTAACTAAATCTTTATATACCGCTTATATTAAAGAATCGAGTATCCATAATACAGATATAGTGCGTCGATATTTTCTGTTAATATTTATAGCACCGGTAGAATTAGGCTGGATTTGCGTGGTTGGGGAGGGGGCGGGTGTTGTTTTGTAGAAAGTTGCAGTTCAATCCTTAACAATGGTGATTATTTTCTCCGTTTACATATAATCTTCTCTCACTAAACACTCCCAAATGTCCGCAGATGTATGAACTCGTCCCATGTTTCACTATCATATCTAAATGGATTTTTCATTCGTCTAAGAATTGGGAAGTTAGAAGCAGGACAAGGGGGAACAGGATACTATGTTGCTTCTATAACTGGTACATTTACGACAGAAATGTATTTCTGATTTAGAATGGCTACTTCATGTATTTTAATCGCGTGCCATATGTTTGTTCTTTGTTTCTTGAAAATGATAACAGGGAAACAACTAGAGATGTCAGGCAAAGACTCGAAGAAATATATTGGCGTGAACGTTGGAGGTACCCAAAGTTTGGTTGGTATTCAGTATGTCTCTAACCATGATTTCTTGGAGGTAAAAGAGAATCACATCTATTAGGATACTTTGCACATATGCATTCTTCTACTCCATGTTATATGTTATACTCATTGGCTTTTTCAGGATGAGGTTGTTACTTGGTGGTGTAGAGCATTGCAAAATGGCGAAAAGGTTCCGTCACAAGGAGAACTTCGATCGAAGTTTAAAGAGAGGCTAAAGTTAGGATTTTGTTGAAATGTAGTTCACTATTCTCTTGCGTTCAAGGCCGGACCTAATATTTCAGGGGTTCTGCGCGAAAATAAAAATGGGGCCCTTTTTATACAAAAAAAATGAACTTATTATAATTCTTAATATAAATAAAGTATTATATTATGAAATTACAAAGTATGTTTTCTTCGAGCAAAATCATCGAACAAAATTGTCAATAATACAATCAAGATCTGCTTTTCAGTTTCTCCTTCTCGATGCATAAGATTGCTATATTGTTAAAGATCAATAGTCGATTGGAACAACTTATAATATATCGTCATGTTTAGAGTAAATCAACTATTTCGATCACTAACTCCATTTTTCAATATTTTTTCACAATTACTATATTTAAGGTTCAAGGGATGGAGGTATGACCATTCTCTCTCCTTTCATCTATAAAAAAATATCTAAATATCTAAGGTAATTTTATAAAGGTTATAATTTATTTCTGATTACTTGTGTGAAATTATACTAACTAGGCATTAGAGTGTCTATGGTTGTATTCCGACCACACTTTCATTATAAACGGATTCATCAAACATTGGACATTTGTTGGCACCTAAGCAATCAAGACGTGTGCGGAAGGAAATTCTCCAGAGAACTATCTCAACTAGACGAACTCCAGCTCCGCAAGGTCTCGAAGTTAGTGTTAATCCATCTCTTGCAGTAGAAGGAACGTATAGACCCGATGGATCAGAACTTGCAGATTCATCAAACATCGGACATTCGTTGGCACCTAAGCAATCAAGACGTATGCTGAAGAAAATTCTCCAGAGAACTATCTCAACTAGACGAACTCCAGCTCCGCAAGGTCTCGAAGTGAGTGTTAATCCATCTCTTGTACCAGAAGGATCGCATAGACAAGATGGACCAGAATTTGCAGATTCATCAAACATTGGACATTCATTAGCACCTAAGCAATCAAGACGTATGTGGAAGGAAATTCTTCAGAGAACTATCTCAACTAGACGAACTCCAACTCCTCAAGGTTTTGAAGTTAATGTTAATCCATATCTTGCACAGAAGGATCGCGTAAGCCCAATGAAGTAGAATTTGTATAACACATATGTACAAAATGTGGAAGGCAAATACACAAATCAAATCGAGATCTTTGAGAAGTAGATGTGAAGAAACTCACACTTGTGAAACCTATATGAAGTCAATTCAAACAAGTCAAACTTGAGAAAGCTACAAAAAACACTAGAACTTGTAGACCACCTTGTAACAAATCAAATTTTGAGAGTAAGTGGTAACCCATCCTTGCAAGCATATTAACAAGTCATGCTCAAGTCAACTTCAAGTCACCCTCAACACTTATATTGTCGAGTCATATCATACACAATCACATGTATTGGATATCAAGAATTGATATTCAAATTTCTTCGTCTAATTACTTTTATTTGCAAGCGCAACTTTTCCTTTAAAAGATTATATCATTAATTAACTTAGCGTTTAATCGTTTTGATGGATAGTCGAACTTCTTTGCTCAACAAGACCGAACATGTTACCAAGGGAGGTCATTGGGCTGATCTCTATGGACAGCTATGGTCCATGGACACATGGGCTTGAGCTCATGTAGGGTTAAACACCTCTTCTATAAAACCTCTTTAAACAACCCTAATTTCATTTACCACATACTGAACCCTAACAACGCCTCTGCACATCAAGCTCACTACTCACTCTCTTCGACAATGGTAAAACAACCTGCGTAATCCTTCAAACAATTTTTGTCTCGAATTGTTGTACACTTGTACGATTTGAAGCTAATAATTTTTAATTGATTTGATATTTTTTTGCAGGCGGAAATTGAGACTGATGTTACTACCGGACAACCAAAGAAGAGAACGTTCAAGAAGTTCAGCTTCAGAGGAGTGGATCTTGATGCTCTTCTTGATATGTCCACTGATGACCTCGTCAAGCTATTCACTGCTCGTATTCGCAGAAGGTATAAATGGTTTTTCAGCTTATTATCTATAATAAAGTTCACATTTTGTAATTTTTTTTTGTTCAACTTATATTGATTGTTTATTTGCTTTAGATTCATTATATGGATATTTAGGTTGATGGGTTTCTTTTGTTTTATTGATTTGTTTGTGAGGGTAACCGAAAGATTACATTTTTGTTTTGTTTTTCTTGCTTGGTTCAACTTATATTGATTGTTTTTCTGCTTTAGATTCATTATATGAATATTTGTGGTGATGTGTTTCTATGGTTTATTCATTTGTGTGAGGGTGACTTTTGCATTTTTGGTTTTCTTAGTCATGTTTGGTTAAACATATATTTGTTGTTAAATTCAATATTGGATATAATGCTCGATTGATTTCTGTAAGTTCTTTTATTTGTTCGTGAATGTTCTTAGAAATGATTTGTTTTAAATTTTATATCTATTTGCTATTTTTTTGCAGCCATGATAGTGTTAAACAAATTGAATTCATGAATTGGTCCAAATAATGTTGATGTCTTAACCTCATCATTATATCACTGGTTGACAGCTCTTTGGTTCATGGCAAATTGGCAATCCTATGTTTGTCTAATTGTATTTAAGAGTGTAGATATATTTTTCCAAATGTTGAAAAATCGATGATTAAACATGCCGCACTTACAATTAGGATTTTTTGTCCAGTTAGTATTTGTGTACAAATGTGCATAAGCCTTAGTTGTTTTGTTTAATGATCAGATCTCTCATGTATGATGATGTAAATTGTCTTGTTTATGTTTTCATTCATCAATTTTCAATGGGATGGAGTTAAGGTTTGTTCTGTTTGGTTTAAATAGGTTCTCAAGAGGTCTGAAGAGGAAGCCAATGGCTCTAATCAAGAAGTTGCGCAAGGCGGTATGTATTGTCACTACTGTGGTATTTGAATTTTTGTGTGTGAATTGCTTGGAGAATTATTTGATGTTCTATCTGATTCTTAATTTAGAAGCTAAACCGCATTTCTTAATAGAGATTGAACCAGACTATAGATAGTTCAAATCTGTTATTAGTTGGACTCTTGCCATGGAATCTAAAGCATTTGGTATACACTATTATAGCATGTGTCTCAAGCTATTTAATCATACGAGGATTAGGTTTTTATCTTTTACCCTAATAGCTTTGTTTTTGTACTCTAATAGTATAGGGTACCCTCTTTCTCCCAATTTTTATATTCTCCGTTATAGTTTACGTCATACCTAATTCCTACTACTTAATGAACATTATGGGCTGTTATTTAAGCCGTTACTTCTATTGTTTTGGTTTTGAAATTCCCCTGTGTTGTATGCATGACAATTGAGCTATAATAATGGCTAAAGATTATTACTCTGAAATGTAATGCTTGATTGAATCTCTATACTTGACCAGAAACTTGAAGCACCAGCTGGTGAAAAGCCAGAAATTGTGAAGACCCATCTCCGAAACATGGTTATTGTACCTGAGATGATTGGAAGCGTTGTTGGTGTCTACAATGGTAAGAGCTTTAACACCGTTGAAATCAAGCCAGAAATGATTGGTCACTACCTTGCAGAGTTCTCCATCAGTTACAAGCCCGTCAAGCACGGAAGACCTGGTATTGGTGCTACCCACTCCTCCAGGTTCATTCCACTCAAGTGAGATGTGGAAATGGAGAATTTTGTAATTCGTTGGTACTTTGTCCTGTTTCACTTTACTAGTCTAGGTACATCGTTGTTTGGCGAGAGCGATGTATTATGCTCTGTTTTTTAAAACTCGATAAATTATTAAGTTTGAAATTTGTTTCTCTGCAATTGACATTATTTGTGTTTTCTTGTTTGCCTCTATTATATTTATATACCATTTTACAATTACAAAAATGCCTAGAACCATGGAAAAACTGGAGATTGCTATTAAGAATTTCGTTGGTATGATTTGTTGGATATTTATCCTTTTTTTAATTAGTATCTCCTTTATTTAACAATAAAACAAAATTTATTTGTTTTCACGCTCAACACAATCATTACAATAATAGAATTGATGTATAAATAAAGAGATTATAGTTATAGGACATCCTTCTATTGTTATACCTTATAACCAAACTCCTCTTGATTGCTTCATCTCATTACCCAACTAGTTAGAGGTAATCCGACTACCCACAAATCTTGACATTGCTTAATTGTTAAATGTGTGTTCATGGCTCAATAACTTAGTGATATCTAACCCTCAAATGGGAGGTCGTGAGATTAATTTGTTGAAGACAATTTGTCTCAAATTTTATTCTAATTGCCGTGGGTTATGAATTTTTTATTCGTTATTTGTAAAAAAGTATGAAATTGTCACACTACTGATCCCTATGCACCTTGCCCTCGATTGCAAGGAGGAGGCAAATTGTGCATATGCCTCAAACCCTTGCTCTGAACTACAAAGAGGAGGTAAATCACGAATGTGCCTCACATAATGAGGAGACTAGAACATGCTTCTTAACCACTTCGAAACACATAGTTCGCTTCTAATAGGAATTGAACTTGGATTGCACGAAAGAGGCGAGATTGTTGGTACTTTGCACTCTAGTTCTTTACTAGTTAACCCATACCTCGAGATTATTGGTACTTTATAATAATATTATATTCATACTTTCATTACTAATTCATCAACAAAAGATGTTTCCATGTCTAGCTATCAACTACTACAATACAACTTCCTCAATTGCTTCAACATAGTCCCTTGATTCTCTTCCGATTACTCATCCATTAATCTTCACAATCAATCAATTTGGTTGAAACAGTTATTATACTTTTAAGATAAAAAAAGGTAATATTTTATAGGAATAAATATGCAGTATAATATGTTAAATTGTTAATATTCCATGTGTAGTGCCATATGGTCAATGGTAGATTTTTCATTCAATAGGATACTACAATAGTCAAACGGTCAATATTGGTGCTGATATTACATGTATTTAATATTATAATTCGAATAATCATTTTGGATTTTCATCATATGTCTACAAATCCAATGTATGTAAAAAAGTCATAGAATGACTAAAAAAGACATTAGTTTTTTTGGAGGGCATTTTGGGAATGTCTGGTTAGCTTTGAGTTGAGTTGATGATACCAAACTTCTTCTCTATTTCCCAAAAGTGTTGTGTTCACTAAGTTTTCCACTTCAGCTGCTCCCATCTATCAATTATAGCCAACCAAAAAAAGTCTCAAATTTAGAATAGACAAATGACTAAAAGTTTGAATAAGTTGGAACATATTTTGTTTCATTAGACAAGTAATCGCAAATGAGTCACATGTTGAATAAAATAGTGTATATTACTAAGTCACATATTCAAAACGTGCGTTTAGAACTAGTTTTTCAACATGGAAATGGATATATCATGTACTCCCTCCCTCTCTTTTCCTAAATACCATTTACTTTTGCACAAACCATTAAGAAAAATTTGAATTCATCTCACAAACATAATTTTTCCTCCACTTTTTATTACTACATTTGATAAACTGGATACCTAAAAAGGGATTTCTATTTTAGGTATATGACTTTTTGATTAAGGGACGGAGGGAGTATGTCACTTGTAATTGATCATTGGACATATTTATAAGGGTCAATAGTCAAGACATCACTTAACTTTTCTTCAATATCATCAGTTGATCACTTATCTTCTAAGGAGTTTTAGTTGATCACTCATCTTTTATAAGTGGTCGATAGACCAACAAGTAAGACAAATTTTAAAAGATGAGTGATCAACAAAAACCTTTTAAAAGATAAATAATCAACTGACAATGTTGAGAAAAGGTAAATGATATCCCAATAACCTGTATTTATAACAATATAATTTTCAAATTAATGAGGGACCCCTGGTTCCATCTAATCCAAGAGCCTGCCACTAATTTTCTTTTATCATCCAAGTCATTAATTCCAATATATACCTCACCAATTGAGAATCTCAATTTTAAAAAGTACGAAACCGTCGTCCTAATGACACCTACACATCTTTATCTTAGAATATGTAAATAAAATATATTAAATAATATGTGTTACTGATTAGGGAACTATAGATTGCCTTTTAACCACTACGACACATAATTTACTCCAAATTAGACAAACTTAAACTCTTATTTGAAAAATAATATACCACAAACAATAATTATGAAAAAGAAAGGAGGGAATTATTAAAATACCTTGGTTTCTATTTCAAGTCGTGCACAAAGCTCTTGCGTTGAAAAACTTGATTGTATAGCAATGGCTTTAGTATCATTTGCATTTCTCAAGCATTTGAGGGCCTCCAACATAGAATCAATCCCTGAAGAAGGACTCATTACATTTACTCTAATTTGAGCTCTTTCCATTTCTCTACTACTCCCCTTTGTAGTAAAAATAGCCACATTATTATTATTATTATTATTATTATTATTATTATTATTATTCTTCTTCTTCTTCTCTTGCAACCTCGTCTCAAGTCCATCATTTTGCTTCTTGATCTCAATCTTATACTTTTGCAACTCTTCAATTCTTTTTGTTGCCACTTGGATAATTGAGTTCTTATCACCCTACTTTCAAAATGCAAAACAAGTTAGTAAAATATTCAC
The DNA here is from genome assembly GCA_003412495.2 of Echium plantagineum. NCBI lineage: Eukaryota > Viridiplantae > Streptophyta > Magnoliopsida > Boraginales > Boraginaceae > Echium > Echium plantagineum. The sequence goes on along the minus strand of CM016561.1, from coordinate 39,367,969 downwards.
AAAGAAAACCTCTTTTATATCATGACTGAAAACACAATTGGCATTATGCACAAAAGAATCCACAAATAAATTTGATCAAGAATATAAATAATGCAGCCAGGAAGGGCAACTAATTAAGTTTGTGGAGTTCGTAGGTGGATTTCCTCATGTACACCGACACTTTATTGGTCGGGTCTGTATTAACACAACGCTTTAGTATGCGCGCGCCAATACAAAAAAGAAATAATGCAAGAAAATAACGAAAACCCATCAAAAATAAGTTGTTATTACATCTTTAATTTACAAACCTTAGTCCCAAGAGGCAATAATTTGTGCAAAGCTTGATAGTTTTGCTTTTGTTTATCTCTCCTTTTTCTCTCATTGATCATGTGCTTAAACACCCTTTCTTTTTCATTATTAGGTTGAGGTGCCCAACTTTTCTTCAAGAACTCTACCATCCTCCTATTAATATTCATATTTCTTGGCACATTTCCATAATTTTGTTCAACAAAATTTATAGGTTGTTGCTTATTATACCCAACAAATGCACTTTGGTTCACTTCTGAAAGTGCTTCTGCAAGCCATAACATAGCTTCTTGAGTATCATACTCAAACAAATGATCCATTTTCTCTCAATTTCTTTTTCTTTTTCTTTTTTCTTGATGAGAATAAGTTTCAAATATTTGGATTATGAACTATATATATAGTTGTCGTTTAGGAATAATATATGAGAAAAGTAATGATTGGAATGATGCAATTATATAAAGAAACTCACATTTATCATGTGGGTCAAATGGTAGTCTTTATTCAAAGTAATGGTCTTGATTTTTCAGTCAAATAATGGATGTAATAAAAATAAGGATTATTTTCGGTCGTGTGGTTGAGATTACATGGGGCACATGTCACTTTCAAACTAGTGTATTAGGTGTCGGCGACTAGTCTATTTTCATATCAAAATGTTTTAACAAAAATTTCATTTTTTGAGAGAATAAAGTAAAATATTTTTAAGAATTTAATTATCTCAAGTCTATATTTTATTTATTAGAAAAAAAGTTTAAGCCTAAAGTTATGATGATTAAAAAAATATTATTTTCTTTATTTCAATATGATTAACCAATTTAATATTGTATAAAGTTTAAGTCAAATTTGAATAGTTCTAACATTATCAATTTTTGTTTCGTTATATTTGTTCATCTAGTTAGAAAATAACTTTTTATTCTAAAATAAAAATTAGAATAAATAAATAAGAATAGAGCTATCTAGGCAGTAACACACCTCTTTTAGTCGAGGTCGGTTTTGACATAATTTTTATTTTTTATAAAATCAGAAGATATAAATATAAACAAAAAAATTATTATAAAATTAATATTTATGTTTATATTTTAATACACATAAGTTTTCTTGAACATTCACTTTACAATTTATTATGATAATATCGAACATCCAATCTAAAATATATAAATTCGTACCCTAGCTACATAATAATTAAAAGAAATTAGAAGGTCAGTTTTATATGAAAGGACTAGTCTTTTTATGCACATAGTTTTTAAGTGGTTAAAATATATCCATGCACACGGATATATTTTATAATAATAATAATGTATGTATAGTAGGACGAGGCTAGTTGACTAAATGCATGAAGAAAATTCTTGTGATTGGAATTATTTCAACTAAGTGGAATAAGAGCGCGAATAAAAGATAAGTCAATATTGGAGATACAATTAGCTTTCTTCCAAGAAAACCACATACAGATAAAATTCTCTTTATTTGAATTAACTAGTTCCAGGTGCCCGTCGTGAATTCTCTTTATTTGATTGCTACTTACCCATTTTTGACTGCTACTTAGTATCGGCAATAGGTCTGAAAAAGTATCTAAAAATTAACTAGTTCCAGGTGCCCGTCGTGGTATTTATTACATGGGGGGACTACGTTCACACATTTATATAGTTGAAATACAGATACGTTAAGCATGACATTTGTAGCGGAACATTTTGGCTTCAGGGCTGGGTTTCATCGGTATGACCAGTGCTGCTTTCATCAGTGTTGGAATCATTCGTTTGCAATTGGAAGAGCCGCCGCTTTGAAGTGCCTGAACAAATGGAAATAACTACATGTTAACGTATGGTTGATAAAGGAGATGTTGTTATTTGAAATACTCACCACTACTAATGTGAATGTCACGAATTTGTCTTTTCAGTGGTGATAAGGATGACTGGGAAGTTTCAACAGATTTTCCTTTGTTCGGAGAGGAGGTCTGACTTTCTTTGTCCTGCTTGTTGGATGTGTCTCCTAGTTCAGAACTGGAGTCCTCGTAGTAAGCTAGCAGGATCATCTTCCGCTGACTATCATCAGTTCCCACAAAAGTTCGACGTACCAGAGCTTGAAATATTTTCCCTTCAAACTCCATTTTGATGTTATCCAAATCATATTGTTCGCCCTGACGCATCATAGAATATATTTGAAGAAACTGGAGATTGTTAATATATAATGGATGAAGAATTGGTAAAGAGGCAATAGATTACAATTGTGTAGAGGTGGGAGATGTTGGTTGCTGTTGTCTGAAGAATACGCTCGGCAACATCATCAAATGCAATTATTTTACATTCACTGCCCTCATCAAGTATCGTCATCAGAACATATGGCCTTTTGCAAAGAAAAATGGTGTAAAGTTTAGTAGTGGCAACAAGTTAGGATAACCAATAGAGTTTATACTATTGAACATACCTTGGTTTCGTAACGACTGTTTCATTGCAGCTAAGGCATTTGTACTGAGTATTTTCTTTATTTGCACTTATTTTGGCACGACAATTGCTACACTCATAGTAAAACAGTTTTTGATATTCATCCGATATCTTTAGATATGCCCGGACCCAATATTCTCCAGGGACTGAAATCTGCTTAAGTTCATTTAATGAATGCATCTTTAAATTCTCTTGAGAGACAAGTTCTCTTGATATTTGAAGCGATTATCAACAAGAAGGTCAGCCAATTCCGTGTCTGTTCTTGTTTGAATCCTGTTTAAATAAGTAATTTAGGGGAATTAAAGAAGGCGCAAAAAATATGGACAAGATCTTTTATGAGATTATATAAATTGAGTCATACCACTCTTTTAATTTAGTAACATCTTCTAGTGGTGGGTTGATGGTAAATGAAGAGCAATTCTTTGTGGAAAGAGATGTACCTAATATTTTATGCAGCAAATAATTATGACAAAAATTATAACCAAACTTATGATAATGAAGGAAAGAAGTGTTCAATGGAGGAAAGATTTACTTTTGTAAGTTGATAAACTTAGCCGTTTTGCTACAACAACAGATAATGACTTCGCAGCTTCTATCAGAGTAGGTCCTTTGGATTCAACCATTTCACCCCACAAAGTGACGCAAAGAGGGATTTTCTCAGAATTTGTTTAATGCACATATTATTATTGATAGTACAACTAATAAATGGAGTTTTTTTTAAAAATTGCACATACTCTGAGTTTATGAATGTGAATCGCTGCACATTCTTTGAACCAGTTTGAGTAGGAACCGATTCAGGATCTTGATATGCAACAACGACACCCATAATATCTACATGTACAATATGCATAAAGTAAGAACAGTGAATATCTAATTAAAAATCTGGATCAATGAAATATATACGGACTTACCAAATGTGCTTGTGGAACTGTTCTTCGTTCTTGCAATGATCGTAAAAGGAGTTAAGGTGTCTAAGAAATACCGTAAAGTTGGCAGTCGTTAAGGTGCAGGCTGAATTAAAGTATCTTTTTGCAAAATCCATTGATATGAATTAGGTAATATTTTGTATTGTTGATCAACCAGCTTAACTTTTGCATTGGAGATGTCGTAAACCTGGAACTGGTGAAGAATTTGTTCTAACACTGCCACATGGGGATCGAAGATAGTAGCAACTCTTTCATTTCCCTATATACATAAATCTCATATTTAATATGGTAGATTAGAGGAGATAATTTTAGGAGTGAAAATGACTGAATTTACCTCATTGTCAGCCATCACATATCTTTTTAACTTAGAACCATTTGCGCAAGTCATTGAAGGTATGCTCTCTGTTATGGTAATTCTGCACGTCCAATTCTTTGTGTTGTTGTTAATCTGGCTAATGAGCTTATGATTCTGCGCCATCCGATTATGTTAGACTCAGCTGAAAAACAAAATAGGTATAAATCAGAATATACAATACAAGAAAAGTATCAGATGGCAGGTGGACATGAATTTGAAGCAAGTGTTGAGTTGCTTAGAGAACCTTGAGAATATTTGCCAATCCTTGGTAATGAATTTTGCTGTCCAGAGCTGCAAAATGAAACATCAAGAGCGAGCATATGAAATAATATGTTATTGGATGTTTAAGCACTCACTACATCTAAAAATAGCAGATATATTCATCGGAAAGCAGCAAACATGGAGAGACTATTTGGTAAATAGAAAAAGAACTACATGTAATACTGGAAATACACATTATCGATGACTATATATCTAAAAATTCATTTCACCCTTGCCAAATCAAGAACCTCCTTATATACAACATTTGTTGTATATCTAGTTTCTGGATCAGTGTAAGTCGGAGGAATAATAAGTACTTTCACATTTACTCCAGTCCGTGCCCTAGACAATGCAACATAAAGTTGGCCATGTGCGAAGACTGGTTGTCGCAAATAAATGCCAACACAGTCCAGTGTCTGTCCTTGTGCTTTGTTAATGGTCATAGCAAAGCATAGACGAAGTGGGAACTGACGTCGTATGAAAGGCACTAAGTACTTATTATCTGATGGATTGGGTTCAAGAGGTATTCGAGGTATCCAAACATGTTTTCCTATGTACTGACCAGTGCAATAACTGCACCTATGACATTCCTATTTAACTCAGTGCATATCAATCGTGTACCATTGCAGAGCCCTTCTATAGGATTAATGTTTCTCAAAAGGATAACAGGGCAATTTCTTTTAAGCATAAGCCGATGCTGTGGTAACCCACGCGGCTCTAATGAATTCAAATAGTCTACATATTCTCCTTGGTCGAAGTCATTTTTGGCCCGATCGTCACTAATGTAAACAGTCTCTTCACCAGGAAAGCCATGAATCAGATTGGAATTGATGTCATCAACAAATTCATTCTTTGGGCTTAAAATAACTCTCTTCATCATTTCAAAAGGCTCATTTTCAAACATCTTGATATCTGGGTAGACATAACGTATCAGATTCTGAATAGATATATCAGCTGAAGTATATGGTATGAGCATCGGACGAGGAATTTCAATTTCACTTTTTGAGTTAGTCGGCTCTTCACCGTTTCCAATCCGCATTAATAATTCAATGAATTCAGGATCATCGCGTGCTCTCATGTTTTCTGTCAGCTTCAAATTTTGGAATAGGCGCCATAACTCAGAGCTTATTATACTCGCTTGAATTTGCTCTGTTTTTCCTCCACCTCGTACAACTGGGAGAACTTGCCGGAAATCGCCTCCAAATACAATTAACTTGCCACCAAAAGGTTCCTCAGAATCACATAGATCCTTTAGTAGACGATCTAAAGCATGTATAGCATCTTTGTGTGCCATAGGAGCTTCATCCCATATAATTATACGGCTAGACCTTATCAAATCAGCTTCACTACCTTGATATCCTATCTGGCATTCGAGTCGAGAATCACCATCAGTTGGTATTTTAAATCTTGAATGTGCAGTTCTACCTCCAAGGAAACCTGATAATGCAATCCCCGATGATGCGACTATGATAACAATAAAACCTTTCGATCTGATGTGAGCTAACAACACTTTGTACAGGTAACTCTTTCCTGTACCCCCTGGTCCATCAACAAAATATAAGCTCCCATGTCCACACAAGGCTGCATCTAGAATGAGATCAAATGCTTTCCTTTGTTGACTATTTAACTTGTTAACAGCAACTAAGTCTGCTTCAGGAATTGGTATACTTTTCTCAGCCATTATTTCACGAGAATATCGATCTGCCTCACTTGAAGAATGCTGATAAGGAACAAGATGAAAATCATTGATATCTCTACCAAGTGATTCCAATGTATCACTAATTCCTTCCATTACATGATGAAGTATATTCTGATCGGTAGTTTGCATTTGTGCTTGATGTCTTTTGAAATCTTCCGCAAGATGCTCATAGAAATCCTCAAATAGTTTCCTCGGATTAGATGGATGGCAATAATGAAGTAGTGTTGCAAACAAACGTCGAAGTTCAATTGGCATTCTGTAAGATGCCGCCTCAGCCATAGTTTTATCTATATCTCCATCATTCTGTAATAAACCCCTCCTGTGTGCAGATTCTTGAAATGTTTGGCATAAAGTCCCAGCTACAGTCAGAATATCATCAAATGAAATGGGGCACCGGACATGACGAAGCAAGACTCGTAGATAATAACGCTCACTTTCTATCGGATTGACGACGCATATTCGTCCAATGACAACTCTTTTCTTCCTTTTGGACCAATATCTATTCTGTGAATCCCAAACAAAGTGTTTGGGGAATTCCTTGTATAGCAAATTCAGACTCCTTGCATGAATATCATGGCGATTCATTTCAAAGAATTCCGTTAACATAGTTCTCTTTTGTCTTGGATCAGCAACAATGTCCTCTAAATCAGCATCATCTTCAAAAATGATTGTTTGGAAGTCTGGAAGATGTACTTGAAGTTGCAGTACAGATGGATACATGTGGTATAGTGGGAAACCGAATAGTCGCCAGGCAGCTTCTACAGGTGAAACCCATCGTGCATTCTGGAAGTCCGAGATTTCATCTACCTCAGCACCTGACTCATCGGGGGCGATCCGAAACATGATTTTATCATGCCATTTGTGAATGTATTTGTATAAATACTTGACAGCCTTGATGTCACAACAAATTTCAACATTCAAATGACAGTCAAATTCAGCGAGCAAGATTGGGTTATACGGTATCACCCATCTATTATCGAGGAGACGACCCCTGACTTTTGCTGTTCTCCCATCATTTCTGCGCCGGTAGATAGGATAACTACCTTTACCATGACTTGTGACATCTGTGTATTGCTTCGGATAATGATTTTTGCATTTTGAATCTCGCATACATACGTTGTCTGGATTTAAATCACCACATGGCCCATGCATCATGTGCCTTGTGACTAAGCTGTGAAGATAGGGATCTTCTACTTGATTGGGCAACTCAGCAGAAACGATGCTGTCATAGGATTCAGGACTTAAATACTTCGAACCAGCCTTCAGAATTATCAGGAAATGAGCATGCGGCAATCCTCTTTTTTGAAACTCAATCACATAAATAACTGATTCAATCTTCCCAAATGCCTCACCTCTCATAATTTTATCATACAGAATGCCCATTTTTGCTTTGAAGACTCTGGCTAACAAGTCAGGCCTATTTTGTGCTTCTTTGCCAGGTAGTAAGTGTTCTTTAATCTCAGGCCAATTCGGATTGCATGTCATTGTGAGAAAGATATCGGGCCGGCCAAATTCTTGAACAAGAGACATCGAGTCTAAATATTTTTGTTTCATATTTCTTGGGCCACCAATAAACGTTGAGGACAAATACGTTCTTTTCCCCACTTTACCATGTTGGAAATTGATGTGTCAATTTCCTCAATTAGTGCCCGTGAACTATATCATCTATATATACGGTTCAACAACCGATAGTTATCTGAACTATCAGTAGTCTCACCCGAGATAATGCCGGGGGTCATCGAATGGTAGACTAGGCTCTCACGATGATCTTCGGGATTCGTGTATACGGTCTTATACGTTGAATCCCGATGCCTTCGTTACTCGGGCTATGAGGTCACACACGTAACAATTACCGAAGATACTTTCGAGTTGTGACCCGAAAGTGAATAAGGGATTTGATCCATATTGAGGAATTTCGGTTCGATCGAGATCGTGTCCCGACCGAACCGATGGTGCGCCTGGAATTGGTTCCGGACACACCATTTGGGGTTTATGTATATATATATATGTGAGATATATATATATATATTATCATTTATTGAAATGATTTAATTAATTAATGAATTAATTAAATAAGATATGATTTAATTAATTAATTAAGATTAATTAATTCCATCATCATGAATGGTTGACATCTTGGTGGCTACTTTATGCCTTGCTAAGTCATCACACAACTCTTGTTAGAGAACATAAACAAACACACACACTTCATCTTCAAACCTTCTAGCAAAACTCTAAGTGTTAGAGTATAGAAATTGTTCTATAGTTTGCTATAGTAGTTAGACTACACACTCCTCAATAACACACTAGTCCAAGTGTGTCTTATTGCTATCTAAGGTATTGGTGTGGACTATTTCATAGTAGTTCCATATCACCTTGGTGATAGAAATTTCTTCAAGAAGAAAGCAAGGAGCAAGGTGTGGGGATAAGCACTTGAAGATCATATCGCTTCCGCTCACGCTTCAAAGGTATATCTTTGTAGCCACACTCTTTGATTATGTTAGTTGTAGCATATTCACACTATCTTTAAACATATACTTCTATGAGCTAGTTCTATTGTGTAAGTTCTAACGATCAACGAATTAGGGTTTTCTAGACCTATGAACTATCGTAGTTCATTGTGTCTTGCAACCCCGGGGTATTCCAACATACCACTGATGAGAACCCCTGATATGACACTATCTACTACACCTCTATATTGCTCACGCCTTGTTTTCTTTTGTTTTGTTCTTAGGAAATCCAGCCTCATTGATTCAAGCTTGATATAGTTGTCCACGACATATTGCTGAAACAATCTACCAAACCGTAGAGTGTAAGAAGTTTCATTTAATCGGAGCTGCATTTTGTAGACATAATACTCTCGACAACTGACTATTTTCCTTCTTGCTCTCTGATTTGAATTCGACACCACATCATCATTTTCCCAAATGACAGCCTCATCAATTCCACCTCCTGTGAATTCTGTAGAATACAGTACATAATGAAATTAGCATAAGTTAAACTAATCTAAATGTTCTTCATAGTATTAATTAGTTTTATAATATGGATAAATAATAATGTAAAATAAGAAGTAACCTGTTATTTCCCTTGATATTAGATCTTCGAATGACGTGTACGCCTCATGTTGCGGTGCTAAAAATCTAGGTAAAGTGCGTCGGCCTGGTCTTATAATTTGCCCAACTTTAGGTATATCACAATGCCAACCAGGTTCGCCGTTGGGAAACATTAACACATATTGAAGCGGATCGTAACATCCATAATAATATTGCACTCGATGACTTGTGCCAGATTTAGTGTACACTCGGACATCCCACAATTTTGAATTAGCTGCATTGTCACTTTCATTCTCAATCCAGATGCCTGCAACCTCCTCTGATGCAGGAACATTATATGTACGTTGATCTAGATCAGGGTCTGTTCTCTAAACAATATGGTACTGTTCAATGTCGTCTAGGCTTGAGATTTGAGTGAGGAATTGACAATAGGCATTTGGCTTCAGAGTTTGAACAAGTTCTTCAACGAGGGTTGGATCTAATCTCGGCAAGGCGGCAATCCGATTTGATGTCTGATGTACTGGATCATAGAAGTAGAATTGTATACCAGTCAGTTTCTTCGGCTGGCTTTGAGGAATCAAGTCATTCAAGAAGTGGTGAACTTGACCTCGAACTTTGACAGTATAGATACCATGATCACGGCGCTGATAGTGTTCATCACATCGCATTCCAATAGAGGTAAATGCGAAATGATTGTTGTAAGTTCTGATTTGAGTTTGAAAGTCCCTTGCTTGCTTATCAGTCCCAGTGATCAGGCGAACTATATTAGCTGGGAGTATTGATTCAATCAACGGAATCTCTCCATTTGAACAACACATTAACGGAGATTCCTTGTAGAACTTGAATGCGCCACAATATTGACAGCGTGGTAACCGTGGCAAAGTATTAGTTCTTTCCTCAGATTTGGTTTGAATATGATTGGTTCCTGCATGGAAGAATTGCAACAAATAATTATGACCATTCATTTCAAATTATGTATTTCATTAAATTGTCTAAAATATCTTATTCAATTAGATTACTTCTTTGTAGCCGTCTTTGTTGTGAGACAGTGCATTGCCTCCTTGATGATTGGCCAGGGGTAAAAGTAAGGTGTGCTGACATAACATTAGGAGTGACAGGGAGAGATATATGTTGATCGAAAGAGTTAATGACTTGAGCAGCCTCTGAAGGACATGAAGGAATAGTGGTGTCTTCCATATGATTTGAATGAGAAACACCTTCATTATAGTTTTTTGAAATAGTTAGAGTGCATCCTCGATATAAAACTGTAAATAAGTGAACGATGTAAGAAGAAAAGATATTGACCTGAGATAATTCATGAGCACTGTCACTTTGCCTTGCAGACTGTTGTGATATATCAGACTCTTCGAAAGTAAGTGTCGCTTTTTTTTTTCTTGTGGAATGATGGGAGACGTAGTCAGTACTAATTTTTTGTTGAGAGGGATAGTCCTTTTTAAGGCACTAAGAATTCTATTCTCTATGGGATACAATCTTAATCAAGGTGTGTAACGCGTACCTTGTGAACGCTGTGCTTGCCTTTTGGCAATAGCATCTTTATTGGCTGAAGTAAGAGAGTATTGACATTTGATTTAAGGAAAGAGGTTTAGATAACTTTTTAGGGCATATTTTTTATGTTGTTCAAAGGTTTTATTACCTGCATATAGTTCACGCCTTCGTTTATTGATTTTGTCCTTATTAGCTGTGTAGATAATAATGAAAGTGTCGATGTATCATTTCTTTTCAACATTATAAATTATATTATGTTCCGAAGCTTTAAACAAGTGAAATAATTTAAAAAGACATCTTAGACAAACCTGCATAATAGATTTGTGCTACAAAGATACCTATCAACTGCCGATTAGTTAAAAAAAATTTTAAAATATAATCTTTAATGTTAGGCTAACACTTGCAGATATTATCAAATAGTAAGTCTATACATTATGTCGAATCGGTGATGCGAAGCGTGTTATTAAAATAGGAAATCTTACTCTTGCTAGCGTCTTTTATATCGCTGAATAAATACATTTTGGCAAGACTGAATACATTTGGACAAAAAAATATGATAAGAGAATGGCATAAATGATAGGACCCTTTAACATAATAAAACTTATAAGTTATGTGCTCTGTACTTTGATCTGTAGAAAAGTGTTTGATATGTGCTCTTTACTTTCACTTGAAGTACAATTAACTACAATTGGTAAAATAAGAGAAAATCAAATCGTCCCATTACTTGAAGACAGATTGGATACTTCAAAAGCAAACAATAAATGTCAGGCAGATATGTATTAATTAATGCAAAGCTATTCTGCTGAGCTTCCTGACATTAATTGCAATATTCTCTAAGTGGTCTAAATAGATTCCAATATATATTAGGAGAGTTTAGTTAGTAGATAAATGTCAAGTCTAATAAATGTCATCATCTCACTTTGTTCAGCTATAAAAGGAGGTTACCTCTAAACAAAAAACTCACCATTTCTACTGAAATAACATTACCAAGATGATCATAGGCAGTAAGACTCGGCTGTTTTGATTTCTCTGCATTCTTTGTCTGTTTTATACTGTTTATATGATATTTATGGAAATAATATGCGAATATCTTCTAATCTATATTCTTATTTCGATGAAGGTGGTGTATGCTATTTCACTATCGACTATTGCAGTGGCTATCGAGCGGTATATAAGCTACTTTCCTGAATCAATTTATGTTTGCATGCATGTTACTAATTTGTTTTAGTTAAACTATCGTCTACTGCAATGCCTATCAAGTGGTGCATAAGTTACTTTCCTGTATCTTTGAATATAAAGTCATGCATGTCACTAATTTGTGCTTGTAATAACAGAAACTACTAGAAATCTTCACGGGACCTTTGGATGTAAAGGGCTGTGGTTCTCTTACTGTAAGATATGGTGGCAAAACCTATGTAGTCAATGTTCGCAACAGGGAATTTCGAGATGGTTGGAAAAAGTTTGTATTGGATTCACATCTAGTGACTGGTAATATCATCTTAGCTTCATATAGTGGTGGGGATACTATTTCACTTATGAGGTTTAAAAAAGGAATCGGTATGAACGTTGTTTGGGAGAACATCATAGACCCATATGATGTTGATTCAAAGCTGGTAAGTGAAGCAAATCTGCCACATGACTACTCAGCAGTAGAACTGTCTGTGCCTTATCTAAGTGGATACTATCCTACTTATATGGCTTATCTATTCGGCGCTCCTACTGGTATTTGCTTATTTACACCTGGGAGTGAACTTGCATTGGTATGATGAAAATATTGCCTATTCTATTAGTTATATTTTCCACCATATCTATTACATCTATAACCATATTTATCTGTATATGCATTTGGCAGAATATTCCACTCAATTTGGCACAGCACATGAATTTAGCATTAAAGACAACTGTTAACATTAGGAGTGGTCAAATAACTTTTGAGAATGTTGAAACATAACTTGGCTTCTTCCGTGGTGACGTATGGGCACACTTGGTTCAGGCTTGTGCACTAACAGTGGGTTTCAAACTGTTCTTTTTTCCTAAATGATGATGGAGACTATGAAATGATTGTGATAGGATTTGGAAATTGTGAAGTTCTCTATGACTGGTCGAGGACTTATTTCAAGCTTGTTTAAGTTCATGAGCATGCAATGAGCATGCAAAGAACTTACTACTATAATTTCATAACTTCCTAGCTATTGTAATGATTTTTGGGCAGACTTCATTAGGACCACTTAATTATAATAGGTAGAAGTCTGCTATGACTTATTATATGCAAGCTTTTGTAGTTGTTGTTTTTCCCAGAGAACACTAGATATAAGGTGTTTACTTATATATAACTGGGAATGTAATACATCTAGATGATGTAAATTTTGCTAATCATAATCAGAATTATAAATTATATATATGCACATATGTGTTTAGTCTTTTATTTTCATAAAGTTATTTTATATATACACAGAAACAATGACAATCCAAATATGAGAAAAGAACAGAATTGATGCTATACACATAAGAAGAAACAACAAATTTATGATTGGACAACAGATTACCTGTAAACTTGCTGCTTCAAATGTAGACTAAAATCAGGAGCATTTGTATCACCAATTCCCAGAGCTGAAATTGAGCAAACACAATTAGCTATAGAAATATGTATATAAAGAAACATGACAGAGTGAATAACCAGATAACTTGATAACATCTATTTTGAAAAGTTAATCATCATAAGTTGTAAATGCTACAATATAATTCATTACAATTGACTGAAAGTAATATTGAGAAGCTATTCAAAGTAGTGCAATTCAACAATTGTCTAACCACGCATAAGCGATAGTAACAACAGCATAAAATGCAGCTTGTCACATTAATAATTAGTAGGAATATAAGTCGGACACCAAATCATTATGACAATGAAATGTTTAACCCCAACTTGCAGCATCAATATTTACTAACAATATAAATCAGGAATTGTATGATTATGACAATGAAACTTAATCAGAAGACAAGCTTAACTATCAAAAGCCTATCTGTTTCAACAAAGGAAGTTATATGACATAGAAAGTAATGATGTTAATCATTAGTTAACACAAATACTATAAGAATAAAGTATTAATAAAAAGACATATTTACCCATTCCCAACCAAATGACCCTTCCTAACACCAATGGCTCTATGAAAACCATTAGATTATTTTTAATAAATAATATTTTATGGTCCATGTAATATTAAAGTCTAATTATAATATTAAGGTTTAATGTGATGGTTATTATACATCAAAGATTATAATTAGGGGCATAACTTCTAGCCCTCTCATCTCACTCATTAAGGATGCATTTAGGGTGATCATTAGTAGTATTAGACCTTTGGTTTGATAACTACTACTATATAAAGGGGACCTATGCATCATTGTAAGACACCATCTAAAAATACAAATAAAAGATAGAGTAGAGAAGAGAAAAGGAAGAGGCTTAGTTAAGTGATCTTCATCAAACTCTCATCATGGATCAAGGTATGTCCTTGTATTATTATCGATCATAGTGTATATAATTTAGAGTGTAAAGATCCTAATATAATAGTTTTATGCTTACAATTGGTATCAGAGCATGGTTGAACACTCTTGATTATTACATGAATTGTTATTTAGCCTAAATGAATTGCTAAATATGTTTTATTGCTTCCGCTATGAATATGAAATATATAAATGGATGTATTGTTAATTTTCTAATATAATATTATATTATTTCGCTTAAATATTCATCATAATAATTGACAATATTTGATCATGTATATTAAAGGTTATTGTATTATATGGCATAAAAGATATGTTAGTTTGTCAATTGTTTGATAAATGTGTAATGTTATATTTATACATACATGTTCTTTGTTCACATAATTTCTTTTATAATGAGTATCATGATATTGATATATGATGGAAAAAGAAAAGTGTAAACATATTAAATTTGCCTTGCACATATTTGGTGATAATTAAAAATATCTATTATTAAGAAAGCTTGTTAGTCACCAAAGTGACCTAGCTAAATTGTTAGATAGATATTTTATCTCCTATTATATAAACTGTGTAAATTTTGAGATATTATAATATCTTTTATAATGGGTATCATGATTTTGATATATGATGGGAAAAGAAATGTGTAAACGTATTAAATTTGCCTTGCACATATTTGGAGATAATTAAAAATATCTATTATTAAGAAAGCTTGTTAGTCACCAAAGTGACCTAGCTAAATTGTTAAATAGATATTTTATCTCCTATTATATAAATTGTGCAAATTTGAGATATGATAATCAATAATATCTATTTACTTTTCAAGTGCTTGTTAGTCACCAAAGTGGCCGAGCTAAATGAGTAAATTGATATTTCATCTCAACTAAATGTTACGAAATCTTGAGATATGATAGTTTATAATACTAATTTAGTTTTAAGTGCTTGTTAGTCACCAAAGTGGCCTAGCTAAATGACTAAATTAATATTTTATCTCAATTATAGGTTACAAAAACTTTGAGATATTACAGTAAATTTTCTATTTTTATAATGCTTGTTAGTCACCAAAGTGGCCAAGATAAATTACTAAATAGATGATTATCTCATGTTATTGAATAATAATCTTTTAAGATATTATTAAAGTTGTCTATTTTAAATTGATTATTAGTCACCAAAGTGGCAAAATTATTACATAGACATTATATCTTACTATTGTTATTATTGTTTAAATGTCTAATATGTTCAAGCTTGTTAGTCACCAAAGTGGCCTAGCTATAGAAATTAATTAGACATTTTATCAAGTATACATAATTATAAGAGATGTTTAACATGTATTTTTGGAGTCATTAACCATTATACGTACATGTATTTGTGCATATGATTAACGTTCAAATTTACATGTTTAAGGATCACCCAAAGGTGAACTTATATATGTTATTAAAGTTTTTTTTGAATCCATCATAGTAACTCAAAGTATTAATATATAAGTTTGAAGGGAATTTCTCATGAAAGTTATAGAGTGCTCTCGATCGGACATTACTGATAAGCCCAAAATGAGAAGTTTCATGAGTGAGTTAGCGACTACTACATTTGATTGGTCTAAACCCATTCATAATCATGTAACTAGCATGTTTAACAAAACAGCAAAGTTAAGGACAATGGGCATGGAATTGAGTGAGACATTTTTTGTTCCATTCACCATCAACTCTCTTCCTCCTGAGTTTGGTCAGTTCCAAGTACACTATAATACTCTAAAGGAAACATGGAACTTTCAAGAAATCAATTCATTCCTGATTTAAGAGGAATGGAGGCTGACGAAAATAAAAGATCACTCAATTCATCTCACTGTCCATGAAGGAGCTTCTAGCAGCAAGACTAAATCAGGAAAAAGGAACAAAAAAATCTCAATAAAAGCTAATGATGACAAAGTTGGAAAGGAGATCAAGTGTTTTTTTTCTGTAAGAAGATTGGACACTTGAAGAAGGATTATCAGAAAAGAAAGGAATGGTTCAAAAAGAAAGGTACTTACTTTGTTTCCGTTTGTTTTGAATCAAACCTTATTGAAGTTCCTAGTAATACCTGGTGGTTAGATTCTAGTGCAACTATTCATGTTTCTCATGTTATACAAAGATTCCTTTCGATCCAATCCATAAGAGGAACTAAAAATATTTGTTCATGGGAACAAGATGAAAGCACATATTGAAGGAATCGGACTTATAGATTGATCTTAGAGACTAGTCGTCATCTAGATCTAGAAAAGTGTCTTTATGTTCCTGATTATGCTAGGAATCTTGTTTCCGCTGGAAGTTGGATGAGTGTATGTTTAATGTCAAGTATGAAAACCGTACATTTTCCTTGTTTAAGAATAAGTACTATTATGGTTGTGGTACATTAATGGATGGTTTGTATCGTTTCAATCTTGATAATGAATTTGTGGAGTCTTTGTTTAATATTGAACATGTTGTTGGTAGTAAACGTAGTGCACTGGATTATAACTCTGCTTTCTTATGGCATCAAAGACTGGGTCATATATCCAAAGAAAGAATGTTGAGGTTGGTTAAAAGTGAAATCCTTCCTCAATTAGATTTTACAAACTTAAATATATGTGTTGATTGTATTAAAGGCAAACAAACTAAACACACTACAAAGAAAGCCGCCATAAGAAGCACAAAACTTCTTGAATTGATACACACTGATATTTGTGGTCCATTTGAAGCCCCATCATAGAGTGGGGAAAAGTATTTCATTACCTTTATTGATGATTACTCACGTTATGGATATGTATATCTTTTGCATGAAAAGTCTCAATCAGTAAACACCTTGAGGTGTTTATTAACGAGGTAGAAAGGCAATTAGATACAAAAGTAAAGGTTGTGAGATCAGATAGATGTGGTGAATATTATGGTAAATACAATGAAAATGGACAATGTCCTGGTCCATTTGAAAAGTTTCTTGAAAGTCGAGGCATATGTGCTCAATACACTATGTCTGGCACACCACATCAAAATGGTGTAGCTGAAAGACGGAATCGTACTCTTATAAAAATGGTGAGAAGTATGTTGAGTAATAGTAATGTACCTTTATCTTTGTGGACATATTCATTAAAGATTGCTGCATATTTGCTTAATAGGATTCCTAGTAAGGCCGTTCATAAGACTCCTTATGAATTATGGATAAAAAGGAAATCTAGTTTAAAGCATACACGTGCATGGGGTCGCCAAGCAGAAGTAAAAATATTTAATCCACATAAGAAGAAACTCGATTTAAGAACCATCTCTGACAATTTAATCGCGTATTCAGAAAAGTCAAAGGGGTACATATTCTATTGTCCTAACCATAGTATGAGAATAGTTGAAACTGGTAATGCACGGTTTATTGAGAATGGTCATGTTAGTGGGAGTAAGAAACCGCGAATAGTGAATTTTGAAGAGAAACAAGTGGGAGATAGCATGTCTAGTGTTTCTCATCAAAGTGTCTCTCCTCAAAATGGTGGCTCACACGATGATCATATCAATATTGACCCCTAACAATGACATCACAAATGAACAAGTATCAAATGAACCACAAGAAATAGCATTAAGGAAGTCTTCAAGACAGAAAAGATCAGTTATTTCATATGATTTTGTGGTTTATACCCTTGAACATGAATGTGACTTAAACATTGATAAAGAACCAGCTTCTTTTAATAAAGTCATGGAATGTGATAATTCAGAAAAGTGGTTCAATGCCATGAAAGAAGAGTTGAAATAATGGATGACAACAAAGTTTGGGACTTAGTTGAGTTGCCTAAAGGTTCAAAACGAGTCGGATGTAAATGGATCTTCAAGATCAAACGAGACTCTAATGGCAACATTTTAACTTTCAAAGCCAGACTTCATGCTAAAGGTTTTACTCAAAAAAAATAAGGTATTGACTATAAAGAAACCTTCTCTCCAGTTTCTAAGAAGGATTCTTAATAATTATTTTGGCTGTGGTGGCTCTTTATGATCTAGAGCTTCACCAAACGAATGTCAAAACTGTCTTTTGAATGAAGACTTAGAGGAAGAAGTTTCTATGGATCAGCCAAATGGTTTTGTAACCGTTGGAAAATAAAAGTTGGTGTGTAAGCTAAAGAAGTCAATATATGGACTAAAACAAGCTTCTCGACAATGGTATCTAAAGTTTAAAAATACCATCACATCATATGGGTTTGAAGAAAACACCTTGGACATGTGTATCTTCGTGAAGGTTAGTGGGAGTAACCTTATCATTTTAGTCTCATATGTTGATGACATTCTCCTTGCTGCTAATGATCTTGGTTTGTTACATGACGTAAAGAAATCCCTTTAATAATTTCCATATGAAATACATGAGTGAAGCATCATATGTGATTGGCATCGAAGTATTCTGTAACAGATCCCAAGGAATATTAGGCCTATCACAGAAAGTTTACATCAATAAAAGTTTGGAAAAGTTTAGAATGGAAAAGTGCTTTCGGAATTTTTCCCATTTAGAAGGGGACAAGTCCGGTTTGTCCCGATGTCCTTAAAGTAATTTGGAACGAAAAGAGATAGAAGATATTCCATATGCATTAGTGGCTGGGAGTCTGATGTATGCTCAGACATGTACTCATCCAGGTATCAGTTATGTTTAGACGATATCAAAGTAATCCCAGAATGAGCCACTGGAAAGCTGCAAAAACAGTCCTTAGGTTTTACAAAGCACCAAGAACTACATGCTTACTTATACGGATTCAGACTATGTTAGATGTTTGGACTCAAGAAAGTCTACATTTGGGTAGACATTCCTAATAATAGCTGGGGGAGTTATATCATGGAAAGTGGGAAGCAGTCGGTCATTGCTACTTTCACAATGGAGGCCGAATTTGTTGCATGATTTGATGCAACAATTCATGCTCCATGGTTGCGGAACTTTATCTTAAGACTTGGAATTGTCGACAGTATAGCCAAGCCGTTAAGAATTTATTGTGATAATTCCGCAACTGTCTTCTTCTCTAAATATGATAGGTACTCAAAAGGTGCAAAACATATGGATTTAAAGTACCTATCTGTCAAAGAAGAAGTGCAAAAACAGAAGGTGTCTATTGAGCATATTTGTATTTACTTAATGGTATCTGATCCGTTAACTAAAGGATTACCACCCATGACTTACATTGGCCATGTAGAAAGGATGGGTATTATAGAAAAACCTTGTTAACCGGAAATGAATATTATACATATGTATGAACGGTTTTGCTCATATAAAAGTTGACCCTTGTGAATTCAATAAAGGTTATGTTTTTGCTTCATAAAATGTTGTCCATATTATAGTTATGTACATGGATTGTTATGGTGAGACAACAAAGTAATCTCCATAAAAGTTGTGACTTAAAGTTCTTCACAATAAAAGGATTTTGAATTAGATTGACTTGTGATACATGGAAGGAATCATGTCGTCTGTATGACTTGTGACCGCCATGATCCAGTTGGTTTATTTCATATTATAGAATTGAAAATGTTGATTCATTGAAAGGTGTACACTTATGGTTATTTTTGAATCATCAAATAATACATGGACCAAGTGGGAGATTGTTAGATTATTTCTAATAAATAATATTAAAGTCTAATTATAATATTAAGGTTTAATGTGATGGTTATTATACATCAAAGATTATAATTAGGGGCATAACTTCTAGCCCTCTCATCTCACTCATTAAGGATGCATTTAGGGTGATCATTAGTAGTATTAGACCTTTGGTTTGATAATTACTACTATATAAAGGGGACCTATGCATCATTGTAAGACACCATCTAAAAATACAAATAAAAGATAGAGTAGAGAAGAGAAAAGGAAGAAGCTTAGTTAAGTGATCTTCATCAAACTCTCATCATGGATCAAGGTATTTCCTAGTATTATTATCGATCATAGTGTATATAATTTAGAGTGTAAAGATCCTAATATAATAGTTTTATGCTTACCGCTAGGAAGGGAAGATCTCTGCCCAAATCTAAAAAATTTGAGAAACATCAAGTCATAATTCTATTAATAAGCATAAAATTAATTATAAAAAAGCTTAGCCATATATATTCTTTTTGTTATATGTGAGCAAATCAAATCAAGTAACAGTACATGATAGTAAAAATGTAATCAAGTAATCTAAGTATACTAAAGAAGATGAATTGAATCACTAAAAGACAAAAAGGCAGAGAAGCAAGCTCAATTAACATGACTAAGCAGGAGATGGATGAAACTCAGCTCGTTTCATTGTTTCGAGCTCCATCTAGTATCACGAAATAATGATATGAACAAATAAAGAAGGGAATTAGACACAAATTTAACAACTTTAATGACAGCATTAATAATTTAAACTAAGGAAATTACGAAATAATGATATGAACAAATAAAGAAGGGAATTAGACACAAATTATGAAAGACATTCAATTAAGAAATGTATTAACAATACTATTAATTTAAATTCAAAACATCATAATAGCAGACAATTGAATACAAAATAAATAAACAAAATTTTTGTAGTAAAAGTAAATAATTAGCGATTAATTATACAAATCATATGACAGTATTCCCTATGATAGGCAAAAAATTACGGAACAACTTAAAAACACACTTAAATACAAAATAAATATACAAAATTATTGTAATAAAAGTGAATAATTAGTCATTAATTACACAAACCATATGATAGTATTTATTATGATAGGCAATAAATTAAGGAATAAAAGGTAGTTTTTATGATGAGAACGTTATTAATTAAGAAATAAAGGGTAGTTTTTATAGCTGAACGACTATTTTACCCCTCAATGAAGGTGTTAGAGAACTTTAGTCAATGGCATTTAGGGGGCAGATGAGTAATTTCGCGAAAGCTAAACTATTTGGCTATGTACACTGCTCCCAACTATTTATTGAAAAGAAACTATATTAGGCATACGTAGGTACAATATTCATTGCATAGAGTACAAAACCACAATGCATCAATAGGAGCATAGTTAAGGCTGAATATAATATGGCGGAGTAAATGTACTATTTTACCCTGACTTAGAAAAACAGAATAATTGTTGAACTTGGAAATAAGGAGGCATAATTGTAATTTCAAATCAATGTCGGGCCCATTACAGTAATGTACAACCACCCTAAGCATGGGTACAACAGAACGATGCATAAGTTCTAAAGCGAAAGCCAGCCGCATCTTGGCACGCGTACGTTTAAAACGCGTTTCCTGTTCTGAAGTACAACCAACAAAGCAGCCGGTACAACTCCATGAAGCAGCAGTCGGTTAGACGACACCGCGTGGAATACACGCACATTCCCCCTTTTATATAACTACCTTGATTATTGTTGGGTCCTGTGGGAGCCTGGGACAGAAATGTATATGTGGGTCTCAAAGTTAACATGGGTTCTTGGGATGGATATGGTTCTTTTTATTAATTGTAGTCGTTGATGAAGGTTTTGATCACTTGAAAGGAAGATCCTTTAATGATTGTGCGATTACGTTTGATGAAAATTTCAAAAGGTTATTTAGAATTTTTATAATCGGAGATATCAAGATATACCTTAATATTCCTTTTATGACAATTGCTGCCATATATTTTTTCGAGAAAGGGTAGATGGTTAATTGAAGAGGAAAAAGTGAGTCGTCGATCCTCTTGCATAGATGATGTTCTACTAAGAATTGAAAAGTTCACTTTCTTAGAATGATGAAGCCAATCATTTACTAGCTTCAAGGCACGACAAACTTCACCAGTGATTACTGGATCATTATAATTGAATGTAACCTCGTTCCTAATAAGTCAAGTAACCCAAAGTATATTTCCAAACAACAGAAACTCATGCTAGATTGAGTCCAATTTTTAAAAAGTAAATCAGTCATATAGTTTTGAATGGACGAACAGGTTGGAAAAATGGACTAAATTTATGATTCACATATTTATAACAAAAGAATATTTTAAAAGGTATATATGTCATTATTATATTTTTAAAAGAAAAGTCAAATCCTTCTGATTTCTAGGGCAAGCCTGAAACAACCTATCTCTGCCACTGTCACTTAATTACTTCTTTTAAAGATTATAACACATGTTTAAATCTCATTTAGAAAAAGAAAAATTTTAAATTGATCTATCAATTATTTCGAAAATAGTAACATAATACTCCATATGTTTTATGTACAAATTTGTCTGAAATTGAGGGGTGACTCAAATTAGTTACTTCTTAAACATGAATGATCATATATGGTCGTTCTGAAAATTAAGTGATCTAAGTAGATTTTTTTGAGACGTAAGTGATGTCCTATGTCTTTAACCCTTCAAATAATTGGAGAAGACAAGGACGCAACATAAAGTGCCCTCAATATATACTACACTTTTTTTTATCTAACACAGCAGTTGATACTCGAGAAGTATTTAATGCAACAACTTATGTGATCAAGAAGTATTAAATTTAACACACAAAGTTCCCTCCTATGTGTTCATTGTCAGCTACTTCCACACCGGAATGGTAAATAAAAATGTGAGACGAAGGAGAGGGAGGGGGAGGGGCCTCCGAAGACGGGGTTAGGGTTGGGGACGCTGGGGAGGGGGCGGGATAACCATTATTATTAGGGCAAACGGCTGGGATGATCACCTATGTTTGGCCCAGGGACCGAGGTGATCACCTAACTTTCAAAAGGTTCCAGTTGATCACCGAACTTCTTAAATCGTTCCCATTCAGCACATTGGTCAATTATAGTGTTAATTATCGACTAACTACATCACGTGTCCATCACGTGGTTACTAATCAGGGACAATTTAGTAATTTCACATATTAATTTTCTGAAGAAAAAAATTAATCACATTAAAATAACCCCTAATCCCCAATTCAATTCCAATATATAAAAACGATTTCAGTCAATTTTGAAATTGAATTGGGTATTTGGGGCTATTTTAATGTGATTAATTTTTTTTTCTTCAAAAAATTAATAGGTGACCACATGATGTAAATTGCCATTGTTTAGTGACCACGTGATGTATGACCAATGTGCTGAATGAGCACAATTTAAGAAGTTAGGTGATCAACTGTGACCTTTTGAAAGTTAGGTGATCAACTGGGTCCCTGACCCAGACATAGATGATCATCCCAGCCGTTTGCCATTTATTGTTATTATTATTGTTATTATTATTATTATTATTATTATTATTATTATTATTATTATTATTATTATTATTTTTATTTTCAGTTTAACAATTTATTTAAAAAGAGCGTCAATCTTTTTTTAACTAAAACTGACCGTAAGCGCTTATTATACGTTGAATTCCTGTTTTGCTATTCATTAAAAGTTTAAAATATGTCAATTTTTTTTGTTAATTAGCGATGAGGTGAGTCTCGAACCCAAGACTTTATGGTCACTAGCAAGAGCCTCTTCCACTAAGATATTCGATAAACTCCAAAGTCTGTCCTTTTTAGATAAAAATATCCAAATTGACCAGTTCGGGGGCAAGTAGACCGATTTAGAATTTCGGGGTTAAAGTTATTAGAATTTTAGCCAAAAAGTTACTACTTACTTCTAGGCTTAATTTCATCTGGGCACCTGAACTTTCAGAATTTTCCCAAATAGGCACCTGACGACATTTTAGTAGGCACCTAAACTTTCGGTTTTCATATTTTTTTGAATTTCTCAGATTTTTGACATTTTAAAATTGTTAACCCAAGGACAAGTTATTCATATTGAAAATATGACTTTTTGGAGGCAAAATTTATAGAAAAGTTTAGGTGTCATTCCAAAAAAAAGTATTTTAGCGCCAAAGTTGGAGAAAAAGTTCAGGTGCCAGATGAAAAAACATTAATTTTTATTTATAACTACCATTTTTAGTACACTAACAACATTTTAGACAACATAAACACTTCGTACTTGTAGCAAAAGTTCAATCTTTTTGTGCTAAAGTTCAATCTCTTTGGTTTGAAATGCGATAAAGATTCAACCTTTTTGTAAAATGTGATGATGGGGTTGTGATATTTTGGTGCTACTGTGTATACCAAGAAAGAAAAAATTAATCTGGATCACAATCATCAAACCCTAAATTCCCAATTCCGCTTCAGAAAATCACGAACCCTAGATCCCAATTCATCTTCCCAAACTCACCAAGCGCTAATGCTATCAATATCCAACAATGGCGCGTAACGAAGAGAAAGCTCAATCGATGCTTAATCGATTCGTGACAATGAATGAGCCAAAAAGCCTAGAGAACGACGCCCCTTTATGGCCTCCGAGTGCCACGATTTGTCGGAAGCTGACAGATGGCGCAAACAGATCATGCGAGAAATTGGTTGGAAAGTCGCCGAGATCCAAAACGAGGGTCTAGGAGAACACAGGCTGCGTGATTTGAATGATGAAATTATAAAGCTGATTAACGAGAAGGGCATTGGGAGAAGAGGATTGTGGAGCTCGGTAGGACTAATTATACGCGACATTCGGCAAAAATGACGGATTTGGAGATGAATATAGTTGACGTTCCGAACCCAGGTGGGAGAGGAGGTGGGTATAGGGAGTTGTACTTATATGCTTACAACTATTTTGTGAGCACCATGCTCACAAGGGTTTCATGGTCATTTAAGAAATGTTTTTTTTTTATGGAATGTGAAAAGGTAACACCAAATTTATTGCACTCCAAATTTATTACCATTTATTAACCAAAGTAACACCAAATCTGGAATCTTAATTGTGAAAATTTACAAAATATACTCACAATTTTAAACTTGAATACTTAATACATATAAACAATACAAATTTGATTGGTGTACTCAAATTAAATTTTTATTTTCTATTGTGATTTATATAATTTGGTTTGGTATTGCATTAAGTCTAGTCAAGACAAATTCAATTGGTATTTTAATTATTCCACCAATTTTGGTAGTAATCATATTACAATTTCTTAAGCGGTTAGAGTTAATTTTGTGTTTAGAGATAATGAGAGATACCAAAATACATTTTAAGCATAAATAGTAAAGATATATAAATAAATTTTATGTGGTGTTATTGAAGAAATATGCAACACCAATGTATATTATTCAGTGGTGTTATTGAACAAGAACGAAACACCAGTGTGTATTAGTAAATGGTGTCACTAAAAATATATCTAAAATGAGATTAATACAAGAATTGTTTATTATTGAAGAAATATATCTAAAATGAGATTTATACTAGTAAAGATATATAAATAAATTTTATGTGGTGTTATTGAAGAAATATGCAACACTAATGTATATTATTTAGTGGTGTTATTGAACAAGAACGGAACACCAGTGTGTATTAGTAAATGGTGTCACTAAAAATATATCTAAAATGAGATTAATACTAGAATTGTTTATTATTGAAGAAATATATCTAAAATGAGATTAATACTAGTAAAGATATATAAATAAATTTTATGTAGTGTTATTGAAGAAATATGCAACACCAATGTATATTATTCAGTGGTGTTATTGAACAAGTACGGAACACCAGTGTGTATTTGTTAATGGTGTCACTAAAAACATATCTAAAATGAGATTAATACTATAATTGTTTATTATTGTATAAATATATCTAAAATGAGATTTATACTAGTAAAGATATATAAATAAATTTTATGTGGTGTTATTGAAGAAATATGCAACATCAATGTATATTATTCAGTGGTGTTATTGACATGAGACTGAGGAAATTCATTGGTTTTTGATTGAAATAATTAAAATTAGAAAAAAAGTTATACTTCAATTTATTTTAAATGAGATTAATACTAGAATTCATATTTTTCGACATTAGTGAGCTGAAGTAATCATTGCATTTAGCTTCCTCTCTCCAATCTCAATTAATTGCTAATTGCTCTATCATTAATACTCAAAATACCACTATTATTGTTTTTCCACTTAAAGATGTAAGGACAAAAATACCCAATTAAATATGAACCATAGGATTAAAATATCACTTAAACTCTTAATCTAACGGCTCAGATAGTTGTGAGCACCATGTGAGCATGACCTCCTAAGCATACAAGAATTTTCTCGGGTATAGGTACTTTTGTCTTGATTTAGATATTAATGAGGGTGAGGTTAAATGGGGTTGGGTTGAGATTGGGTTAGATTAATAGTACCTTGAGTTAGTTTTAGGTGTAATATGACTAATTTGCACTCCATCTAAAATTAAAAATCTGAGAAATTAAAAAAATTGTAAGAAAACGAAAGTTTAGGTGCCAATTCTTGGTTCCAGGTGCCTACTTGGGATAAAAAGGTCGCCAGATGCCTATTTGAAAAAGTTACTTCTACTAATCTTAATATTTTAGTTAGGGGGATTAATTAGTAAATTTAATACTAATAATTGAACACTAATCCTCCTGCTATATCGAGAATCTCACCAAGAGACCTCATCAACCCCCCCAGCTTAGACAGCGATTAGAGATACATAATTTACATATACATACAGCTCAGATCTCTTACAGACACACATGTACTCATATGCCCTTGCAGCTTTATGTATGTAATGGAGTATTATGTAATACCCCCCCCCCCCCCCCCCCCCCCCCCACTACTTTTATTAGGTAATTATTCATTTTTTGCGCACTTTTTCTGAAAGTTGTTTGTACTTTGTTTTGTGATTTGGCAGGTGGGTTTTGGTTATTATTGCACATAATTGAGTGAGAATTTATTACTGAGGTGGAAAAAGTTGAATTGACAATAGTGGTACTAATAGAGTAATAGTACTAGGTGTTTAGTGAAGCAGAAAATCTATGCAGAGGGATAGTGGTCCCGGGACTACCGCTGCTGGTGGCGGCCGGTTGCGTCGCCGTAAAGGTTCAAATGAGGTAATTTATTACTCTCCTTGCAATCATGTTTACAATAATTAGAGCAACGGGTATTGCCTGACCCGTGTGATAATAGGGAGACTGTTTCCGAATTGACCCGAGGAGAGTGCATAATTATCTAGTAGTTTAAATAGATAGGGGGATTGTTTCGTATTGACCGAAGACGAAGTGCTTAACTATGTACTAGCTACATTAAATAGGGAGACTGTTTTTGTAATTGACTTAATAAGATAAGTAGTGCAAAAGTACTTACTATTTTACAATATATGGGGAGATTGTTTCCCAATTGACCCACAAATACTTTACAAGAGATAGGGAGACTGTTTTCCGAATTGATCCAAGAAGAAGTACTAAACTATCTACGACTTTACAAGAGATAGCTTCCAAGCACATTTATAAGCACTTCCAACATTCACCAGTTAGCATTGAGTATAGGTATGAAGGGACTGGAATACTTCGAGGAATGAACAAATTTGTTTAAATTTCAGGTTCCAGCTGACGTTGCTAAAACAAATGGAGGCAATTTACTCATTAATGATCAGAACAAATACAAGTCCATGTTAATCAGGACATATTCATCCGTATGGATGATTGGGGGATTCGTGTTTATAATCTACATGGGTCATCTTTATATATGGGCCATGGTGGTTGTCATCCAAATCTTCATGGCTCGGGAGTTGTTCAGCCTACTAAGGAAAGCGCACGAAGATAAACAACTTCCCGGTTTCAGGCACTTAAACTGGTATGTTTACTTGGTGAGGCCCTGCTTCTCAAATGATTAAACAGAACGGTCTTATTATGTACCTTACCCTTGCAATCATAATCCTTTAATATCAAGAAACCTACTGATGCTTAATAATGCTTTGCTATTAGAGTAGACAATGAAAAACAGCATATTTGTTCTTCTACTTTCTTGAGTCTTTTGTTCTCTTAGTTGAGAGAGTTACAATATTGTCTAATTTTAGTTTTCTGTAAGTGGTGCGTAGTGCATAATTGCTCCTATAGTTTGCTTCAGCACCTGCAAGCTGAGTTGATTCGTTTTTTTTTTAAATTGAAGAATAGATAAAATGTGAACAGTTGTAAGTGAGTTTTGAGCTCTCGCGTTGGTGGGGAGTAATAGAACACTTATCAATTTAAGTTAAGGAACAGGAGAAGGTTTTATCTCTACGGAATCTGTGTGGGACAATTATTGTTCAGTGCATGGCTGGAGACTCCACAAGCTTAATAATAATTTTATTGGATTTCTGTAATAATGGAAGACCTTAGATTTACAATCCCATTGTCTCATGTAAGTATCTCAATTTCAACTCTTTCGTTTCCAGGCATTTTTTCTGCACTGCCATGCTTTTTGTCTACGGGCGCATCCTTAGTCAAAGGCTTGTCAACACGGTTACCACAGACAAGTTCTTGTACAAGCTTGTCAGCAAATTTATCAAGTATCACATGGTTACGTGTTATTTCTTGTATATTGCAGGTTAGTTTCTTACCATTTTCTGTCCTGCACATTGTATGTATCTTCAGTATTGTGTATCCCTGATAAATCTGATAAAGTTGGGCAGATGATTTGAATCAATTTGCTCTACCATTAAGAGCAACGGTTCTTTTCCTATTGGTTAAGTAGATTGGTTCTAGTTAGGTCTTTAAACGAGGCGAACTGGATGAAGCATAGATGTATTCGGCCTGAACTTTTTTGGGTATTGGATTGGATTTAACTTGATTAAGATCGAACCCTAAGAATTGGATTCAGACCCAACTCGAAACAAAAATTCGATAAAAACTCCAATAAAACTCGATCGAAAATGTCCAAACAATCGAGTACTCACCTCAAGTTTAATTTAAGCGAAAAATACTTATGAATGGTTTGTAACTTCGTATTGTGTATTTAGGTGACTTTTTAATGAGCCGACTTAACAATGTAATTTATTGAGCTAAGCTATTTAATTAACGGGCTTCCAAATTAGTGTAGTATATTATAATTGATTTTTTAATTATGCACAACAGTTTTCGAGTCGGATAAGAGTTTATCTCGAAATGGGTCAAGCATAAAATAAAGGTTTATCGGTTTGAAACACTGAGTTGAGCTATTCTAGTCGAACTCCGTCGATCCTTTATACCATCCAGACTTCGGAAACCTAGTCCTAGTGGTTGAGGTGTTATTGGCTTGCCCAACGGGTTATATCTCATGCTATGCCAAGGATGATTCAAAAGTTATGCTAAATTTTAGTCTTATATTATCAGGTTTCGTGTGGTTCATCCTGTCACTAAAAAAGAAGCTGTACAAGTATCAATTTGGACAATATGCATGGACTCATATGATTCTAATTGTGGTGTTTACCCAGTCATCATTCACTGTAGCAAATATTTTTGAAGGAATTTTCTGGTAAACCAATTTTGAATTATTTCTTTTGTTAGCATCCATAATCTCTCATGGTCTGTTTTAATTAAACTGAACATATAACCTTATTCACTCTTCCATTAAACATGCTCTGATCTATCTGACCAGGCTAATATAGGTTATGAAAAGATTGTCCGCTGTAATTTTTCAAAAACATCGATAAAATGATCGTCTTTCTAGCCGTTGCTTCTTTCTTGGCTTCTTTAATGTGTTGTCCTTGCTTTCTGTAAT
Organism: Echium plantagineum; assembly: GCA_003412495.2. Taxonomy (NCBI): domain Eukaryota; kingdom Viridiplantae; phylum Streptophyta; class Magnoliopsida; order Boraginales; family Boraginaceae; genus Echium; species Echium plantagineum. The sequence continues at coordinate 39,338,522 of CM016561.1, read as the reverse complement.
ATTGGCTACTCAGAATCGCATCTGCTATCTTATCCCGTGTAACTACGAAAACACCATTTTCGAAATGTAGACCACCTTTGAGCATAATTTGTTAAGGGAAGAGTTCATCTGAGATTAAATAACTTTCTTGTGATTCAAAAGATAAAAAAGAATTCTTGGCTTTGGGTAGAACGAAAAGCTTAAATTGTTTTCTAATTATGACATCTTTCTAAGGGCCTCTAAAACATCAATGCAAGAGAGATTTCTTACACCCCCAAAAGAGCATTTTGCTACACTTACATTTTTAATAGATTACAATTGTTGAGTGTACATGAATGCCGTTAAAAATGAATGAATTGTAATGCAGGTTCCTTCTCCCAGCATCACTTATCGTAATCAATGATATTGCTGCTTACTTTTTCGGATTCTTTTTTGGGAAAACTCCTTTGATTAAGTTATCACCAAAGAAAACGTGGGAGGGTTTCATTGGAGCATCCGTGACTACTATTATATCTGCATTTCTGGTGAGTTTTCTTTGCTTCATACCTTATCTTCAATTATGGTGACATTTTTGGATTTGAAGCTACTAAATAATGTTGTATGATATGCTTGATTAATAGGTCAGGTTGGTACTATGATCTTATGAAAACCTTCCGTTCATTAATGCCGACTATATTTGATGCAACTGATGATCTTACCTAGCAAGAGACTATGCATTTTATTTTGTTCCTCAATCATATATATTCGTTCAAGCGTGCTGAGAATTTGAAGCCCAATTTTGTTTTTGAACTCCTCTTCCCTTCTTATTTGGATTTACTTTAATAATATATCATTTGAAGTATAAAAACAGTTCTATGGTGACGAGTATCTAATTGATGTAATAAGATGTTCTTACAAAACAAAACATATGTAGAATAATCTTGTTTAACTTTCCAAAGAATCATATTTTTCGATGTCCTACGGAATCAAAGATTTCACGTTCTCTTGCTCTTGGATATGATGGACAATATCAAGATCACTCATTACACTACGTACGCACTATTTTTGCATCTTATCTATCATGAGTACTAGCAGTTTGCACTTCATCTTGGGTCAATTTGGAAACACTCTCCCTGTCATCACAGAGTAGGGCTGCATACAATCGAACCCCCTTCTTCCTTGCTTAGGCAGGAGCCTCTTTAGAGGCATTATTGAGGTCTGGTGTTGTTATTGTTACCATGTAGCGTACATCTTATGGTTGAAACAACTCTTTTTGAGTATCTTTGATTATGAGTCATTCGAACTATGAAACGAAGTCTATGATCTCTATATCTTCCACTACCAAAACTGATCGAGTATTCCACCATCATAAATTGGGTATTCTACAATTTCTCATCAAAGATTAGCTGATCGTTTTTGTTTTTCTCTGCAGCTTGCAAATATTATGGGCCGTTTTCAGTGGCTTACATGTCCAAGGAAGGTAATTGGTCATCTTTATGGAGAAGCATATGTGTCCCTTGTAGAACCTGAATGACAACATATGTCTCTGCTGAAAGCATTTACTCCATGGTCTTAGTATTGTGGTATTTGCAGGATTTATCTACTGGTTGGCTTCACTGTGATCCAGGTCCACTATACAAGCCAGAAACTTTCATTCTACCAGAATCCCTTCCTCAATGGGTAACTGAGTGAACATTGTTCTAATTTTTTTCTCTACTTTTGTTTCAACATATGCTATTTGTACTTCAATATTTTTGTTACAAATTTGCATAATATCATGTTTTAAATTACACTTCGTATTATTATATATTTGCTAAATAGTCAGCTGTTTAAGTGTTATTCAGTAAAGCATATGGACTGTGGAACAGATAATTTTTACATGTCCCTAAAAAGCTTGAATGTTTACCTAGATATAAGTATCCGGATTCCAGACATTGTCAGTTAGATTTCACATAACTTTGTACTGCCCATCCACCTGTCTATGTTAGACTATCCTCGTATCAGGAACAGTTTGTAGCTAATAATCTGCAAACAGGAAATGGAAGGACTTTTACCAAAGAAGAACAAGTGGATGAGCAATACACTAATAGTAAATAGGCCATACATACTGTGTAAACATGAATCTGGAAAAGTTATACCTCAAAAGGCATGGCATGTGCACGACATCAGTAATTGTACTCCCTCTGATATCTTATTAGTCTTTTAGCATTTGACACATTGATTAGAGCTTTCAGAGTTAAAGTGTTAAACCATTTCTATCTCCTACTTAATATTTACTACATCTGTAATAATCTTGTAGTTCCTTTATAACTAGTAAGAAAGTATCTGAGTTTGAAACGTGGATGAATTACAAGACAACTTCATCTCCCAATATTAAACCAAACACAATCATTGTTAAATGATAAGCATTTGAGTAATTATCGCATTATATTCAAAACAGCACCTGTATGGAATTCTTTGTAAATTTTCTTCAACACACATGCTTTGAAGGGATATCAACATGTGTTAAAAAAACACTTGATAGCTTTGATATGCAATCATAGAAGACATGAAAGACTGTGACTTTTCTGTCCCATTAATTGTCTCAATCTCTATGCAGTTCCCCTGGAAGGAGATGTCTATATACCCAGTTCAATGGCATGCGTTGGCTCTTGGCCTGTTTGCTTCAATTATAGCTCCATTTGGAGGTTTCTTCGCAAGTGGGTTTAAGAGAGCTTTCAAGATCAAGGTTTTTGTTCTTCGCAAATGTTATCTATAGTTTCCAAAATCGGATAGTGTCGAGTTTGTAACTGACACACTTATTCTTATGTATCAGGATTTTGGCGATAGCATCCCCGGCCATGGTGGAATGACCGATAGAATGGATTGTCAGGTATGTTGCAGTGACATTTCCAATGACATGTATACCGTAAGGGTGACTAATGCATGTTTTGCTGAAAAGAACACAAATCGTCTACATTTGCTTATAATTGCATTGAGCCTGGTCATATTTCTTCTGTTACTCTTGATTTACCATGTTTATCTTGATCTTAGTATAATAGGTTGATCCTATATGTTCTTTGCTCCTGCCTAGTTAAATGGCTGTGGTATGAGCTCAAGTATGACTTAAATAGGAAGTAGCATTAAAATAGAAATGGAGGGGTATTCCTCCCCTTGAAGCGAATAGATCTACCTGTCTGAATTGGAATGAGAATGGTGCAGAAAGATTCCGGGAAGACAATATTTCGCAATTTTAATGAACCCTTTCTTTCCCCTTCCCTTAAATTCTTCGTACTCGTACCTCTAGCTTTTTACGTTCTCTCTACTGTGAAAATCCACTTGAAGTTGCTAGCTGTACTTATTCTTGTGCACATTATGTTCCTTGTGAATATAAATTGTTATGGTTATTGTGGTGTATTTCCAGATGGTAATGGCTGTCTTCGCATATATCTACCATCAATCATTTGTGGTGCAACAAAGCTTATCCATTGAAATGATCCTGGACCAGGTAACATTCGTTGCATCATATTCTCCATATCTTTTCCTTCTCCGCCCCACTTTTGTATTTCTTAACGTGCAAAAGTCTAATCTCTTTCTAGTACTGGAAGACTGATTATTATACTTTTGGTTATAGATATTGATGAACCTCTCATTTGAGGAACAACGGACGTTGTACTCCAGGCTAGGTCAATATATCCAGGAGAGGCAGTTCGGAGAATCTTGAAGCATGAGAATCTGAAGCTTTGTAATTTTCTGTAGTTTCCATATGCTTCTACAATTAGAACTTTAGCCACAGGTCATCATCATCGAGCATAGTTCTGCACTTTGGACAGTGTATCATGTCTGCTCTGTAAGTTTGAAGATCTAAACACTCCTTGTTTCCCGCACGCACATATCCACATTCCACCCCTCAAGAACTTGCAGATGCAATTCTGTCGTTGTATCATTCTCTTGCGAATTTGTAGAGGTTTCTCTAGGACTTCTTCCTTATAACCTATAGCTCAACTGCCATAAAAATATTCACCAAAATGTACCAACATAGAAATGCAGCTTCTATTTGTTTGGTGGTGTGTGAAATGATTAATTAGTCAGCCTTATGGGAGAGATAGTGTTTGGATCTTGAATTGTTTGATTACATACAACAGTTGAACATACCAAAACGGTATTATGATTTATAATCAACTTAGTTAAATTCTAATTGTTTGTGTTTACTTAAAAACCATTCTTTAGTCATCGGATAGTTTTAATGCACCATTACATTTACTTACACTAAACAATCATTGTATCACATTATTGTACATAGTGGTTTGAGAATTCAATCCATTGAATGCCGTTGCTTTATATAAGTTTTTTCGCATGCTCTATCTTCTTATGCTTACAATAGGCGTTAGTCATGGTATCAGAACTAATCAAATCAGTCCTCGTTCTCTCGTCTATTTTCCTTACAAACAATATTCATCCATAAATTAATTCTGAATAACCACATTCGGGTACATACTTGTCTTGGTCATAATTTGTCCCACATTTTCTTGATCTTTGATCAACCTTTTCTTACCGCGTCTATCGGTTAAAGTCATTGTCGGCCCTTGGATATGGTTAGGGTGGGCAACTTCACCATGTGTCGAAAATATATAATTATTTATAAGTTCAAATGTTACGGTAGTCGTATTCTCTTTAAAAAAACTATATAATATTTAGGCAGTTATAATTCTATTCCAATCAAACTTCATTTTAGTTTTGCACTACACCCAGAAATATTTAACCTGACACTAACTAAAGTAGTAATACTTAAAATTTACAAAATTAAGGGTATTATTGCCCCATCAGCAATCCCCCCACCCCCCACCCCAAAAAGTAAAATAATAATATTGTATAATTCATTAGTTTAAAAATTAATCGAATAGTCTAATGAAAAAGGCTCTTGCTAGTGAGTAGAAGTTCTTGGGTTTGAAACTCACCTCATTGCTAATTTACAAAAAAAAAAAAAGTTGTTCGTTAGCTCCATCGCTTTTCATATATAAAATTTATGGTTCACCACTGATTCTAACTACTCGAGGAATCAGAATATAGCTAACCTGTTATTATAACAAAAGAATAATGAGATTCCAGTATAGACTATAAATCAGTCAGTTGGAACTATTTAAGGGACATCTGATAAATATTTTTTGTAAGAAAATTGATTCAGTTCTGTTACACAATATTGAAACAACAAATATGCACCACTTCTAACTCTGGAAAACCTTGTCTACAACAAAACTAATCTATTTGTTTTGGCAACCATCTCCTGATGCAACTTCAGATTCAGACAATCATCTCGAGTCATCGGATTTTCTAGTCTATCTCTTACTTCTTCGTAAGGATGAGGTGGACCCTTTATTTGCGAATTCGAAATCAAACAAATTATACGCGATCGAGTACTGGTTCATTCCTGTTCTGCACAAAGATGAAATGAGGATATAATAACAACTTCGAAAGTTTCTGGAATAAGTTTGTAAGAAAATAGCACTTACATTGGAAATTTTGATCCACGACTCGAGTGTCTTAAGGGCTTTTCCAGATTGTTGTGTTTTCCTAGCTCGGTCTATACCTTCAGCCAGAGAATTCACACAACCACTGACCAAGAGGGCAGCTGCTGCATTAAGCACCTGTTGATTGTATTTCGGACACTCAGAATTCGTGTTACAGTTTAGAGATCAAAGTTCTTCAAATTCTTAACAAGGAGCAAAATTCGAAATAATATAGGCGAAACATGGTCTTAAATCTTGTAAGTTAGAAGATACAAACCAAAGCATCAGCAATAGCCCCCTGTTCTCCCCCTAGGACACGTTTCAGCATCTCTGCATTGTATGCAGGATCTCCCCCTCGCAAGTCATTCAAAGTACAACGAGGAATTCCAAAGTCCACTACAAATAAAAAGATCCGTTCATGAATGTCTTCTAAGAAAAAAGTGGAACAAGTATATGGTGCGCTACGTGAAGACATCATTTCTCAAATTTCCATGTCTACTAAATCAGCATTTTGATACAATTACTTACATGGGTCGAAGTTAAATCTTTCAATTTTGTCCGAGCTCACATCATACACTACACCGGGGCCTAGTAAAATGTATAATGGCAAATAATGAGATAAATATAAGGAAACATAGAAAAAGTAGTTGGCCAAATAATTTACCAAGTGGACTCATTTCATCAAGTCCTTCGCAATGCACCACCAAGGCTCTATTCATACCAAACCGTTGGAGAGCGTTAGCCATTTTATTGACCTATCCAGGGAAAGATGATCACAACACAAAGACATATGAAATCCAAGGGTATTGATGTCCTCCAGCGTGAACTTTTTAGAAAATAAAATTTCAAAAGTATGCATTTAATAGACACAACTTGAGTTACAGCATACCAGTTCTTCTTTATAAACGCCTACGACCGCAAATGGCACCCTTGCGGGATTTAGCATTGGGCCCAGGATGTTGAATATTGTTTTAACTTTCAACTTCTTGCGAACAGGCCTCACCACTTTCATGGCTGGATGATAGGTTGTACTCATCATGAAACCAATACCAGCCTCTTGTACGCACCTTCTTACCTCCTGGTACAACAAACAAAATTTCATTGAACAGACATACTTAAAAAAAATACTTCCTGCATTAATTTTTACTTGTCATCCTAACATAATTTGTTTGTTCCAAAATATTTCTCATTCTAGCATAGAAAATTGAACTTCTACATGTGCAATGAATTTTTTTTATTACTTTTTCTTATGAAATTATCAACCAACCAATGATATAGTTTCAAATAATTGTCATTCTACATTTCAATGTGCTTTTTGACTATTTTCTTATTTTCCTTAATCTATGCGCAAATAGCTAGAAAGACGGGTAAAAATGAACCAATGGAGCGTGAATTTCAGTGAAGTTAGCCAACATTTAAAGAAAGTCCAGTGAATTAATATGTGGTATACATCACACAATTCCACTGTAGTTTTGCATAGATAGCCACTTAAAAATTGATTCCAAACTAGACGGTCAATATCTTGGCTAAGTATAATATATTAAAAAGATAACAATAGAAATGAAATAGCTACATGGTATAAATCATAAATATTCAACATGCACAACCTTAGATAACTCATCCGAAACAATTTGAAGATAGAATTTTTGTTCTAAACTTTCCTGCTCAAATTTTACACTTCGTTACATATATGCACAGTAAAAGTAACAGGAAAGGATAGATTGCATGCTCGAAGTTCAATGGGTCATGTCTTAGAAATAGAACACACCTCAGGCCCCAATTCGATTGTTACCCCCAGCTCTTCCAACACATCAGCACTCCCACAAGCCGATGAACTTGACCTACTTCCTTGCTGAAATATTTTCAAATATCTATATCATTGGCTTGTTTATTATGATAAGGCAATTTACATAAGCACCAGACTCTGCAACTCCAAGAAAGTTGACACAAGCACTAACCTTCGCAACTTTGGCACCACATGCAGCAGCAAGAATAGAAGCACCAGTTGATATATTCACAGTGTTTGCCCCATCACCACCCGTCCCAACAATGTCCACTGCATTGGTCAATCCATGTACTCTTTTACTTTGCTTAATCATTGCCCTAGCCAACCCAACTATCTATCATGTAATAGGATAGATCAAATCATTTTCATATCAGAATACGTTGAAACTATTTTATATTTAAACAGGAATCAAAATGCAAAAAACAAGCACAGACTCAAAGCATGATATAGTGGGTAATCAATTAATAGAGGGTAATCTTAGCATAACAAGTGAACGATGTATGTATATCTCGGCTTAAATTGAAAACTGACCTCTTCAAAAGTTTCGCCTTTAGCCCTCAAAAGCACAAGAAAAGCACTTATCAAAGCCTCATCAGCATCATTCAACAGAAAATCAAGACTCCACTCAGCTTCTGCTTCTGATAAATCCACTCTGGTAATCAAACTCTCTAGCAACTTCAAAAATAAACAAAAACCCAATAAACCAAACATAAAAAACAATCAAGAAAACAATTCCAAACATAAAACATCCCAAATTCATCAAAAAAATTAATAAACACCCTCATCCCCCAATGGTGATCAGTTACATTAAAAATAATTTATTAAATATGTGCCCAAATTTTCTTAATTACCCTCTATTAATTAGAACAAATCATTACACTTTAACATGATTATTAAAACTTCATCAAGACAACAGTATAATCATAACGAAAAGGTACCACTTTTGTTCAAAGTAATGAAGTATTTCCAGACATACTTTTCACTCACATTGTAATTAATGATGAATCCTTAACACGGAAAAATGAAAACGTCAATAAAACGAACGGGAGCTAGTACCACTTACCTCACTGAAAGATGATGGGGCTCTGAGGTTATCGGCACTAGAGGAACAAAAAGAAGAAATTTTTTTTTTTTTGTTGAAAAGAGAAAATGTGGGTTTTTTAATGGTGAAAGTTGAATTGATTGGGTTTGAAAAAAGGGAATATTGAAGCTTATGAGTAAACAAAATGGGAGAATGAGAATATACAGAAACGCAGAGGGGTGAAATGGCCATAGTGATGGAGCACAAATGGAAAACAAAGAATGTAGAGGGAGGGGTCTTAAATACCAACAAGTTCGGTTCATTTTATTCGACGTTTTCATTTTTAGAAATTAATCTTTCAGCATTAGTTGTCTTTTGTTTATTATTAATTTATTATTATGATAAATACAAGCAATGATTTCATCTAACTACTTGCATTTGTTGTGGTTTAATATAAATAATTGATAAAATTTATTATGTTCATTATTTTTTGGTAAACAAAATATAAAGTCACATAAACATGATTGTGCACCTTGCAATTGATTATATTTAATGTGGGAAGCCTCATATAAGTGGCGGATTGATTACTAAAATAGAACACATAACCAACAAATATATATATATATATATATATATATATAATTTTAATAATTAGCGATATCTTACTATATATAATTGGGGAAGCTATATGAAGCCATGTTCTCCTAATATATAGGAGATATAATTAATTAAATTTATTTATTTTCTATAAACATCTTACTATACATAATTGGGGAAGGGGGAGTTAGAAGTTATTTTGAAGCTATATGAAGCCCTATGTTCTCCTAATATATAGGAGATATAATTAATTAAATTTATTTATTTTCTATAAACATGTACAATAATTATCCATAAACATTACTATATTTTACCTTCATTTTTTTGAAAATGATTTAGTAAAAATTATATTAATTTGCACATCACATTTAAATTTAGTCATTTAAGATGAATTAAATAATAATATTACAAAAAAATATTCTATTTATTTATTATTAAAAAATTATATATTATAAATACGATATATGAATTCGTATACACTGTATACAAAATATCTACTGTAGTATTTAATAATGTAAAAACGAGGCATGAAGCCATACAAAACGGGACCTAACTTGGTCTAAGCCAAACCAAACTCAAGGGCAAGGCCATAGACATATACAGCCCAAAAGAGAACGGGACCACAAACTCAAGGCCAAACCAAACTCAAAGGCCGTAGACATATTAAGAATGTACGTGTATAATTATTACGCTCGAATAGGCTAAAACGGCCATTAAAAAATAAAGTGAATCTAAATTAGGCGTTGTCTTTTTTTTAGTTTTTTTTTTATTATTAACAACATTGTAATCATTACATTCATCAATTCAACATAAATTCGTAACTTCAAAGGAAGGGGCAACTAGCATTCAAACTAGTGAGCGATTAAGATCGCTCAAACCTCTTTCCTTTTTCTAGCAAGAGGAATCGAACCCGAGACCTCTGCTAGTAATGTCAGCATGCTTTGCCACTAGGACAAGTTGTCTTGAAAAATTAGGCGTTGTTTGTTTACATAACCAAACGGTAAATAATTATCAGAACTTAATATGGGAAAATGAGAATTTGATTGAATTGTAATCAATACTCTCTACTCTCTAGCATCATAACATATCGTACCATTTTTTGTTTTGTTTTTTGTATTAGTTTAATCCATACTCACATAGTTCGCTAGTTAGCTTCCCGCACTCCAAACTTTGTTCGGCCAATTGAGTCGGAATTCAGTTCGGTCCTAATTTGACCATTGACGCCGTATCGGAACGAACTCGCAACTCCGGAGGTTCAAAGACGGTGGTGGGTGAAATGGAAGAGAAGAAGAAAAGATTAAAAAAAATAAAGAGGAGAAGCCAGGAAGAAGAGAAGAAGAGAGGGAGAAGAGAGTTTAGGGTTTTAGATTTTTTTGGGTGGGTTGATTCTTTGGTGGGTTGGGCAAACTATTGTTGTCATTTATCATCTTTTTATAATTGAACTAAGTGAACCTTCAAATGTAAGTTCAAAAGTTAAACAAATTATATTTATGATTGGATTGAAATAAAAAATAAATCATTGATAAAACTAATACTAATTAATATTTATATTTATAATTGAAAAATAATATTACTAAAAAATTAAAAATGAGCTTACCCCACCGTACTGAATTTATCTACACTAACCGTACTCCATACCGAACCGTAGTCCGTATTTCGAACCGTACTCCGCACTATGTGACTATAGTTTAATCTAATTTTTTTATTTAGTTGTATAATAGTTAAGTAAGATATATCAAAGTGTACAATCTCTACATTTTTATCATTAACGAATTAACAATTTATTAATTTAAATTCTATTCGAAATAAATTTATATGACTAAGTACCTTACCTTTTCATTTAGTTTTTTGTTCTTTTTCTTACCTTCTCTTTTAGTTGTGACCATTAGAAAACAAATTTGGAAAGAAATAGTAAAGACAATCTTTATTTATGTATTCATATAACCTTCTATTTATATAATCAAACGATTATACAAATATTACTTCCTCCATCCCTAAAAGATTATCACATTTTGACTTTTGTTAGTTAAATATTACAAAATTTGATTATAAATTCCCATTAAACGATAAGAAATAATATAGTCTTGTGGGACCTTGTTAGATTCGCTTCAATATATATTTTTGAAATATTAACTTTTTATAATTTTTTCGCATGTAGAATAATAGATATTTATGTTTTAATCATGCTTTGTTGACCATCAAAAGTCAAAATGTGACAATCTTTTAGGGACGGAGGGAGTATTTTTTATTTACATTGTTATCAAGCTTATTTAATATTAAACATGTGTAGGAATTATAGAAAATAAAGTTTGGTCAAAAGATGTGTTGGAATTATAAAATGACAAGTATTTAAAATTTCCAAACTAAAAAAATAATTAATGGTCCGTTTGGATTGAGGTGAATCAGGGGAGGAGAATTTTAAAAAATTCTCCTAGGGGAAGAGAATCAGGGGGAATCAGGGAGAATATATTTTATTGTTGTTTGGGTACCATGATTTTGAACTAGGGGAATCAGGGAGAATATTATATTTTAATGTTTAATATTGTATTCTCCTTGATTCCCCTTGGATTTGGAGGGTAGAGATTTGGAGGGGAATGAGGGGTAATGGGGGTGAATCAAGGGGAATAGTTTCTCCTAGGGTAGAAAATTATTAGGTTCCCAAACAAAAAAAAAAAAAAATTCTCCCTGATTCCTCTTGATTCACCCCGATCCAAACAGACCATAAGAAAATCTAGACAGTATTAAAGTTGGTGAAGTTATGATATGCAAACAAGTCTTAGCATGTTCACAATCTAGAAAGAGAAAGAAGTTGCAATAAATACAAATAAATTTAAATAAAAATCTAAAAATAATACATACCCACATAATAAATGATTTCATATTTTAAGAACTTATTTTATTCTTCCCCATTTCCATACAATTATTGTTAGATTGTTTCTAAAATTTTGGTGATTATTTTATAATTAATTGTTTATATTCTCAATGTTACTTTTTTTATAGTTAAATTTAATATTATTTAGAGCAAATGACTTCATTGATCAGTAACGTTTGTTAAAAAAGTTCAGTCGATCACCATATTATGACTTTGTATACTTTCGATAATTGATGTTGAGTATTATGTACTTTGGCCACTCATGCATTTTTTTTATGTAGAACCCATAAATTTTTGACATTTTAAACATTTTCAATAGGGGCATTTTTGTTCGTCTTCATTAAATTTGTCATTAAGCTCAACTAGAACTCATCCCTTTCAACTATGTGCTCATTATCTTCAACTAAACTCATGATTCTATGTTGAAAGAGATAAGGTTAGTTGAAGATAATGAGTACACGGTTAATATGGTTGAGTTAGGTGAGCTTAATGACAAATTTATTGTGACGGGATAAAAATATGTTAAAAATTTGCGTGAGTGACCAAGGTATACATAATACTCAACATTAGAGATCAAAAATATACAAAGTCATACTAAAGTGATTGATTGGTGTTTTATAGCAATCGTTAGTGATCAATAAATTCATTTGCTCTATTATTTAATGATTTTTTTGTTTTATTGTTTTAGTGGTTGATAAGTGGATACCTTTATCTACCTTTCGCATTTTCATCTATTTCATCACCTTTATCCTTTCATTACTTTATCCTTTCATTACAGTCACACTTATTCGGGCATAGCTCGAATGATCACGGGTTTCATTATAAGAGTATACTTTTTACAAGTGTGTGAATTCGATCCACGGCAGGTGCGTGAGTAACTCTGCATTTGTTGAAGGAAGGACCTGGTTGCGAGTGGTTACCCAGAACCTGAACACTCTTGAGATGGAATACCGGACCGCTAGAGACACATCCCAAATTTATCTTTTCTGTTGGTCGATGGCTAGCCAAACGTGGCGCTTGCGAGCGTATCATCTAGTTACTCACCTTCATCACCATCTCCAAATTAACCACATACCGTTGTAAAAGATGTCGGAAACAACCCCCCTCCCATTTCTACCCCTTCTCGACTTCGTTCTTCAAGGCAACACGCAGTCTTACCATACGTTTTGTTAAAATTTGAAAAAGTCTGATGAAGATTTGATCAATTTGATCGAGGAATATGATCATTTCTCATCGTCTTCATCAAGAGACTAAGATTAGAGCTATACTCACTCTAAGCTATGTCGTGTGTTAAGAGTCTATGGGGTTCTACTCTAAAACCAATTGGTAATAGAGGGAGTAGCCCAAGATCTTATATAGTGACCCGGGAGGACACCGGTATCCGATGTGGGTGTGCATCTTAACACTCCCCTTCACGTGTAACCCAATCATCGGCGGAATACTCCTCGGCGGTATTAACTGCCGGAAACAATGTTAAGAGTCTATGAGATTCCACTCTAAAACCAATTGGTAATAGAGGGAGTAGCCCAAGATAGAGGGGTGGATACGAATCGAATAGTTTTCGAACTATTCGAACTCGAATGTGACGAATCGATATTCGAATGCCAACGAATTCAAAGCGAATTCAAATTTAAAATGAGATTCGTTTTGAATTCGAATACGAATTCGAATGTTGTGTATTCTAATTCGATATTTGTGAATATATTCGATATGGTTGGGTAATGTATGTTTTTGAAAGTACCATTTTGTCCCTCTTCATTATTTTGAAGTGTAGTAGTTCATAATGCTTAAGTTAGGGATATAAATGTCATATAAATTGATTTTTTAATTTAATTATGATAATTATACTAATTAGAATACACAACATTCTTGTTGATTTGATTTATCGAGTACGAACCGAATCTCGAAGGGAATGTTCGTATTATAAAGAAACTAGCGAGTATTGAATTCGAATTCAAATAACTATAGAATATGTCGAATACGAATACGAACATGATATTAACCTTCGAACCGGATACGAATCCAAATATACTTAAAAACTAATAATATTCGGTTATATTCGTTCGAATTCGATTCGGTTCGGTTCGCAGCCACCCCTAGCCCAAGATCTTATATAGTGATCCAGGAGGACACCGGTATCCAATGTAGGTGCGCATCTTAACCGGTATCCGATGTGGGTGTGCATCTTAACATCGTATTTCGATTTTCCTGTGGCGGCGGCACCCGTTTGGAAGCCTCTCGTGGGTTTTCTGGCGGTGCGGAATTGGTGTTATGGTGCACCAATTCGGAGGAATAGTGAATTTTGGGGTTTATTATATAGTTCTATGCTTTCTTGATATGAGAGGTTTTCTGTTCTGTAGTTCACTAGAGGCAGGACCAATATATTTTGTGGAGGTAGGGGGTGTTTGGAGAAGAAAGGAGGTAATTGAAGAAATGTTTGGGTTGAGTTATAGAAGTTTGGATACTTTGTTTTAAATTTCAGAATTTTTAATTTTATTATTAATATAATATTTTAATTTAAAAAATCGAATTCAAATATCGAATACGATTCGAATATCAAATTTAAATACGAACATGAATACAAGTTTCGAATACGACTGTCAAATATCAAATTCGAGTGTCGAATACGAATTAAATATTAACAAATATCAACCTAATGAAAGTAATTAACCGAACACATTCGTGAATATCGAATCTAAAAGTCTGCTAAACAATGACAGTTGTAAATAAGGAAGAAAAGTTTTTGGATTGACACTTGAAATTTTCACTATTATTGGCGTCTAAATTTTCTTTTTCTATTACTGACACGTGAACTTTTCTCGAATTTTTCCTCCAAAAAAATCATGTTTTCAATATGACTAACTTGCACTGGTTAAGGATTATTTTCAATATGACTAACTAAAGTGTGAAAATGCTGAAACACAAAAGTTCAGGTGCCAAAAATCCAGTTCATGTGCCTATTTGAAAGGTTGGAGAATACATGTACTTATTTGAAATGATTCTGTTAGTTCAGGTGCTAGTGCTTATATGAAAAAGAGCCAAATGTAATATAGTTTTAAAATTAAACTTTAATATTAAAAATAAGGTTTTTTTTGCATCTAAGCACTTGAACTACTAGTATCTTTGCAAATAAGCACTTGTTTTTTTTTTTGCAAATAGGTACCTAAGCACCTAAACTTTCGACTTTTTGGCTTTTTCAGCATTTTTTAATATTTTTAATTTCAAAATAATGCTTAACACAAGGACAAGTTAGTCATATTGAAAACATTAAGAAAACTTCAGGTGTCATTTTGAGGAAATAGCAAAATATCACCCTCCCTTATGAAATATCAAATTTGTCCCTCTATTTTTCTTCATCAACCACCCATTTCTTCTTCACTAAACTTTAACCACCACCAACATCTTTTCCTCCTCCTCCACCACCACCCGCTTCAATATACATAAACATCACCTTTCTTTTTCACCAACAACCACCCACTTCAATTTCAAAAACCATCACCTTTCTTCTTCACCAACAACTACATTTCTTCTTCAAACAAACCAAAACCACCACCACCAGCCACCCCGCACCCCATCCCTTCTCGACTTCGATCTCCCCACCATCCTCCATTCATGATTTTGATCTCCCACCCCTGCCTTTCCCGACTTTGAACCCCCACCCCTTCCCTTGCCTTCCTGATTTTGAAACCTCACCCCCCTTCTTGTGCGACTTTGGGCCCCCACCTACTTTCTTGTGCGATTTCGAGCCCACCTTTCCTTATCTGTGGTAGTTGTTGTGATTTGAAGAAGAAAGTGAGGAAGAAGATGACTTGGTGATATGTGTTCTTTGTGATTTTGTGGTTGGAAAGGGGGTTGGTGGAGTTTGGTGGTGGTTGAAGTGGGTGAAGAAGAAATGGATGATTAGTGAAAAAGAATGTGAAAATGTGTTTAATAAATGTTTGAAATAGATATTTAATTGGATTGGGTTTAGAATTTGAGGTTTGGTTGGTGGGTTAGGTTATTTATATGGGGTTAGTTAGTTTATAAGGTGGCTTTATTAATTTGCCCTAACATAATTAGCAAAAACATCCAAAAAATGCTGAAAAAGCCAAAAAGTAGAAAGTTCAGGTGCACAGGTGCCTATTTGCAACAAAAAAAACTCCACGTTAATTTCTATTTGAAAAGATACTAGTAATTCAAGTGTCTGGAAGCAATTTCGCTTACACAACTTATTTCATTTTGCAAAGACTCATAATTTCTCTCACAAGTCACAAGACAATCAAAATCTAAAAGAAATTACTTATGATATTTCATTTGGCAACAACTCATAATGTCTCTCACAAGACAATTTTATTTCATTTTGCAATAACATATAAAGTCTCTAACAAGATAATCTCAATCAAAGATGAAGATCATCATTTGATTTTGCTAAAACTTGTAATGTCTCTCACAAGACGATCCAAGTCAAGATATGAAGACCCTCCTTCAGAAACACCTTTGTTAGCCAAATCCTTCATTCTTGCAGTTCGTTCTCTCAACTCTCCGTTTTTGGTCGTGTCCATTATCTCCTTAACCATTGTAGTAATAAGCGATCTTTCACACACATCTTTCATTTCAAATCCAAGTTTCCACACCTCACTAACAAATCTACCAGTTGGATGCTGATCAAAAACCTGTGGCCAACATAACATAGGCACACCTTCAACGATGCTCTCCATTGTCGACCCCCATCCGCTATGTGTTAAGAACCCTCCAACTGATTCGTGCCTTAAAATCTCCAATTGTGGCCCCCAAGTTACAATGTACCCTCTTCCCTCGGTTCCCTCTGCTAAACGCTTCAAATCCTCATCGACTAATTTCTCATCGAGGAGGGCATCGAGCCTGATCACCCACAAGAAGTTTACTCCACTTTCAACTAAACCATGCCAAAATTCCATTAACATGGCCTTTGTGACTCGAGCTAGGCTTCCGAAACTCACAAATATCACTGATTTTGGTGCTCTGCCATCTAGCCACTTTATGCAGCTATCATCTTCTTTCCAAAAACTATTCGAATTATTGCATTCTAGTAATGTTTATAGTAAAAAACTAAATTAGTTAATAACAGAGTGAAGATTAGGCTAAGGATCGAAACACTGACCGAATGAATTACCTTGATCTTGATTAGTTACAAAGCTTTCTAGCTTAACTTGAAGATGGTGGTGGACAGGGCCTACTGCATATACGTTTTGAATCTTTGTTTTGAGTTGCTCAAGAACAAGGCCATCTAAATCTTCAAATGTGTTAACTATCAGGCCATTGGCGCGTTGCACGCCATCAGCATCTGTCAATGCAAGCTTGTAGTTCGGATCTTCAATGCAGTTATCGCGGCAGAATACTGGAAGGTCCCGAAGCCTGAAGAAACTTTCCATTCCTGGAACATTCCTCACTAGCTTCTCCGAGTCTTTCTCTGTCACAACAATGTATAATTATTAACATACTAATTAGTTCGCTTTTTTATGAATATCAACAACATGTCTCAATGTTTTTCGAGTACCTGCAAATGGAAGTTCTCCTGCTTGAGTGAGTTTGTCAAGACACAGATATGTCCACGAGCAACAGGGGCTGATAGTTTCGAAGGCGTATACAGGCACACCAACATCCAATGCTATATCAATAGCATAATAATAATACCCTTCGGCTATAAGACATGTCACAGGTTGTTCGATTTCACCTCTTATGCTTGATTTCAGCTTTTCCCTCAAAAACGGCTCAGCCACATCCTACAAGCAGATCGAGGATATAATGTTACGATCTTATGATAATGTGGGAACGAACATGGAAATTTAAAAAGAGACATCCTATTAATACCAATTACAATATATTGAATTATTGAAGGATTCCTTTTTGTGAAATAATCATTAATAATGGAGTCGATGTGTATCTTTCATAACCTCTCCTTTTCTCTTTTCACTTCCCACATAAACTTTTACCACATTTTATGAAATAAACATAGTATGCCTTAGCGAACTCATAATTTCTAAATTGGTAGGCGGATTAAGGAATGAAATTAAATCAAATTCATGAGGTTTTGGTCACTGACTCACCTACTCCAGCATTATGGCTACATGGCGTAATACTAAATAAAACCAAAAAAAAGGGAAGGCCCCTTATGACTTATGAGCTCAATCTATGTATGTGTGACATTACAATTGGAATGAATTTATAAGATTTCAGAGGATATGAGAATATATTATTATTATGAGTCATTATTATCGCCATATTAGTTATAATAATAATTTGACTATCAAGTTAATCATTATTACCATAAGTATTTCATATTGTATTTATATATATATGGAGCTAGCAGAGTGCTCATACATTTGATTGAGTTCTATTCAATAATATTTGTATTATTATCTTTCAATTACCTTCAATGACATGAATAGTTCGGGGAAATCCTCCACCAGACGAGGGTGGTCCTCGGGAAGGCCGTCGGGGATTGTCTGAAACTGGAAGCGTCCTGTTCGGCTAGTAGCATAACGTTTGATTCGGGACACAATGTTGGTGTTGGTTGTAAGGAGTCGTTGGTTGTATTCTGTGTTGAGGAATGTAACATCGACTCCCGACAAACATATAATTTCAGCAAGTTTCATCATGCTATTCACAGTGCTCTGAACAGGCAAAGGGAAAATCAAAACATGAGGTTTGATGGATGTTTTAGTATCCATGTTTAATCGTTTGAGTATGTTTTTGAATGTATAATATAACTCAAAAGAAAGGGAAACAAGTTTATTGTAATTTGATTGAGCTCTTGAATAAGTATTTATAAGTAGACATGATGCATGCAAAGATGTTATTATATTGTGCAATAAATTCGTAGTAGAACAAATTTGGAAAAAAAACTTGCATTATTAAATTCACAATAAATAAAAACATATTTGGAAAGAAATATCAATGATAGTCTTGCATTTATTTATGTTTTCATTCAATACTTAGTACAGTTTTATTATGTATGTTATATATATATTTATCATAAAAAAATATCAATATATTTCATATAAAAATAAATTTAAAAGTATATCATGTATGTATATATTAAATATTATATTATATATTTTGATATATGATATATTATAAATACAATCTTAATATATATATATATATATATATAAATGTAAACATGATTGTAGGAGATCATATTTTATGATAAATCTATAATAGAATATATTGATATGAGTCAAACTTGATAAAACTAGTTCAAAATGAAATTATATCAATAACCTTTAAAATAAAATTTTGATGAATACTTTGATGGCTTTGAATATTTAGTATCTCTTTAAATTAATATAATTATTTTAAAATATAAATTTAAAAGTAAGTATATCCTAATACTAATTTAAAATTAATTAATTATAATA
The DNA here is from genome assembly GCA_003412495.2 of Echium plantagineum. Taxonomy (NCBI): domain Eukaryota; kingdom Viridiplantae; phylum Streptophyta; class Magnoliopsida; order Boraginales; family Boraginaceae; genus Echium; species Echium plantagineum. Next base: position 39,319,423 of record CM016561.1, on the reverse strand, counting down.
TACTTTACTTTATATAATGTTGCAATAAAATTTTATAATTAATGCTAACTATTTCAAAATATATAATTGAAATAATTATATTAATATTATGTTTATGTGATTATTTAATAAAATGAGTTTTAATATTATTGATAATTTATTTATGTTACTCTCTTCTTATTATCATATACGTTGAAACAGATATGGAATAAATTTATCAAATATGGTGCCTTATATTCTTACAATTATTACTTTTTATTTCCATCGTCATGCTCTTAACCTATGCCCTAGGGACACATTTTAAAAAATCCGAATATATTAAATATGTAAGATAAATTACTTCATTTCTATAGCACACAAAACAAAGTAATGGAATGATTTTTAACAATTCTAAAAAAGTTTGAAACTGTCACACTAATTGCCCCAATCACACCTGGCCTGGACGGAGTACATGAAGGTAAATCGTGAGATGTGCCACACGTGATCAGGGGACTAGGGCTTGTTTGTTAACCACTTTATCAATACAAGGTTCGCTCCTTATGAGTGTAGACACCAATTTGCATGAAGAGATCGACGAGACTGTTGGTACTTTATTACATGTTCTTTACCATTTAAGCTGCACCTCATGGCAAAACAATTGTTTTCGCATGTGTATTCCTTTTCGGGGACCTTCTTTCCATTAACTCCGAATCCAATCCTTCATACTAATGCAACCTTATTCCGACTACTCCCACATAATGAATTTTATACATTGTTTCCAATTTTTTTTTATACTATATTTACTTTATTAAGGTTAATTTTTATAGTTATGTTTTAAAAGAGTATTATTGTTATTATTGTTTTGTTTTGTTGGTTCATAAGTTGATTCCTTTCAAAATGGTAAATGGTTACGAACTTTTTTACTTGGTTGTTTGTATAATTCAAAAGAAAGGGAAACAAGTCTATTGTAATTTGATTGAGCTCTTGAATAAGTATTTATAAGTAGACATGAAGCATATGGGAAGATGTTAGTATTATATTGTCCAATAAATTCGTAATAGAGAGAAACAAATTTGGAAAAAATGCTTGCATTAAATTTACAATAAATAAAAACAAATTTGGAAAGAAATTTCAATGATATATACTCTTGAATTTATTTATGTTTTCATACAATCTTTATTTATATACTCAGACAATTATTAAGACATTGTTTTTATTTACTTTATTAGCATGCATGTTCATTCAACACTTAGTCCAGTTACATATGATATCATATATATATTGATTGAAGAAATTGAAAATTTATGTATATAATATCAATATATATATCTTTCATATAAAAATAAATTTGAAAGTATATAATATATAATGTAATAATTTAATAGTATACATGTATGCATATATTAAATTATTACATTATATATTATGATATATTTTAAAGGTTATTGATATTATAAATACAATACATAATATATAGAGAGAAAATTGTTGAAATGGTCTCCGATAGTGGGACTGGATTGCAGTTTGACCCCCAATAGTTATATAGTTGCACTTTAGTCCCCAAAAGTGGTCAAAAAGTTGCACTTTAGTCCTATGTCAAGTTTTCCGTTACCATTTTCAGGTTTAAGTGTTAAAATGAGGGTTAAAATATAATTTTTAAGAATTAAAATTGCTTTTTACCCAATTGGTGCCAAAATGAAACTCCCCAACACCCTCCCACCAAAAGTCCCTTGCTTCTTCACTTTTTACCCCAACTAAAATTGCTTGCTTTTTACCGCAATTGAAGAAGAAAGAGACTTTTGGCACGAGGGGTTGGGAAGTTTCATTTTGGCACCAATTGGGGGCAAAAAAGCAACTTTAATTCTTAAAAATTGTATTTTAACCCCAATTTTAACTCCTAGACGTCAAATGTTAACGGAAAACTTGATGTAGGGACTAAAGTGCAACCTTTTGGCAACTTTCGAGGACTAAAGTGCAATTGTGTAACTATTGAGAGCTAATAAAGTGCAATCCGGTCCCATTATCGGAGACCATTTCAACAATTTTCTTTCTATAGATATATATATACATATGTGTATATATATAATATATATATAATGTACACATGATTGTAGGCGATAATTTTATGATAAATTTATAATAATATGAGTCAAACTTAATAAAACTAGTTCAAAATGACATTATATCAATAACCTTTAAAATAAAATTTTGATGAATACTTTGATGGCTTTAAATATTTAGTATCTTTTTTAATATAATTATTTTAAAATATCAACTAAAAGTAAGTATATCCTAATACTAATTTAAAATTAATTAATTATACTATTACTTTATTTTATATAATGTTGCAATAAATTTTGTAATTAATGGTAATTATTTTAAAATATATATTTGAAATAATAATATTAATATTATATTATGTGATACTTAATAAAATGAGTTTTAGTATATATTGAATATTTATTTATGTTATTTAAATATGTAAGATAAGGTTCGCTCCTTATGTACACGATAGAGGTAAATCGCGAGATGTGCCTCACGTGATTAGGGGACTAGAGCTTGTTTGTTAACCACTTCATCAATACAAGGTTCGCTCCTTATGAGTGTAGACACCGAATTGGGTGAAGAGACGAGACTGTTGGTACTTTATTTGCACGTTCTTCACCATTTGAGCCGTGCCTCATGGCAAAACAATAGTTTTCTCATGTGTATTCCTTTTCTACGACCTTCTTTCCATTAATTCCAAATCGGATCCTTCATACTAGGGGTACGATCGGACCGGTTTTACCGGTTTTTTCCGAAAATAAAAAACCGATCCGACATATCGGTTTTTTCAAAAAACAAATCCGAAACCGGTCCGCAAACCGAGAAAACCGATTTCGGTTAAAACCGGCTGTTTTTGGACCGGTTCGGTTTACCGACCGGTTTAACAAAACTAAAATTGAAAAAACTCAGAGTTGAACAAATTACAGTAAATCCTCAGATTCTCGATCTTAATTGACATCAAAATTAAAACTCATAGAAGAATTAGGGTAGAAGAATTGAACAACTAACAAACAAAGAATTGAATAAATAACAAACAAATGTAATCCTCAGATTGTTGAATCTTCAGTTGTGCAATCAAACATCAATCAAGAAATTAATCCTCGTTGGGATCAATTTATAAGAAGAATTGAACAAAATATCAAACAAAAGATTTGTGACAATTAGAAACTGGACAATGGAATTGAAGAAAAAAAAAATTAAATCAGATTGGAGTTGAGGATGGGATGAGGCGCGAGGGTGGTGTGTATAGAAATAATGAAATGAGATTTTAGTTGGAAAGTTATGAGGGAATAATGGGGTGAGATTGGAGTTGGAAGGGAGGTGAAGAGATTGGAGTTGGAAGGGAGGTGAAGAGGTGTGCGGCTGCTCATTCTTTATTTTAGGTTAGAAATGAGATTTAGGGTTATATACATTATAAATATATATACAAATTAAATAAAATATTGTCGGATCGGATCCGATCCGATCGGTTTTTTCAAAAAAAAAACCATAACCGAACCGATCGGTAAAAAACCGAACCAAAACCGCCGGTTTTGACTCGGTTCGGTTTTTCGGTTAAAAAAAACCGTATCCATTCGTACCCCTACAGTTCATACTATTGCAACCTTATTCCGACCACTCCCACATAATGATGAATTTTGTTTTTAGTTATGTTTTAAAAGAGTATTAATGTTATTATTGTTTTGTTTTGTTTTGTTGGTTCATAAGTCGATGTGGGCTTAGCCTGGAAAATACAACTCAAAACAATATACAAGGTAAAGACTCAATACCCCATTCAAGTTGGAGCAGGAAAAAACGAAATGCCCAACTTGCGAAGAAGATACATGAATTTCTGCTTGCCTAACGCCTTTGTAAATATATAAGCAAGTTGTACATCAGTCGAGACATGAGTTGCAGTTAAGAGACCTTCTTGAATAGCATCACGAACGTAGTGACAATCAACCTCAATATGTTATGTGCGTTCATGAAACATCGGGTTTTGAGCTATATGTAAAGCACTCTGACTATGGCAGAAAAGAGTCATCGGACGTGAATGGACAATGCCAAATCAAGCAAAAGTTCTTTCAACCACTTTAATTCAGATGTGATAGCAGCCATAGCACGATATTCAGTCTCAGCAGATGACCGAGACATGGTATGTTGTTTCTTGGTTTTCCAAGAGACTGGAGAGCCTCCTAAGAACATAATCCATCCAGTAAGCAACCGACGAGTCAAAGGACAACTGGCCCAGTCGGAATCACACCAGCCAGTAAGAGACAAGTCACAATTTGAAAGAAGTAGGAGACCTTGTCCGGGATGACCCTTGAGAATCGTACCACACGGAGAGTGGCATCCCAATGTTCCTGTCGTGGACTATGCATGAACTGTGCCAAAATATAAACTGAATATGCCAAATCAGGGCGAGTGAATGCCAAATAGATCAAACGACCAACCAGACGACGATAGCTCTTCGGGTTAGACATCTTCGCTCCTGTAGCAAAAGCAAGATTATGATTCTGCTCCATGGGAAAAGCAGATGGCTTAGCGCCGAAAAGACCTGTCTCGGAGATGATATCGAGAGTATATTTATGCTGAGATAGAAAAATACCATCTTGGCTTCGTGCTACCTCGACACCAAGAAAGTACTTTAGGACCCCCAAATCTTTCACGTGAAAGAAACGACGCAAATAACTTTTGAAAGCAATTATAGCGGAAGAGTTATTCTCAGCCACGATCAACGACATACACAAGTACATATAACTCGAATGTACCTTTCCTGAGAGTAAACAGGGAATAATCTGAATAAGTTCGAGTGAAACCATAAGACAGTAATGAAGCAGCCAACTTAGCAAACCAGCACCGCGGAGCTTGTCGCAAACCATACAAAGATTTCCGCAAACGACACACCATGTCTTTTCGAGCCACATGGAAACCAAGAGGAAGTTTCATATACACTTCTTCATTAAGGTCACCATGAAGAAATGCATTATGCAGGGACGGAAGCAGAAAATAATATAACAGGTAGCACAATTGTTAAAATATACAACTATTACAAAAAATTAAAAACCAATACAAAAAAGTACTACACGAATATTAAAACCTTCAAATCACAATTGACCACGACGTTTTGTCATATTTTGAAACCTCTGTATGATAGCTTCATTCGACACACAATTGAATATATATATATATATATATATTTCAATATAAACAACCAAGTTATCGTTCATCCATTCATCACACATTCGTTTGCGAAGACGACTTTTTACAATATTCATTGATCATTCAAAACTACAATTGTGCCACACACAAGAAAGAAAACTTAAAGTGATCAACCGAAGTCACAAAATCGTTTCCTTTGTAAAATATATGCATATAAATCTAAGATAAAACTTTCTTATTCAAAACAACAAATTTTATCAGAATTTGACACAAAACATTAGCATTGTTGAAAATTGTGATATGGTGTGGAAATCAACAACTTACCATTTAGGCTTAAAGGTTTCAGAAGACGGCTAAATAATATACAAGCGGCAGACAATGTAAATGTTGTTATATTTTCTAATTCAAACTAATCTACACTATATAGTATTGTTTTACATTATCAAGAGTATAACAACAATTCTCATATAAAGGGTAAAATAGTAATTTTAGGCTAGGGGTAAAATAGTAATTTCATAGGCCAAAATCTAGAGGAGCACTTGTTACCTCTTGCTCCTCTACACATCCGTCCTTGGCATTATGAACGTTCATTTGATGCAATCCCCAACTTCGAGCCGTAGCTACAGTGAGAAAAGTTCTAACTGTAACCATCTTGGCAACTGGAGCGAAAGTCTCATGGCAGTCTATCCCAGCTTCCTGATGATTGCCAAGGATGACTAATCGCGTCTTCAAGCGCTCAATACTAACATCTGCATTATACTTAATTTTATAAACCCATTTACACCCAAGTGTTTTCTTAGTAGGAGGTAAAGACTCCATAACCTATGTGCCATTGGCTTCAAGAGCTTCGATCTCCTAGGCCATGGCTTGATGTCAACCAGGTACCGACATTGCCTTGGTAAAGTTACGAGGTTCAACTCCTGTCAAAACTGCAGCAAGAAATGTATGATGGCGTACTGAGCTAAGGGATGAGGACTACCTTGAGGACCTGATGAAGACGTTGAAGGAGTGGAGGAAGTTGGAGAACAAACAGTGTGGTGCAATATAATCACGTAACCGAACTGAAGGCTGTTTCACCCGTAGCAGACTGATATGTTATAGCAGATTGGGCAGCAGAAACATCCTCCACGGCGGACACATCTGCAGTGGCAGATTGGTCAGCAGAAACAGCCCCCTCGGCAGTGGTGTTGGGTAGCTCTTCTGTCGCAAATTGGTTAGGTAGCTCAGCAGAAACAACCTCGAAACTGGGGTCGGGTGAAATGGTGTCACCAGCTTCATCGACAACCTACTAATCAGCATGAAGATCTCCTTCATCGTCAGAAGAAAAAACAAGTCCCCTTTCATTACCCTCATCATCAGTACATATAGGATGAGTGGAAATAGACATGCCAGTGGTTGATAAATTTGGTGCAGGTCTGAGCTTAGCAAATGGGAAATCAGGCTCATGGAACTTGACATCGTTAGACACAAAGATTATCCCCGAATTAATGTCATACAATTTCCAACCCTCTTGGCTATTAGGATACCTAATGAATACACACTTACGAATATGAGGAGCAAATTTATTTCCCCGAGACCCCTGGTCATGAGCAAAACACGAAGACCCAAAAGTTCAAAGATCATCAAAATCTGGTGGCTTACCAGTGAGCACTTCAATCGGAGTATTATGTTGTAGCAAGCCAGAAGAAGTCCTATTTATCAAATGAACAGCCCCAAGAACACACTCACCCCAAAAATGTGTTGGCAAATCTCATTGAAACATCAATGCTCGAGTGACATTAAGAATGTGGCGATATTTGCGTTCTACTCTCCCATTTTGTTGTTGAGTCCTAACACAAGAGGTCTGAAATAAAATGCCATGTTCAACAAAATATGGTAAAAGAGGCTTGAACTCAGTACCATTATCACTTCGAACGATTTTGACGCGTGCTTGAAATTGACGTTCAACCATAGCAAGAAATGAACTAAAAGAATTAAACACATCAGATTTGCAACGTAGTAAATAAACCCATATAGCTCGAGAATAACCATCAACAATCGTCAAGAAATAAAGTGCACCATTAGAAGATGGAATATGATTTGGCCCCCATAAATCACAATACAATAATTCAAAGATAGTACTAGCACGACTATCACTAAGTGGAAAGCTATCTCGAGACTGTTTGGCCTGAGGACAAATAATACTGTTAAGAGTCTATGTGGTTCCACTCTAAAACCAATTGGCAATAGAGGGAGTGGCCCGGATGACCTAAGCGACTATGCCACAAACTAGACTCGGAACTTGAAAGGAAACACTGAGGGGAGCGGAGACGCGGACTCGGGATGGATAGAGATGGCGCGGTGAGCGGATAGAGGGCACCGGTGCTGTTGCATCGAAGAATCCTAGCACCCTTCCGAAGGTCCTTCACAGAGAAACCAAAAAGTTCAAACTTAATAGTGACAGAATTAGCGGTTGTGAATTTGCGGACAGAGATAAGGTTTTTAATGATATGAAGTACATGTAAGACATTATTTAGGTGTAGTGGTGGATATGGTAGGGGTAAGGATGTGTGACTGTGACCTTTAACTGGAACAGAATAACCATTTCCAATGACAACAATATGATTACTAGAATTAAAATAAGTAGGAAGCGTACCTCGATCAGAAGTCAGGTGAGAAGTGGCGCCCGTGCCAAGGTACCAGTTCGTGTCCGGTGGATGAAGCCCCAAAGTATTCATAGCTTGTTCAATGTCCGTCATAGAGTAGGCCTGAGTAGGTGAAGGGGATGGACGTGGTCCAAGGAGTCCGGGGCACTGTTGAGCCACTGGTCTGGTCCAATTGGTAGCTGGATATGGGCAGGGGGGCTGTGGACGCGGGCCAAGGACTTTTCCAGGACTGTTGGGAGTAATCAGACCATGCTGGGCCTGCTCGTCTAGGCTGCCAGCCCTTGTGGGCTGCTGGACGATGCCCTCTAGGGGCTACAGATCGCTGGGCTGAAAAGTTGAGCCTGGGCCGAGCTGCTGCTGGATATAGAGGCTGAGGAGCTGGGCCAAACTTTTGCTGCTGGACAGGAACTGCTGTTGCTGGACCAGTGTGCGCATTGTAGGCGGACTGCTATTGGATCTTCTTTGCCAAACTAGATTCCTCCAAAATTAGCATACTCCGGGCATGATAAAATTCAGGGAGAGGGTTGGATTGATGAATTATCGTAACGACACCATTGTAAGCATTGGTAAGACTAGGCCTGTGATCGAGCCGAATCGAGTCAAATAATTGGGAATATATGTGAGTTGATAATGATTTTATCATTAAATTGATATATGGTAACCGAGCCGCACTTTTTCGCACTGTTTGGCTTGACTTGAAAAAAACCCAATCTTAAGATGTGGTTTGATATTTGAATAGTCGAATCGAGCTTCAAGCCGCACCTTTTCGAGTCAAATACCTCGAGCTTTATCGAACCGAGACGTTCGCTCACAGGCCTAGGTAAGACTCGAGACAATCTGGAGTACCAGTTTGTTGTTGGGAATGGGAGCTCCGACATTACGCAGTTGATCGGACATATTTTTGAGTTGCTGACAATATGCAGAGGTAGAAGAAAAGTCAGCCATGTTCATTTGGGAGAATTCTTGTTTCAAAGACACTGGCCGGGAATTTTTGTTGTCTTTGAAGATATGGCACAACCGAGTCCAAGCATCGTGAGCAGCGAGTCCAGGTTCAATTATAGTGTGGATGAGGTCTTGAGATATGGTGGCATAGATCCATTTGAGAACAATGTCATCAATAGTGGACCAACTTTCATCATAATTATCAATCGACTCATCGGGATAAGTGGGTGTGATATGATGAAGGACTTGAGTGGACCGACAATGAATCTGAAATAATTCAGACCAGGTGGAATATAAATTCTTTTCCATGTCAAAAACTATAGAGACGTGAGATTGGAAGTTGGAGGTCGCCATGGCGGGATGGAGTTTATTATTTTTTGGTGGGATGGAGGGTGTTGAGCCGTCCCCTGTGAGAAATGGGGAGGCTACTGGTGATGAAGCTTTAGTGCTGATGTCGGCCATGGGATTTAGGGGGGGGGCGAGATATTAGATATTAGAGGGAAGAAAAGAATTGTTTTAGTCTGATTACCATGTTAAGAGTCTATGGGGTTCCACTCTAAAACCAATTGACAATAGAAGGAGTAGCCCAAGATCTTATATATTGACCCGGGAGGACATCAACTTCGGATGTGGGAGGTGTATCTTAACAAGTACAAGCATGATCTAATTGTTTCCTCGATAAACTACTCAGAATAACAGGAGCATACTTCAGATCTCTATCGGAAGGATGCCTAAGACGACGACGCTATAGGTCGAACTCAAATAAGCGTGGAACTGTCATCGCACACACTGTTGGAACTCTCTGATAGTAGTATAGTCCCTCATTCCGTTTATCGTCTTCAATCAAGGTCCTCGATAATACAAAGCTCATTAGTAAAGCGGACAAAACAGGAAGAATCATCAATCAGTTGAGAAACCGATAAAATATTGCAATTGAAATTAGGTACATAAAGAACCTGTGATAATGTCAATTAGGCCTGTATTCGAGCCGAATCCTATTGAACATCATAGGATTCGAATTCGATCCGAAATATTTCGAATATAGATTCGATTCTATTCGAAATAGTCGAATCTCGAAAAATCAAGGCTCAGCTCGTATTCGAAATAACTTTTTTGATAAAAGATTCGATTCGAATTTCGAACAGTTCGATTCGAATTTCGTATTCGAAAATTAAGGCTCCCTATTCCGCCGCATTCCTCCTCCAGGCCCCTTAACGAACGACTACAATGCCATCATCCGCAGCTACTCAAACACCAACCAACCTATTCAAGCATTCACATTTTACTCAACCATGTTGAAAACTCAAGTCAAACATGATGCATTGACCTGTTCTTTCACTCTCAAAGCTTGTTCCAGAGCATTAGCGTATGTGGAGAGTCAACAGATTCATGCCCATTTGGTTGAATTTGGGTTTCTTGCGGATGTTTTGTTGCAGACTACTTTGCTTGATGATTATGCGAAATGCGGTGATTTGGATAGTGCATATAAGATATTTGATGAAATGTTTACTAGAGATATTGCGAGTTGGCTCAAGGGAGTATGCCTTATGAGGCTTTGGAATCGTTTAGGTAGATGGGAATGAGAAAGATTGAGGGAGTTTTAGAGAGTTTGAGAAGAAGGGGGGCGAGAGAGAGTGTGAGGGTTGATTTAGGGTTTCAGAGGGAGGGGGTTAATTTATGTATTGGACACAACCACACAAGTAATTGGGTTAATGGCTTAAAGGCCTATTTCACAAATAAATGGACAAGGTACATATTATATATAATATATTTATAAATTATATTTATTAAAAATCTCAAACGAGCCGAGCTATTCGAGCTATTAGGCTCTTTTGGTCGAATATCGAAAGTGAGGGCTCGATTCTATGTTTGATTTCTCGAATCGAGCTAAGCACCGAGCTTTTGGAATCGAATTCGAGCGAGTTTTTCGAGCTTCTCGGCTCATTAACAGGCCTAATGTCAATCCACCAGGAAGCTGTACACGACCTTTTACTGTTGCCATAGCCGAATGGCCATCAGGTAGTCCAACAGGACAAGACACAATCTCTCGAGCAGCCGTTAAACACGAATGACTACCAGTAACATGATGCAAAGCACCCGTATCAATGATCCAAGAATGAGTAAAATACTCATCAGTAATATTATTTGTTTGTTGATTACGAATCATATTCAGAAGAAGCCGAACCTGATCGGGCGTCAAGTCAGCGAGAGTGGCATCACTGAAGTCATGAAAAGACTCGACGGCATCCTCGGAAATGGTCACAGCCGCATTAATCTGAGAAGTACCCCCACGGCCTCGCCCTGAGGTAATAGTAGAAGAAGAAGGTGAACGGCCTGGTGCACCTTTGCCCCTTTGTTTCTTTTCTTCCCACCGTGAAGGATATCATGGCCAGTTTGTCGACAATGCTCACATACCAATTTCGAGCGATCAACTCGACCAAAACGGGGCTATGACCGAACGGTTTGGACAACGAAAGCATGATGAGATTCTAGCTCGATCTTCTCTAGTGCAACACTTCTTGAATTCTCATCTTGTTGCAAGACATTATAAGCCTCATCCAAAGAAGGCATAGGCATCCTTGAGAGAAGAGTAGCACACACAACACCATAAAGATCTTCATCAATCCCAACAAAGAACTGATGCAATAGCTCCTCTTTCTTGTCTGCCTCGTACCGGGCAGCAACACCAGTACACCACAAGTGTAGTGACCACACATACAATGGTGTGGCGGCTTGGGACGATGTAATTCGTCGAAGAGGCCGATCATTTTGGTATAGTATTCCTCCACTGGCATGCCTTTGGTTTGACGACAATGAGTGATGGCTGACCAGAGTTGTTGCAACCTCAGACTGTTTGGAACTGAGAATCGTTTCTCAAGATAACCCCAAAGAGGTTTTGCATCCGCAAAATATGGAATTGTGGGTGCCAATCGTGGTTCGATACTACGAAGAATCCATGAATTAAGCATGGAGTTAACCGTCTCCCAATTCAAAAATTTGCGCTTGTCAATGGGATTTTAAATAACACCATCAAGAAACACGAATTTTCGGCGAGATTTTAAAGCTAGAGTAATGGCATGAGACCATCCAAAATTATTATCCTTCTGAAGAAGATGAAATTTGCCAATAGAGGATACGTAGGCTGCTAGGGCTCTGATAGCATGGGAAATTATATTCAATGCATGTATTGAATCAATTGTTCTGCCTATGTACAACAATTTACAACATATATATACTCGCTAGGGTACCCTGTATCGATGTGGGCTTAGCCCGGCAAATTCAACTCAAAACAATATATAAGGTAAAAACTTAATAGTTATCATCGAACTCACTCATAATCATAGGCGGACCTAGCCTAGTTCTAATGGTGCAACTGCACCACCAGAATTTTCTGTGAAAAAAACCTATTATGTTGAAGAAGTTTGAAGGTTGGATGAAAAAAAACAATTTTGAAGCAGAGTGGTGTCTAATGGAGAAGAAAGAATGAAGAAAAGGGTTTGAAACCCGTATGTCTCTTGCTCTGATAGCATGAAGAAAAGGGTTTGAAACCCGTATGTCTCTTGCTCTGATAGCATGAAGAAAAGGGTTTGAAACCCGTATGTCTCTTGCTCTGATAGCATGACGAAAAGGGTTTGAAACCCGTATGTCTCTTGCTCTTCACAATGAGAACAGTCCAAAAGTCTAATTGTCCAAAAGATGTAGCCATGTAGGCCCCAGCCCACATACATGCCCACCTTTTTTTGACTTTTATTATTAAATTAACATATACGGTTGCTCTACTTTACGAAAGTCAAAAACCCATCTCCTAATTCATGCTCACGGCTCACCTAGTCTCTTGCTCGTGGTTCATCTACACTTTTTCTGTTCTCGGAAGTCGGAAGCGACGCCGATAATTAGAACTCTCTTTGTCTCTCACCCTCTCTACTAAGTCTTAACCCCAACTCTTAGGTATGCAATTCTATTTTATCTTTGTACTTAGTTTAATTTTATATATTTAATTTATGAATTACTTTTTCAATTGATAATTTTATATGTTGATTACTTGATATCGAAAGTGTTAAAACTCATAAATTATGTGAGAACGCATAATTAATTGGTTAAACAAGTTTCAATTGATTAATTAGTTGGATGATATGTACTTTTTAGTCCATATTAGTTAATATATATGCAAAATTTCACTGAATATGTATTGTTTTTCAAATATATTATGCAAAAATTAGTAACTTATCTAAAACGAGATGTGCTTAGTACTATTAGTAATGATGTAATTTTAGCACACTTTCAAGAATTTAATAGAAGGTTTTCTTTGTAAACTTATGAACTTTCTTGTTAATGTAATTTTTTGTCGTACTAATATTATGTTACATGTTTGGTAATTTTTTTTAGTTTTGCACCACCATAATTTGATCTTTGGATCCGCCTATGGAGTCATTCTTTTCGATCACTGATCTATGTTATCTACTAATAGATCGATGTGATAGGTTTGTCATCAATTAAAACGGACACTAACATTTATCTTGGTATTTTTAACGGCGAGAGACCCAAATAGCTTCTGAAGATTTTCATCAAAAGGGTCTGAACAACTTTAGACGGACAATTATAGATCATCAAAGGGCAATGGCCACCTAAGATTTTTTGGATTGTTGATACTTATCAATAATAATGTAATTTTGGGGAAAGAGAACTATTGGTGCTAAAGCGTTTATCTCGCTTTTGCGATTATTAGTAAATTGAAGCAATAATGAGGTGCTTTCTAGTATCCATGGAAAGGTGTGGCTCAAGGTCCTATGTCCGTTAGGAAATAGTTACTACTCCAAAGAATGAGGGGAGATTAGGTATTAAGAGTTTACACATGTATGTGAAACTTAGCTTGTATTCAAATGCACATGTGGAACCTCTATAGGAAGAAGTCCTTATTAAAGACATATATAGGAAGAAGTCCTTATTAAAGACATATATAGGAAGTAAACTCAAACAAGACATCATTTTATTATCCTTAATGGTTCACACAACCCAAACGTAATATGAAATATGAAATCTCATAATGTCTTTCACAAGACAATTTTATTTCATTTGACAACAACTCATAATGTCTTTCACAAGACAATTTTATTTCATTTTGCAGCAACATATAATGTCACTTCTCAATCAAGGATGAAGATCCTCATCATTTTATTTTACTAAAACTTGTAATGTCTCTGACAAGACGATCTACATCGAGGTATGAAGACCCTCCTTTTGAAACACTTTTGTTAGCCAAATCCTTCATTTTTGCAGCTCGTTCTCTCAACTCCCCATTTTTCGTCATGTCCATTATCTCCTTAACCATTGTAGTAATAAGTGATCTTTCACACACATCTTTCATTTCAAATCCCAGTTTCCACACCTCACTTACAAATCTACTTATTGGGTGATGATCACAAGTCCATGGCCAACATACCATAGGCACACCTTCGACTATGCTCTCCAATGTCGTTGCCCATCCGCTATGCGTTAAAATGCCTCCAACTGATTCGTGCCTTAGGACCTCCAATTGTGGTGCCCAATTTACAAAGTACCCTCTTCCCTCGGTACCCTCCTCGAGTTGCTTCAAATAAGAATCGTCGACCATTTCATCGAAGATGAAGTCAGGCCTGATGACCCATAAAAACAATGCTCCACTGTCAACTAAACCATGCCAAAATTCCATTAACACGGTCTTCGTGACTCGAACGAGGCTTCCAAAACTCACATAGATCACTGATTTTTGTGCTTTTCCATCTAGCCACTTTAAGCAGTTATCATCTTCTTTCCAAAAACTATTTGACGACTTGCATTCTAATAATGTTTGTAGTAACAAATCAAATTAGTTTATAATAGAATCAAGATTAGGCTAAGGAACAAACTGAATGAATTACCTTGTTGAGTTTCGAAGCTTTCGAGCCTAGCTCGAAGATGGTGGTGGACAGGGCCGATTGCATATACGTTTTGAATCTTTGTTTTGAGTTGCTCAAGAACAATATCATCTAAATCTTGAAATGTGTTGAGTATCAAACCATTGGCTCGTTGCACTGAATCAAGATCCGTCAAAGCAATTTGGTAACTCGGATCTTCGGTGCAGTTACCACGGCAGAATGTTGGAAGGTCTCGAAACCTACAGAAACTCTCCATTCCTGGAACATTCTTCACTAACTTGTCCAAGTCTTTCTCTATCATCACAACAAATACATAATCAAAATGATTAGTTAGTTTTCAAATTTTTTCTTTTATCCTCATGACGAGCGAATTGCACAAATAGTTCTCGCGATAGTGTGATCAAGTTGCAATTTAGTCCTCAATAATGACACCGTTGCAGTTTTGTCCCCGAAAGTGGCAAAAAGTTGCAGATTAGTCCCCACGTTAACTATTTCGTTAACTTTCAACACCAACATGCACTGAGAGGTTAAATTTGGGGCAAAAATGATTTTTTTTAAGACATAAATTCATTATTAATGAAGTTTTGCATTCCAGCTTCATAATGAATTTTAATGAGACACTAAAATGGAGTTTATGTATTAAAAATTCACTTTTTGGTCCAAATTTAACCTCTCATCGCGTGTTGATGTTAAAAAGTAACTGAATAGTTAACGTGGGGACTAATCTGCAATTTTTTTACCACTTTCAGGGACTAAACTGCAATTATGCCACTATTGGGGACTAAACTGCAACTTGATGACACTATCTCGACTATTTGTGCAATTCGCTCTCCTCATGACTATCTTATAATTTTATGAACATCAATAACATGTCTCAATGTCTTTAAACAGACACCTACAATCCTACCCAATTACAATAAAAGCACCGAAGTGAAACGGCCTTAAAAAGCATCGTGGCGTTTCATGCGAGTGTCCAAGTGTTTTACTTGAGTGGCGCCTTATATTATAGTGTTTTTTTGTACTCTAACAATTAAATGATCGTTGTCTAAGTTTTCTTTCTAGTAGTGTATAGTTATAGTTTAACTTCCCATCATGTATTGTTAAATAATTGTATATTTTTAATATAAAAATGATGCACTAACGCTTTTTCAAGTTACTTTTTGAAATGTATAAAGTCTTTTATATATTTTTTCATATATATATCTTTTACATTATTTTAACAATATTTAATTAATTGTACGAAAAATAACTATTAAGGAAAACGAATTTATATAAGTTGAATTGTACAAATATAGCTAGTTATTACTTCGATGTTGAGTGGTCTGGTAATATATTGACCACCTTCTATATCCGCCCCTACCTATGACCCTAAAACATTACTTAGCATTACCAAAATACAATTGAAATCTCTTCAATTAAAAAAATTATATATAATACTATTGAACAAATTGTTGAAATAGTTCCTGATAGTGTCATAGGGTTGCAATTTATTCCCCAATAGTGGGGCCTTTGTAGTTTAGTCCCAGTAATGACAAATAAATTGCGGATTAGTCATCAACTTAACTTTTCCATTAAATTTTAACACCAATAAAGAATTAGACGTTAAAGTTGGGGCAAAAAGAAAATTTAAAATTTAAAATTAATTTTGGTTTATTTAGGCACCCAAATTAAGTTTAAGTCTTAACTTTTTTAGCCTAACTTTAACCTCTAATTGCTTGTTGGTGTAAAAATATAACGGAAGAAGATGAATGATGAGATATGTTAGGGTTTTACAATTAAATGCAATATAAAAATTTCAAGGAGGTACTAGGGTTTTGCAAAAATAAGGGGTGAGTGCTTTAAGTTAAACTTTTTGCTCCGAAAAAGTGTCAATCTGCTAAAATTCTCATGAATATATAGTTGTGAAGGATACCTGCAACTGGAAGCTCTCCTTCTTCCACAAGTTTCGGAAGACAAAAATGTATCCACAACAAAGAAGGGCTGATAGTTTCGTAGGCATATACTGGCACACCAACCTCTAGTGCTACATCAATAGCATAATAATAATACCCTTCGCATATGACAAACGTCACAGGTTGCTCGATATCTCCTCTTATACTTAATTTCAGCTTTTCTCTCAAAAACGGCTCAGCCACACCCTGTAA
The DNA here is from genome assembly GCA_003412495.2 of Echium plantagineum. Classification (NCBI taxonomy): domain Eukaryota; kingdom Viridiplantae; phylum Streptophyta; class Magnoliopsida; order Boraginales; family Boraginaceae; genus Echium; species Echium plantagineum. The sequence goes on along the minus strand of CM016561.1, from coordinate 39,302,653 downwards.
CCAAATCGACTTTATTATATTACGATCTTATCATAATTATACTAGACAAGTCTGATATGAGACGGATGAAAATCACGAACAAAGAAGTGTGAATAGGACAATTATCACAGTCATGATCTATTTTAGCTAGCCACATAGCTATCCTAGTGTTATACTTCCTCCGGCCCTGGTTTCTTAAGTTTCATTTTACACAAATCTTTTTTTTTAAATTTTTTTTATTTTTTTTTTATTTTTTTTATTTTACACAAATCTTGAAAAACTTTTGAATTTCCTCATATAAGTAATTTCCATCTCCTTCATTCAACCCTCTAACAATTAGTCAAACTATATATGAACCTACTGTGAGACTTTTCAAATTAAATAACATCCCAAAAGAAAAATATAGATTAGGAGAATATTAAGATATTATTTATCAATGCATGCATGCATGTGTGCACCACGCACGTGATGTAAAACCAGGTAAAAATATTAGAACGGCCCCTCATGAGCTCAATCGATATATCTATGACATTACTTTCAATGACGCAGATAGTTCCACGAAACCGTCCACCCCACGAGGGTGATCATCGGGAAGGCCGTCGGGGATGGTCTCAAATTGGAAGCGTCCTCCTCTAGTACTATAACGTTTGATAATCCGGGAAAGCACGTCGGTGTTTCGAGTAAGGCGTTCGTGATTGAATTCTGTGATGAGGAATGTAACATCGACTCCGGACATACATAACATTTCAGCAAGTTTCATCATGCAATTCACGGCGCACTGAATAGGCAAAGGGTAAATCAGAACATGAGGTTTCATGGATGTTTTGGGATCCATATATAATGTTGAATAATGCTTGTATAATTAGGAATTTAGGATGAAGAAGCTCCCTGAGTGTCCTTTTGTATGTACTCAAAACAAAGTAAAATAAGTGTCTATTAACTTAATTGAGCTCTTGAATACTTTATAGGTAGACATGATAAAAATGATATTATTTACCCAATAAATTCACAATCAATAAAAACAAATTTGGAAAGAAATTTGCAATTAATTCACATTAAATAAATAAAAAAATTGGTTAGAAATTTTAAGCTGTCATATTATATAGTTAAATTTATTTTTATATTAAATATGTTGATGTTATACATATGTAATATTTTAAGAATTTTTCTCGAAGGAACAATAATTGATAATTAAATTGTACTTGACATTTAATATGGTAAGAATTTTTAATTATGTTACCTTGTATGCTTATGTATGTTGAATTTTATCTCCATATTTATTGATTAACATGAGCCTTTTGGCAAAAGGCTCTTGCTAGTTGCTAGTGACTAGAACTTCCTGTTCGAAACTCACCTTATCGCTAATTTACGAAAAAAACATATGCCCTTTAGGACACATTCTAGAAAGATCCATAGTTTAATTTTTTTTCATTTGATCAATATGTATATATATAATGTATAAATTATTATATAATATTATAATAAAATTTTGCAATTAATACTAATTATTGCAATTTATACAATTGAAATAAATGTATTAATATTTTTTATGTGATTATTTTATAATATGAGTTTTAATATGTTAGATATTATATTTAATTATATTACTTTATTCTTATTATCATATATTAAATATGTAAAATAAATTATTTCATTTTCTAATATAAACTAATCAATGCAATGTAATGATTCAAAACAACTACTTTCTCATGTGTATTCATTTTCTAGCTTCATCTTTTCTTTCTCTTTTTACATTTTGTAAAGTAGCGATAATTTAAATTTCGAATCTAAAATCTTCTGATCACTAACAATAACCTATTTTTTACTAGGTTATTCGATTAATTCTTTAAGGCTTAACTTCTTATGACGCTCCAAACAAGCATGGACTTTTCAAATATGATTATTTGTTGGCTTTTTCATCTTGGTACCACAACTTCAATTACCATTTTTGAAAAAGTAAACTCTTCACGGAGAACGTACTGTGATACTAATGGTTAATAACTATGTGACCAACAGAATGTAAGAACAATAAAGAAAGTCAAACACGCAACATGGTAATCCAAATCAATGTTACAACAATACCTACATCTTGGGCACTATATCCAAGGGAAATTATTCGTACGCCCACATACTCAATACTTTATCTCTAATTTTCTATAGTCTTCCTACTTCAAAGATCTAAGTAACCACCTTCCCGGTGATCTACTATTACAATTGTAATATGTTTGAAGAAAATATAAAACCTCAATATTATTGATCTCTAAACTATTATTTTTTAATTAAGATACCCCATTATACTTTAATTTTTAAATTAACCCCAAGGAATATATATTGTATCATTTTGAGGTGAGCCGAGCCAAGCTTTTTCAAACCGTTTGGCTCGACTATCCGAATAACACAAATTAAGGTCCGGCTCTGCGTTTGATATCCCGAGCCGATCCGCGAACCGAAGTTTTTCGAACCGAATATCCCGAATCGAATCGAGCTTTTGGATTTATTTACAGGTCTATGGAGCACAAACAAAAACAAGGAATTGGAATGTATACATCCTCCGTCGGCCTACCTTTTCACTTTGTTATATGTATCTGTGTTGTACTATTATATTTACATTGCAATATATAATATTGCATGGCGATCTAAGCCATTATTATAAAGAGGGGATTGCGTGGTCCAAACGCATCGCAAATGGTCCATACAATGGCCCGCGAGTGGGAATTTGAAAGAAAAACAATTTCGTTGCATTACAGATATACCATGTGCATGAAATGTTGTACATTTCTTCCCATCTTCACTCGCGCAATTAGAGTGGAGCATCAACGCTCGGTTCCTGCATTAGACGCTTGTACGTTACGCATTAATAGTTGTACTTTCACAAAGAAAGGTTGCTGCATTAGACACTTGTAAGGAATGCATTAGTAGTTGTACATTTTGTTTGTTCTTATCCCTATAGTATTTTGTTTTTTACTTTTGACCCCATACATTTTGTTTCATGTTTATTTTTTTCCACAACATTTTTTTTCCTCAAATTTCCAATACGACTTTCATTTACATTTTGTTTTTCCCCACATTTTTTAATTTTTAATTTTTTCCTTTTCCTAATTTCATACAACATTTATTCTTTCACATATTTTTTTTAATAAATCGTGTTTCATTCTACATGATTCATAAGAACATTTTACATGATTCATACGAAAATAATGTACGAACAATGAGAGAAATCAATGTTGGCTTAATTTCATATAGGCACATGAACTCCGAAAAAATTCTCAAATAAGCACCTGATGAACTTTTTATACCAAATAGGCACTTGAACTCTTGTTTTTCATCATTTTCACACTTTTTCAGCATTTAAATTTTTTAATAAAGGGCAAAATGGACAAATAACAATTAGGCTTAATTTCATCTGGGCACTTGAACTTTCAGAATTTTCCCAAATAGGCACTTGACGACATTTTTATCCCAAGTAGGCACCTGGACCCAAAATTGGCACCTAAACTTTCGTTTTCACAATTTTCTTTATTTCTCAGATTTTAAAATTTTAGATAGATGCCAAATTAGTCAAACTATACTTAAAACTAACTCAACCTGATTATAAACTAGCCCAACCTTAAATATTTAACCCAACCTTATTAAAAACGTCATCTTCAACCTTATACCCCACCCTACCCCACGAAAATCCCAGATCCAAAATCCCCTGCTATTCTTACTTCTTCTATATATGTGCACATTCCCTTCAAAACAAGAATTTAGTAAAACATGTAAATACCCTGTTGTTCTTGATTTTGGTAAACAATGGACCTGATTTTAGAAAACATGATCAAATTTTGTAAATACCAGATCCAAATCCCCACTCCACCCCACCCCACCCCACCAAAATCCCAGATTCAAAATCCCCTGCTAGTTTTGGGATTTGAAAATATGAGGGGGTTTTTGGATTTGAAAATGTAGCGGCTTGTCTCTTGTACTCCCAACCAATGCCTCCAATCTTTAACAAAACAAGCAGTGCCATCTTCTTCGATTTCATGCTCGGGTGAGACAGGAAAGGTGTTTAAATGGGTCAAGACTAGGCAGATTACCGATAGCCAGACGGAATCACACTGCTGAGGTTAATTTGGCTACTGATGGGGAGATAGAACTTTGAACTGAGGAAGGTGGTAGAAGTGTTTATGGTGGTAAAAGAGTGAAGAAAGTTGTTGAAAATATTGATCATGGTTTGGGGCATAAGCTTGTTGCTCTTGATGTGAGGTAAAAAGAACTCCTATTTTTTGATCATTTCAAATTTTAACAATGTATAATAATCATGCATGGGCGTTGAACCTGATTCTGCAATGGAGGTGATGGAAAAGATGGAGGAATTCGATTTGGTAGAGAAGATGGCAATTTTTAGGTCCAAGTGCTTATTTGGGATAAAAAGGTCGCCAGGTGCCTATTTGGGAAAATTCTGAAAGTTCAGATGCCCAGATGAAATTAAGCCTAACAATTAAAACTAACTAAAACTAACTAAATATAACTATACACTAACCCAACCTCACTATCTAACCCAATAACCCTATCAATAACATCTATTCAAAATCAAATTCAACCCCTTTTCATCACACCTTTCACCTTCCTTTCTTCATCACCTTCATATATTCAAAATCATAACACTATCAACCAACACAAAATCTGCCAAAACTCGAGCTCACAGTTTATTAAATCAGAATAATCACATAATAAATCGATTTTTGAATAATTGAGTTGATTAAAAGGGACGATATGCATATATGTCCTCCTTATATTGTCTAGCTATCGATCAAAAATAAAAATGAAACATTGAAAGAGAGGTATTGAAACAAGAAGTTAGAAAATCTTGGCCAGATCTTTAATTTAATGAAGCCTGTGTTGGCAAACCAAATTGTCAAAAACCAAATTGCAGTATGCACTAGTGTCAAGAGGAGGGAGTTCTTGATTGGCCAGATGAGGAGGGAACCTCATCTTGACAGGTAGGTGCTTATTTGGGAACTTATTTAGAGTTCGGGGAACTTAATTTTTTCCTTTTTCTAATTTCATACGACATTTATTCTTTCACATATTTTTTTTAATAAATCAGATTTCATTCTACATGATTCATAAGAACATTCTACATGATTCATACGGAAATAATGTACGAACAATGAGAGAAATCAATGTTAAGAACATTGATAAGACGTCAATATCAGTTACAACAAACAATAACACATGCAAATACACAACCGAAACTAAATATGCAAACGGAAGAATATTACTTATTATATATGTTATTTTATTTTACATAAATAAAATAATGTCTCTCACAAGACGATCTAAATCATGGTATGAAGACCCTCCTTTAGAAACACTTTTTCTGGCCAAATGCTTAAGTTTTTCAGCTTGTTCTCTCAATTCTTCATTCCCTTTTTCTTTCATTATCTCCTTGATCATTGTTGTAATAATTGATCTTTCACACATATCTTTTATATCAAATCCAAGTTTCCACACCTCACTAACAAATCTACTAGTTGGATGTTGATCAAAAGCCTGTGGCCAACATAACATAGGTACACCTTCAACTATGCTCTCCATTGTCGAGCCCCATCCACTATGTGTTAAAAACCCTCCAACAGATTTGTGAGCCAAAATCTCCTCTTGTGGTGCCCAACTTACAATGCACCCTGTTCAATCATCATTTTCTCTCTTAAACTAATTAATTAAAAATGTTATATCAGAGTTAATTGCGGATCTATTCCATACAGTGGGGTGAAATTGCAATATAGTGCCCTAAGTTAAATGTTAATGGTTAATCCTCGAAAATGATAGAAACGTTGCAGTATCATCACGATTGTGCTACACTTTCAATTTACGAAAAATTGTGCAACATTTGTACCACTCTCGAACACTAACTGAATGCTTCAGTAAAACTATTTGAGAATAAAATATAAATTGGCCCCAAACCATTATCTACAACAAAATCGCTAATTGCCTCAATTATATAACGTGTATATATACATTTTTAATACTTAATGGAAGATATTTTATATTGAAAAATAAGTAGGTGCTCAATATTATATTCGATGATCAAGATTAATAAATGTATATATAATGAATCTTATATAACTTTGATTTAATTTGTTAGAAAGAATTGATGATTTGGTCATATTAAGTGGTTATTGTAGCACCTTGATCCAATAAGTGACACGGATGTGTAAATGGTCTCTGTAACTGTTTAGCGGGTGTACATTTGGTCCCTAGTTTAACACCTACGTTCATTTGGAGGGTTTTGCTTTCTACATTTAAAATTTCTTGATTGATTTGTCGATTTTGAAATAATTTGGGGGTGTTTATGCAATTTTAAGACTTCACTATTCACTTCAAAAATCCTCTATGTTAACGGATCAGGGACCAAAATGCAACATATTATATACATTTTCAGGGACCAATTTCACAACAATACCATTTTCAGTGATCAAACTGCACCAAACCCCTATGTGTAGGGATCATTCCAACAATTAACTATGTGCGTGGTGGCCGTGTGGGTGAGGGGAGGGGGGGGTTAGTATATGATAGAAAAATTGAATCAAAAAGTTGACTAACCTCTTCCCTCGGTACCCTCTTCTAATTGCTTCAAATGAGAATGGTCCCCCAATTTTTGATCGATGAGGGAGTCGAGCCTGATGACCCATAAGAAGAATACTCCACTGTCAACTAGACCATGCCAAAACTCCATTAACACACCCTTGGAGACTCGAGCTAGGCTACCGAAGCTCACGAAGATCACTGATTTTGATGCTTTACCATCTAGCCATTTTACGCAGCTATCATCTTCTTTCCAAAAACTATTGGAACTACAGTCTAATAATGTTTGCAGTAAAATTGAATTAATTTAATTAGTAATCGAGTCAAGCTCTATCTACTGTAACAAATTTACATTTTTATCATAAAAGGCCTCATATGGACACATTTTTTTGTCGTAATACAATAAGTTTTGTCTAAAGTAACTACTCGATCGATAATATATATGAAAACCAATTAAACAGTAGGAGGCGCCTCGAGTTTTACTCGGACTAGTGCTTGATTTTTATTATGAGTATTTTTCAATTTCATTATTCCTAATTTGTAATCCTCATTTTCTAATTAACAAAAAAAAAGAAAACTAAACAACTAGAAGTTTATATAATAATGATAGTAACAAAGTTGAAATAATAATTCGAATTAGACCTCAAGCAGATAAGAGAACTGTCAATTGTCGATTTCGCCCAAATAGTGGACGAAGTTATACTTTGGTCTCAAATAGTTATACGGTTGCAGATTAGCTCCCTAAAGTAGTTCAAGTGTTGTGATATAGTCCCTAATAGTGACATCGTTGTACATTAATCCATATTTTTTCAGGTTTGGGACTATATTACAACACTACTTGTGCCATCTTTAGGAACGAATCTACAATTTTATAATTATCTGAGACTAATTAAAATGCAACTATCTCCTACTATCGGAAACCAAATCTGCAATTACCTCTCATAACGTACGGTTATTACCTTGAGTTACAAAGCCTTCAAGTCTAACTTGTAGATGGTGGTGGACAGGGCCAATTGCATATAAGTTTTGAGTTTTTGTTTTGAGGTGATCGAGAACAATGCCATCTAAATCTTGAAATGTGTTAACTATTAAACCATTGGCTCGTTGGACTCCACCAGCATCTTTCACGGCAAGCTTGTAATTCGGATCCTCCATGAAGTTATCTCGGCAGAATACTGGAAGGTCCCGAAGCCTCAAGAAACTACCCATTCCTGGAACGTTCCTCACTACCATCTCCAAGTCCTTCTCTATGACAACAAAGATATAATCGATTCGATTAATTAATTAATTTTGTTTTACTTTTTTTTTGTCTGACTGAATTGCACTTTATTTGGTCCCCAAAATGAAACTCCACACCCCTCCCGCCAAAACTCCCTTTCTTCTTCAGTTTGTGGAGTTTTATTTTACCACCAACTGGGGGCAAAAAAAAAAAAAAAAAATCAAATTAACGTCTTAAAAATTATATTTTTATCCCAATTTTAATGCCTAAACCTGAAATGTTAATGGAAAACTTGACATGGGGACTAAAGTGCAACTTTTTTACCACTTTGGAGACTACCGGACTAACGTACAATTGTGTAACTATTAAAGACCAAAGTACAATTCAGTCATACTATCGGAGACTATTTTAACGATTTGCTCTCAGTTCTTAAGTTTAAAGAATTAGAAATTGCTTTATCATTCCCTAGGGGATATGTGAACAAATAAATAAGCAAGGGTGGGCTTTGTTGCTAAATTAATTAATGAGTGATGAAGGTCATTTGTTGGAGGGACCATAGAGTACATTCATATTGACATTTTCTTTAACTAATTACTTTTGATCATTTGATGGTGATGATCATTTCTTGGAGGGACCCAGTGTGATGTTATAACATTTCAATTATTAGTACCTTTAACAAGTCAGTTAGCCTAATTATTATTGACATTAGTTAAATGATATAGATAAGGATTCAAGCCATAATACAGTTGCATTATTAGTCCTATTATAAAACCATATGTATGTAATTATTCATTTCAATTCAAGTACTAGGTGATGTTTATTCTATATAAAGTCAACTTATTTTCAAAACTCAATGTATTTGTTTAAATTTGTATTATTGATAGCAGGAGATGAATAAAATTAAATAATAATCATTGTACATATGTGCCTTATCATGTTTGAGAAATCATTACTAAAGATCCAAGATAACATGTGTAAGTTTCACTTTAATTCATATATAAATATATGTATATTATACATAAATGGTCTCTGGTATTGGTCGATCAGGTTCAATTTAGTCTCTATTCTGATCGAGATGTTAAATTTTTACGGAAATAGGGCAAAATAGAATTTGTAACTTAAATATTTCTAAAAAATGTGCAATTTTTACGGAGGTGTTAAATTTTGATGTGAAGAGGGCTAAAATAGAATTTTCAATACTTAGGTATTTCTAAAAATATTTACACTTTAATCTCAGTTATTGTTAGAAAAAGTTCATTTTAGTCCTTCTTTTCGTCACAGTTTAACGTCTTCGTAAAAGAGGACTAAAGTACACCCTTTATGCCAATATCAGAAATTATTTGTGCAAGTTACACATATTATCTAGACTAGTCCCATAAAGATATTGATGCTACATGATAAAGAAAAATAAATTATAAAAAAAGTTAATGAATAACACTACTAATAAAACAGAGTTAATATTAGAAAAAATGGAAGTAGCATAGGTTTAAAATTTTAAAAATACCTGCAAATGGAAGTTCTCCTGCTTGAGTTAGTTTGTCAAGACACAAATATGTCCACAAGCAACAAGGGCTAATGGTTTCGAAGGCGTATACAGGCACACCAACATCTAATGCTATATCAATAGCGTAATAATGATACCCTTCGGCTATAACACACGTCACAGCTTGTTCGATTTCGCCTCGTATACTTGATTTCAGCTTTTCTCTCAAAAACGTCTCAGCTACAGCCTTCAATGATATGAATAGTTCCGGGAAATGCTCGACCAGGCGAGGGTGGTCCTCGGGAAGGCCGTCGGGAATGGTCTCAAACCGGAAGAGCCCTGTAGTAGTAGTAGTAGTAGTATAACGTTTGATTCGTGAAACAACGTTGGTGTTTGTAGTGAGGCGTTGTTGGTTGTATATTGTGTTGAGAAATGTAACGTTGATTCCTGAGAGACATAATAGTTCGGCAAGTTTCATCATGCTATTCACAGTGCTTTGAAGAGGCAAAGGGAAAATCAGAACATGAGGTTTGGTCAATGTTTTAGGATCCATAATATTAGGACTTTAGGATAATGTTGAAACTAAAATGTTGAGTGTAGCCTTGTATTTGTAAGAGAACTCTATATATATTAATAAGTACCTTTGTTAAATGATTTGGAACCACGCATGCTAAGCACTAAAATGATTTTTTTAAAACGCACCTACCGCCCTTATAAAGAAAATCAATTTCAAAATTTAAGATCTATAAATTAGTAAAAGACCTCCTAATCATTAGGTCATTATTTGATATTGGCTTAAATTCCGACAGGCCCCTGAACTTTGATCATCTGGTCAATTTGGCCCCTGAAGTTTGAAAATAGGTCACTTGCCCCCTGAACTTTCACAACAGGTCATTTTGGCCATTTTCATAACTGTTCAGGGGCAAATTAACAAATTTTAACTTTTCATGAAGGACAAAATAGGAATTTAGTATATAATAGACATTTTAGGGTCACTTTTAATAAAGAAAATATATTAGGGCTCTTTTAAAATAAAATAAAATTATTAAAAACAAAAAAAAAAATAATAATCCCCCTCCCCCGTCGTCCCCAACCCCCAATGAAATATAATAAAGACATTTTGCAGGTTCTATTAATGGTGAACGATTTTAGGGTGAGGTGGGTGGGGGTTTATTATTATTTAATAATTTAATATTAATTTTATATTACTTTTTAAATTAACTTGTAATGCCTATTATTGTTGTATGCCTATTTTTCCCTTCATTTTATGGTGATGGCCAAAATGACCAGTTAGGTTAGTTTAGGGGGCAAGTAGACCTATTTTCAAACTTCAGGGGCCAAATTGACCAGATGAGCAAAGTTCAGGGGCCTGTCAGACTTTAAGCCTTTGATATTTTTTATCAGTATGGAGAACATTTTTTTCCAACGTTAATAATAGAGCATTTCTAATAGATTTAGAAGCTTGAAAATTTGCACGAACGAGTAAATGCATTTAATGCACTAATTTGCTTTAGGGATGGGAAGACAATATCAAACCAATCGGGAGAGTAACCAAATGATCCCTATCCATATGGACTTGATTTTTTCTTTTTGTCATTTCTTTTGTATTGAGTCCGGTTGTAAATCTTTCATTTTAGTTAAAACATGCACACAACACATGTATAAAGAGTACAAATTGTGGGTAAAGGAGGTAATTGCATATTTGGTCACATAAAGTTGGACGTAATTGCATTTTAATACTCAATAGTTACAATATTGCAGATTAGTCCTTCAAAATGGTATAAGTGTTGCAATAAAGTTCTCGAAAGTAATAAATGTTAGAATATGGTTTTGGAAAAAATAGGGATTAATGTGCAACGATTATCACTAATAATTAGGGACTATATCGCAACATTTGAGCCACTTTTGCGGACTAATATAACTATCTGGGATCAAATTTCAACTTCTTCTCACTTTCTAGGACCTAACCGACAATTGTCTCTAAGGATAAACCTTAAGTAAAGGTTATCCGAATATAAATGAGGTAAAAATAATATAATAGATACGGACTATTAAATTGTTTAATGCATCATTAAAAAAATGGATTAAAGTACACTTTTTCTATCAATATCAAAATAAATAGACCTTACATTTAAAGCACGAAAGTATAAGTTGCACGTAGAACTGCTTAAAAAAACCATATATGGTGAGATTCTTAATCCTAACGTGATACACACATAACACTTTCATGCTGACTTCTTCTACGCATACATACGTGCGTGCAATGAAATTGGAAATATCATCATATTATCGGAGACAACAAATGGCCTTAGGGGGAACAAAAAAGAAAAAAATGGCCTTAGGGGAGACGACAGGTGGCGAGTTCGGCTCGGCTCGAGTTCAGCAGCTTGGGCCAAACACTTTTGAAAAGGTTGGGCTCGAGTTTGAGCGGCGCCATTTTGGAGAGATTAAAGAAGGTGGCGAGGGGTTGAGTGGTTCAACAGAGATGCAGGTTGGTTGGTGAGGGAAGATGATGAGGCAATGGATGCGTTACTGCGTACAGTGCAGGTGAGACATGGGAGATAAGGGTTAGATTAGGAAAATGGACCGTGGAATAATATTTCAATAGGCAATGGACTAAACACTAATGGACAAGGGTTCATATACTCCCTCCATTCTACTTTAATTAACTCCACGTTTTTGCGAATCACAACTTTAATTACTTTATATTTACATTATAGAAAATTACATAAATATAATATTATGAAAATGTTTTGAAAAACGAATTCAATTATATCAAATTTATATTTTTTTAGAATAATGAATATAAAGTAATTTGTAGTCAAAGTTTGACACGAATTCCCAAAATGTTAATTAAAATGAAATAGAGGGAGTATATATGTAAGAGATAAGTGGCCGATCGGAACCTTTTCAACCGTTTGACTCGGCTCGCTGCATATCCAAAATAGACGTTTGGCATGAGTGTGGAGTAGGCTGTTCATACTTGCATTGTATAATGTATTATCACAATTAAAAGTAGAGTGTGATCTCGAAAAATCCCTAGAAATAAACTTAATTGAAATATTTGTGTGAAATTGGGATTTTCAATGGACATACTAATATAAGATTTGGTTGTTTGATTTTCATTATATTAATTTATAAAAGAAATAGGAAGTCAACTCAAAAGAGATATCATTTTATTATCCTTGGTTCATACATGATACAACCCAAACCAAATATGAAATCTCAAAAACATTACTTATGTTATTTCATTTGGCAACCACTCATAATGTCTATCCGTCCACAAGACAATTTTATTTCATTTTGCAACAACATATAATGTCTCTCACACGACAATCTCAATTAAAGACGAAGATCCTCATTTGATTTGGCTAAAACTTGTAATGTCTCTGACAAGACGATCTACATCGTGGTATGAAGACCCTCCTTCAGACACACTTTTGTTAGCCAAATTCTTCATTCTTGCAGCTCGTTCTCTCAACTCTCCGTTTTTCGTGGTGTCCATTATCTCCTTAACCATTGTAGTAATAAGTGATCTTTCACACACATCTTTCATTTCAAATCCCAGTTTCCACACTTCACTAACAAATCTACTAATCGGGTGATGATCATAAGCGCAAGGCCAACATACCATAGGCACACCTTCGACTATGCTCTCCAATGTCGTGGCCCATCCGCTATGCGTTAAAATGCCTCCAACTGATTTGTGCCTTAGGATCTCCAATTGTGGTGCCCAGTTTACGAAATACCCTCTTCCCTCGGTACCCTCCTCGAGTTGCTTCAAATAAGACTCGTCGATCATTTTTTCATCGACGATGAAGTCAGGCCTGATGACCCATAAGAACAATGCTCCACTGTCAACTAAACCATGCCAAAATTCCATTAACACGGTCTTCGTGACTCGAACGAGGCTTCCGAAACTCACATAAATCACCGATTTTGGTGCTTTTCCATCTAGCCACTTTATGCAGCTATCATCTTCTTTCCAAAAACTATTTGATGACTTGCATTCTAACAATGTTTATAATAAAAAAATCAAATTAGTTCGTAATCGTATCAAGATTAGGCTAAGGAACAAACTGATTGAATTACCTTGTTGAGTTTCGAAGCATTCGAGCCTAGCTTGAAGATGGTGGTGAACAGGGCCGATTGCATATACGTTTTCGATTCTTCTTTTGAGTTGCTCAACAACAATGTCATCTAAATCTTGAAATGTGTTGAGTATCAAACCATTGGCTCGTTGCACTGCATAAAGATCCGTCAACGAAATCTGGAAATTCGGATCTTCGATGCAGTTACCACGGCAGAATGTTGGAAGGTCTCGAAACCTACAGAAACTCTCCATTCCTGGAACATTCTTCACCAACTTGTCCAAGTCTTCATCTATCACAACAAATACATAATCAACTTGATTAATTAGTTTGCTAATTTATTCTTTTATCGTCATCATAATAACAATCTTATGATTTTACGAACAATAACACGCCTCAAGCAATGAGTTGTGAAGAATACCTGCAACGGGAAGTTCGCCTTCTTCAACAAGTTTGGGAAGACAGAAATGTGTGTACAACAAAGAAGGGCTAATAGTTTCGAAGGCGTATACCGGCACACCAACATCTACCGCTACATCAATAGCATAATCATAATACCCTTCGCATATAACACTTGTCACAGCTTGCTCGATATCACCTCGCTTACTTGATTCCAGCTTTTCTCTCAAATACGGCCCAGCCACACCCTGCAACCACACCGATTATTATATTATACTATTACGATCTTATGATAATTATACTAGGCAAGTCTGACATGAAACTGACGAAAGACACGAACAAGAAAGTGTGTATAGGGCAATTATACAAAAAAGTGTGTATAGGGCAATTATGAGTTTATCACACTCATCTACTCTATCTAGTAACATAGCTATCATTGTTAGCATAATGCATGTAAAACCACGTAAACAAAAAAAAGGCTCCTCATGAGCTCAATCTATATATCTATGACATTACCTTCAATGACATGAATAGCTCCACGAAACCCTCCACCGGACGAGGGTGATCATCGGGAAGGCCGTCGGGGATGGTCTCAAATTGGAAACGTCCTCCCCTAGTACTATAACGTTTGATAATCCGGGAAAGCACGTCGGTGTTTCGAGTAAGGCGTTCGTGATTGAATTCTGTGATGAGGAATGTAACATCGACTCCGGACATACATAACATTTCAGCAAGTTTCATCATGCAATTCACGGCACACTGAATAGGCAAAGGGTAAATCAGAACATGAGGTTTCATGGATGTTTTGGGTTCCATGTTTAATAATGCTTGTATAATTAAGAATTTAGAGTGTGCACTCAAAAGAAAGTAAAATAAGTCTCTATTAACTTAATTGAGCTCTTGATACTTTATAGGTAGACATGATGAAAATGATGTTAGTATCCAATAAATTTTCACAATCAATAAAAACAAATTTGGAAAGAAATTTGCAATTAATTCACATTAAATAAATAAAATTAGAAAGAAATTTCAAGCAGTCTTATATTAAATATGTTGTATATTTATATCGTTAAATTGATTTTTATATTAAATATGTTGATGTTATACAATAATACATGTAATATTTTAAGGATTTTCTTGGAATGTGCCCTTAGGGCACATATTAAGAAGCCAATTGGGAAAATAACTCATAATTTATTTGTATTTGAAATTTGATGTGGTATGATTTTTTAATTATGTTACCTTATATGCTTATGTATGTTGAATTTTATCTCCATTTTTATATATTGCTTAACATGTGCCCTTATTGAGTTAATCGAATAGCCTGGTGGAAAAGGCTCTTGTGTGTGATCAGAAGGTCCTGGTTCGATACTCACCTCATCGCTAATTTACAAAAAAAAAAAAAACATGTGCCCTTATTAGGACACATTCTAAAAGGATCTATATAGTTTAATTTTTTCATTTGATCAATATGTATATATAATGTAAAAATCATTATATAATATTATAATGCAATTAATACTAATTATTTCAATTTATACATTTGAAATAAATGTATTAATATTGTTGTTATGTGATTATTTTATAATATGAGTTTTAATATGTTAGATATTATTTCTATATATTACTTTATTTTTGTTTTCATATATTAAATATGTAAGATAAATTATTTTCTTTTCTAAGATAAACTTATTAATGCAATGTAATGTAATGATTCAGAACAACTGCTTTCTCATATGTATTCATTTCCTAGCTTCATTTTTATTTCTTTTTTATTTTTTGATAAAATAATGATGATTTGAGTTTCGAGCCTAGACCTTCTGGTCACTAGCAATAGTCTTTTCTACTAGATTATTCGATTAATTCTTTAAGGCTTAACTTCTTATGAGGCTCCAAACAAGGAGGTAATTGCTGAAATAGTCCCAGTAATAAGTGGATGATCGTTGCAGTTAGGTCCCCATAAGTGGGATCGATCCACAAATGGTCCCTGAAAGTGTGTAGCCGGTGCGCATTTGGTCCCTAAAGTTAACGGACCCGTTAATTCTAATTTTTTTTGTGGTTTTACGTAAATAAATGCTAAAATTGGGCCAAAATATAATTTTTAAGAGTTTGGCTTGGCGACAAACTTAAAATTTCATTTTCGCTTCGTTAAAACTCCGATTTTGACGATTCAAAATGTTTTGGAAAGCTATTTTCATCATCTTTAAGAATATGAGTTCAAACTGCAGTTTTATCAACATTAAGCTTTCCAAAACATTTCTTTTGATAAAATATACATAAAAACGTTGAATCACTTATCGTCTTTTTTGTCAAAAATGATTTGAAAAATATCTCTAATATACAAGCTTTGACAAAGATTATTCAAGAGACTTTAAGCTATGATTGAAAGCTAAATTTTATCTTTGTATATGTTTTGCATCCATAGAAAAATATCATTAACGCATTTGAATATCGTTAGTCTAAGTTGTACTTTGTTAGTCCAATTGGTTAGTAAACTATTTTGGTCTCCCGTTGACTTTTTAATGACGAACTAGTTATTTCACATCTAATTTTTTCACAAATAGGGGCATAATTATAATTTTACTCCTTTTTGTTTTTAAAATAATAGACGGAAGATTCCTATTTTGCCCTTAAGAAAGCCAACGGGAGACAGAAATAGTTGACTAACCATTCATTGACCGAAAAAGCTGACAGAATAACCACGTGGAACCGTTTTGGGAAGATGAGTGAGTGAATGGACCATATGAAACATGAGTGAAACATAAGTGATAGTTGATGTCTTTTGCCCTAAAAACAAAGTATAACTTGGACTAACAATTTGTAAAGTATGATGATGAAGAGAAATGGAATCAACCATACACTAGTCATTGATTACTTGAAGAAGTTATAAGAAAAGAATGAAAAAAAGTCGATATTCATGTGTCATAAAAGAACAAATAAAAACAAACACAAGCTCAACGATATTCAAATGCTTTAAGGATATTAGACCATGGATGAAAAGCATATACAAAGATCTGGTCTACACGGTATACCGCGTAATCTACACGCTATACCGTGTAAACCGGGCAATACCGGGCCTAGAGCCGGGCCGGGCATTCGTGGGCTTTAGGAGGAGGCCGAACCGGGCCTAGGGGCCTAACCCACTGGCCCGTATTTGGCCCCTTAATAAGTGGGTGGGGCCGGGTCGGGGCTCAATGGACTGGGCCCGTGAATGGCCCGTTTGGGCCCGGTTCATTTAACACGTCTAACTTCATGGTCCCCTATTTGGGCAAACCCCTGGTTTAGACAGACTTAATAGGCCCAAACGATATACTATTTCAGTCCAAAAAAATTTATCATACAACAAACACGGTATTATGAACCCAACCCACCGACTAAATATATTAAAACCTCAAGGCTCCAGAGTCCACCCCATAATTATAAACATTTTATGATTATAAATCCAACTCTAATTCTCCAGACCCCCCTCCCCGGCTCCCCATTGTCTCATCCGGTCCATTCTCAAATTTCTTCCCCCATTATCTTATCCACAGTCGAACCGTCTCCCAAGCTTAACCTCGACCCTCCGTGTATGAAAGATACACTGTATATCGTGTTAATCGGGTCTGACAGACCCAGGGGTCGAGCCTAAATTTGGGGGCTTTGGAGGGGGCCGGGACGTGACACTTTTTAAATATTTATTTGTTGGAGTCACGAGCAAAAAAATAAACGGACAAATTATAAGATAATAATACGTTTTGAGCATAATACATGATGAGCACATCCAACTATATATAGTTATACTACAGGAATAATACGTTTTAAATTGCTTCATAATATGTACTCCCTCCATCCCAAAATGTTAGTCCAATTTCTATTTTAGGAGTCTAATTATAAAAATTTTGACCATAAATTCTCGTTAGCCTACAAGAGATAATATAGTCAAATGAGATCTTGTTAGATTCGTCTCATCGTATACTTTTGAAATATAAAATTTTTATAATTTTTACCCTTGTAAAATTAAAGATATTTACATTTTAAATTGTGTCTCGGAGACCGTGAAAGTCAAAATGGGACTAAGAAATTGGGATGGAGGGAGTATAGAAAGACTGAACACTTGTCCTAGAGGAAAGTCCAAGTATTGTCCAAAATAGGACTGTCCAACATTTTTTCATTTTCGGTATTATATATAATGTACTCCCTCCGTCCCTAAATGATTGTCACATTTTGACTTTTTATGATCAACAAAACAAGAATTGAAACGTAAATATCTCTTATTCTACATGCGAAAATTTATAAAAATTTGATATTTCAAAAATATATATTTAGACGAATCTAACAAGATCCCACAAGACTATATTATTTCTTATCGTTTGATGAGAATTTATGATCAAATTTTGTAATGTTTGACCACCAAAAGTCAAAATGTGACAATCTTTTACGGATGGAGAGAGTAATAATTATGTCACTTGTAAGGTTATGTATAAGTGTCATTATATATATGGGACTAAACAACGCAAGATTCACTCTATCTGAGACTATATTAGCAATTAACACGATGAATGACCTACACTAAGATAAAATCTTACTAATTTCCTATTAGTATGTGCACTACATTAGCACTATCTATTAAATCAGCAAGTAGAGTGACTAAAATCTTCTGAAATAATCACATTAATTAATTCGTTCACACATACATATACGAGATTAATCAATCTTAGTGTTGCTGTCCGAAATCTAAAATATTTCTTGCAGACAAGAATGAAGAAACGGACGTGGACTAGCCAGATCATTATTTGTTGTTGAATGTCAAATTAATCAAGCAAATAGCCAAATCCATCCCAACCAAGTACTAACTTTGATTTCAAAGTCATTACCAAACGAGCATTTCTCAATAACGTGTTTGACATGTTGGGTTGTTCGATGTTGTAAGAGCCAAAACAAAATCTAGGAACCCAACATATACCAGAAAACAGCTCATATATAAAACAAGTTGAAACGTACCATTCATGGTGATTTAGCAAATACCAAATATTATTGATTGCAATTTGGCAAGCATCCTCTTCACCTCTTGTACGTACGAAGTTAGGTTATTAGTGGATGTGATTAAACTAATTGATACTCAATGTTTTCACAACTAGATATTGTTAGCATATGAAGTTGTCATATTTGACTTGCAGTTGCGGAGGTTAGTAGGTGGCTTCAAGCCCGTTCACTCGAACATGTACTGTTTTTGAGAAAAGAAATTTATATATATTTAAAGAAAAAATTAATGTAAAAATTAGCATTTAAATTTATATTTACATATATTTAAGTATATTGAATAGATATCTTAAAAATTATATCAATTTCGAACAGTTATTTTGATATTCCTGGATCCGCCGTTGTTGACTTGTCACTATTATTGAAACTATCTCTAGTTAAAAAGTAAATCATACAAGATAGGTTATTGTTAGTCAAACGATAATTATGAACACTTGAACCGATAGAAGACAAACCAAAACTAAATAGTAAAACTAAATCGCAATACACAAAATGGTAACTCATTTACATGTCAAAAAGCATCTATGTCCGGCGAATAGTCTGCCGGCAAAGAAAAATTCACTATAAAAAAATATATTACAAGGACAATCTTACTAAGATGTCCCACATTTATCAAACGTTTTAAGCTAAATTTTTCTAAAATATCTATACTACAAATTTTCTCTTTACGTCCACAACATCCCATTGTTCAACTAATACAAAATATATGAAATTAAATGAAATGTCTATCTAACTTTTGTTGTATCAAGGTAACACAATAACTATACAATCAGTTAAGTTAATAAGAGGAAAAAAGAAAGACCCATGACAAAAACTAACCTAACAGCTCACTTCTCACAAAACAGTATTTTTTTCAATACTCTATATATTTTGGATGATCTTCAATACACAATGAGCCTTCTTTATATAGTTAGGTCGTCGGCCGCCAAGGGCGAAGAATGTGGAAGTACTCCTCTCACATTAAACAAGTATTTTCTTTTGGTGATAGAGAACCAGCCAATATTAGACTTGTCTTCTTACATGGATGATTTGTCTTCAAGTAATTTATATTACTATACTCGACGTCATATGCTCCAAAAAATGTATTTCGACTTTAATCAACGAATTATTTCTATATATATCCACTTTTGTTTCACAAAATATCGCATCATTAATGTTCATCTCTCTGTCTTTAAGACAAGTGTGGATTGAAGCTTTCTTTTGTTTTAACACTCGTACTTTGACCACTCCAACATTTGTCTTTATGCACTATTTTAATAATCAGATCTCATAATAATTGGTCTCGCATGAAAAACGTATATTAGTTTCTGCACTAATGTACGCTACCTCAATTAATATATATAACATATTAACATTGCTATATTATGTTGATACTTCATAGTAATTAATTAAGGTAATTGTTGATTGAGTCTTAGATAGTGGAAAATACAATGAGTTGCATTTTAGTCTCAGAAAGTTATGTGATTGTATATTAGTTCTCGAAAATGGTACAAGTGTAGAAATATAGTCATAGAAAGTAACAAACGATGCACTATGATCCCCGAGAAGACAGGTATACGAATGGGCAACACTATACTACAACATTTTTGTCACTTTTGACTAATCTATAACAATAAAATTATGTATAGGATTAAATCGATAACTAACTCGTAATGTGTAACTTATTATTTTCTTAAGATGTATATATGTTACTATATATAATCAAATTTCACATTATTAGGTCGTTCATCGATCGAATATATAATAACTATGTAAGGAAAAGTTGACAATTTATATCGCTTCTTTGGAAGCAAGATATTTTTGAAATCCGTCGACGACAAAATAGAATAATTAAGGAAGTTTCGGTGTAGAAACACAATAAAAGCACAAAGAATAATATTAATCGATGAGTATAATTAATTAATTTTTCTATCCAACTACTACACATAGTTAGACAATATTATTATAATAGTTGGTATTATTAGCCTAATAATGTAAAGACCTGCGATCTTTCATAATTCAGTTTAAATGCCGACTTTGTCAACTTCATTATGCCACTCAATTATGTTGGGTGGGGATGCGGCAATTCTAGATGTCGTACACTAAAAATATAATTTAATCGTTGAAAAAGATCGTCAAGTTAGTATAGTAGGTATCGATGGCTCAATAGTCTAAATTCTAATGACATTCGACCCAACCTTTTGCACGCAAGTTTTCATGTAAAAAATTATGGGTTCAATTCTTGTTGGAAACAAATTTGTCTCATATTATACTCGAACTCTCTATTAATTAGAAATTTTTATATACAATTGTAATACCATTATATTGTATTCATATAATTCATTGCTAATTTACAAAAAGAAAAAATTAGTATAATAGATGAACTTATATAGTTATTAACATAAAATATTAAATTTAATTTCATACCAATATTTTCTTAATGGAATATATCCCTCATTTTAAGGTGTTTATTATAAATACCATGTTGTATTACCAGGAAAACATAAATATTCATTCTTATGGTTGGTTAAGATTCTCTCAATACACAAAAGCTTACTAGTTTCAAATCCCTAGGGCTATTACCTTTATCATTTTTTTAACTTTTTCCCCAATTTTGAGTTTTTTTTATACCTTTATGTTAATTTAGATTGCCGCCCTTTAAATCAGCTTGGTTTCATCTGTGATATATGTAGTTTCATTGTTCACAAAAATTATTAAGTTAGTGAAATAAATGAACTTACTTGTACTATTAAACCAAATTAATTTGATTTGTCATATCAATATCTTCTTAGTTGACCATGTCACACAAGACTTTCTAATTTATTTATACTAGATGATATAGTCTAAAGTTATTACATCAGTTAAAAGTTTATCCGGAGTGTCCACATCGTTGGAATTGTCATTTTCTTGAGTAAGAAGTGGAGATCAATATTAACTCGGATTCCTTTGATGAAAATCTCAAGAAGCCACTTAGGTCTCTTGTCATTAAAAATAACAAGATAAATCTTAGTATCTCTTCTCCTGCAGGATCTATCACATCTGTTTGAAGATAAGGTAGAACGATGGTTGAAAAGAAAAGAGTGTGACTGTTTCAAGCCCTTCTGCATGATAGTTGTTCTGTAAGAGTTGAAAGACAAAGTTTTCTAGAATGGTGTAGCCAATCTTGTGCAAGTTTTGAGGCACGGTCAGCTCCATTAGAGCCCTGTGGATCATCATGGTTAAAGATAACTTCATTCCTAATAAGCCAAGTAAGCTAAAGAGTACTTCCAAAAATAAGGAGCTCATGAATATTATTATGTGACCAATTTTTAAGAATTAAGGAGGAAAAAAGAAAGTTGAATCGAAGAATATGGTGGAAAAATGTTCAATCGAGACCAAATATCCTGAATAAAATAGCAATAAAAAAAGAGATGTTGACTACGTTCATTACTAAGTGAACAAAGACAATAAAGAGGGTTAATATGATTTTTAGTGTTAGAAGCCAATAGGTTAATAGTGGGTAATCTATTAAGAAGAAGTTTCCAGAGAAAAATATTAATCTTTTAGGGGAAGGGAAGTTTCCAAAGTTTATTCCAGGTTTGGACCGGGATGGTTGGGTAGGTGGAGGGAAGTTTTGAGTTGTTGAGAGAGTGTTGGGTAATCCTCTTGCAAAGGTCTTTGGATTCAAATGTTTCTTTAGGCCATATTTTTTCGTTAGTCTCTCTTGTTGGACAAATTTTGAGGACAGTGGAAACTACATGGGAGGGAAAAATGGAATTGAGGAGAGGTGTATTCCAATAAGAAGAGTTCATAATAAGTTGAGAGACAAAAGTAGGATAGCTTGTACTTCTTATGGGGTTAAAGAAAGCCTTTAGTTTAGGGGGGTCATATCTTGAAAGCCAATAATAATCCCAAATGTTGATGAAGGAGCCATTACCAACACTACAGATCATTGAATCAGAAATACACTTAATACCATAGTGGAGACTTTTCCAAGTGTATGAAGAGTTAGACTTAGTTGTAGCTGCGAGGGGAGAGGTATTGGGAAAATATTTTCACTTGAGGGTTGAGGACATGGGTGTGTTAGGATAGTGAATAAGATGCCAGCTATTACGGGTTAGAAGTGCAAGATTGAAATGGTGAAGGTGCTTCACTCCAAGTCCACCTTGACTAGTTTCCAGATGAAGAAAGTTCCCAGTTAATCCAATAAATAGATGAGGATTGATTTCCTCCCCAAAGAAAGTTGGCAAGGATTCGATCAATATCATGTAAGACTGAAAGTGGAAATTTGTAGACATCCATTGGATAAACAAGAATAGCTTGAAACACAGATGTAATCAAAGTGACACGACCTACACAGTTGAGGAATTTGGGCTTCCACGAAGAATTTTGTTTTTGAATTTGTCTATGATGTTAGCAAAAATTTGTTTTCTATTTATAGTGATGTCCAGTGGTATACCAAGGTAGCTTCCGAAAGTCAAAGACTCTGACATTCCAAGCGACTTCATGGTTGAGTTTTTTTCAGCAATGGAGTGCTGGGGCTAAAAGTAATAATTGATTTGTGTAAGTTGATGATTTGGCCAGAATCTTTGCAGAATGTGTTGAGAGTTGAATGGAAGGAGTTTAAACTTTTGTTATCAAGGTGAATAAAAAAGTAGTTATCATCTGCAACAAGAAGATGAGATACTTGAGGCCCATTTCTTGCAATGGACACTCCTTTAAGATTCTGAGTTTTGGTGGTAAAGAAGGGAAGATGAGAGAGCTTCAGTGCAAAGCGCAAAAAGACTGGGTGAAAGGGGGTCTCCTTATCTGAGTCTACATCTAGGGTTAAATGGTTTAGAGGCTTGCCCGTTAACAATGATTGAGTATTAAACAGTAGTCACACATTCTTTAATCAACTGAACCCAATGGGGAGGAAAGTTGAGCTTATGAAGGAGAGCAAGTAGAAAGTTCCATCTAATTCTATCAAACGCTTTACTCATATCAATTTTGATGGCAGTCATCCCATTCTTTTTACATTTGGAGGTTCTAATGGACTGGGAAAGTTCTTGGGCCATGATTATGTTA
Organism: Echium plantagineum; assembly: GCA_003412495.2. Classification (NCBI taxonomy): domain Eukaryota; kingdom Viridiplantae; phylum Streptophyta; class Magnoliopsida; order Boraginales; family Boraginaceae; genus Echium; species Echium plantagineum. Next base: position 39,278,865 of record CM016561.1, on the reverse strand, counting down.
TCTTGGGCTCATCTACCATGAATAAAACTATTTTGAAGAGGGGATATGAGGGAATTTAAATGTGGTTTGAGACGATTCACAATGGTTTTAGATGCAATGTCGTAAAGGGAGTTGCAAAGACTAATTGTACGATAGTCTTCAATGGAGCTTGGTGAGTCAACTTTGGGGTGAGGGTAATGAAAGTGTTGTTAATTTCTTTGAGAATATGCCCATTGTTATAGAATTCAAGAGTTGCTTTGATGATATCACTCCCAACGACCTCCCAGTTGTTTTGATAGAATTCAGCTGAAAAGCCATCAGGGCCAGGGGATTTATAATGAGGTATTTGGAAAAGAGCCGTCTTCACCTCCTCTTTCGAAAAGGGGAGGTTGAGATAATCACTTTGAGAAGGCGTAAGACTGTTGGTGATGTTGAGAAGAGATTCAAAAGAGGAGTCTTGATTAGTGTTTGGGGTGGGAGGGTGGTAGGATTGAAAAGATCAACAAAGAAGTTCCTGCAATGAATTCTAATGTCTTCCTCATTTGTAATGAAATTGCCAGAGTTATCATGAAGTTCAAGGATATTGTTGATTTTGGCTTTTTACTTGACATGATAGTAAAAGAATTTTGTATTTTTATCCCCATCTGAAATTGTAGTGAGTTTAGATCTTTGACGCTAATATTCCTCTTCTGATTTGAGTAAGAGGTCAAGTTGGGTGCGCAAATTGGCATCAGAGGTGACATTAAATGACTCGGATGGTTGGTTTTGAGCATAGGCTAATCTTTTTTGGATTTGCTTGATTTGAGTAAAAATGTTACCAATTTTATCCTTGTTCCAAGATTTAATGACATTCTTGATATGTTTGAGACTGTGAAAAAAATAGTCAGATGAGAAAGAAGTTGTGTGATCCTCAAGATATTGCACCAAGAATCAGAAATAAGTTGGGGGAAGCCAGGAAGGAGGGTGAGAAAAGATTCAAGCTTGAAAGGTCTAGTAAGCAGTGTGATTATTGTTTTTGGTGGAGATAAGAAGGGGACCATGGTTCGATCTTTGAATGGGAATGCCACAGGATGAAGAAGTCGGGAAAGCAGTAGACCACCTATAATTACCTATAGCTCTGTCTAGTTTTTCAAAAATACTAATACCACGTCTATTACCAGATCAAGAGAATTTGCAACCCGTATGAGGAAGATCTTCAATAGCAAATTCAGAAAGAAAATTAAGCAAAGGTAGGGAACCAGGGATAGAGTTGGTAGGCATGGGATGTTTATCCGAATTAAGAAGGACTTGATTGAAATCCCACAAAGGAGAATGGGAAAATGAGATAGGGGTTTGAGGTGATTGGAGATAAAATTTCAAGTTTCTTGCCTAAGATGCAATTTAGGGTGGTCATAAATGCATGCAAGGTATCAAGGGTGATTATATTCAGTATTAATCTCAAATAAAAGAAGGTGTTTAGAGAGAAAAATGGGTTTAGTATTGATGTTAGAAGAAAAACCCACCCAAAGATCACCACTATGACCAGAAGCATCAAAATCAAAAGAAATAAGGTAAAGAAGTCTAGATAATCTAGAATCAACGGTAGAAGTAGAACAAATAGTTTCACTGAGAAAACAAACATCCGGTTTAAATTGCGTCATCAGGGACGCAAGTAAGTGAACTGTAGAAGTCTGATCGAGACCTCTACAGTTCATGATGGCATTTGGGATTGTTGAGGAACAACCACCCAAATCCTTTTAGTTGAAAATAATTAATTAAATACAAAATTACTAGAAAAAAGTGAGCATTTCTTAATAAAGGAGTACGTAAGGTTAAGTTGATTACCAAAAATGTTACGTGGACTGGAAAGGCTCTGATCCAAATTGTCTTCTGCAGTTTCCATTCCATCTTTAATTTTCTCCCAAGTGTCCAAGTCATTGTTCAAACTAATCTCAAATCTGACATCAGTTTCCACCTTCTTGGTTTCGATAATAGGAAGAGTGATAAGTTGTGACACTATCTCATGTACTATGCCAGCATACTTTTGCTTTTTTTCAATGAGAATAAAAGAAACTAAAGGAAGGGAATCATCATCCCTAGCTCTTTTAGTCTTGACAGGTTGAGAAACCATAGTTTCCAATGACTTAGAATCAATTGACTGGAGTTGTAAATCAATTTCGCGGGCCTCTTTCAAAGAAAATTTGGAATCTTTGTCACATCTTTTTGTTTTCTTAAAAGGAAGATCTCGAACAGAAGAGAAAATACAAACTCCTTCTTCTCGGTCTCTTTTTGTTGTGATAAAGGTTGGACAAATAATATCAGATTTTGAATAAAAAGTTTTATGATTTGCACTTGAATCAAAAGACTTGACAATTTCAATTGGCTCCCTATGGAGCTTTGTTAATGATAATAAAGAAGTAGGAGAATGTGAAATCTTGACCAAAATACCCGTTTTAACTTGAGTATATGTTGTTTTTGGGTTAGGAAGTAGAGCAAAACAAGGAGATAGCGTAGATGGATGAGGCCCGAGGATTGATGGTCGAGGACCAAGGATCGAAATACATATATTCGAAAGTGAGGAGCAAAGGCCATGACTAGAAGGGGAAGGCCCAAGAATGGATGGTCGGGGACCCAATATTAAGGGTTTAAGGTCAAGAATGTTAATAATGCCGAGAGAAGGAGATACTGAGGAAGTTGAACAAGAGTTAACGTTAAGATAATAATCATAATAAACAGATTTGGGCTTGAAATTTTGGTTACCTTGAAGACATAAACTTCTGCGAGGATTCTGATGTCTAACAACAAGGTGAAGATTCTGCTGCATATCTCTATGGACAAACTGGTGAGATGGTCCAATGTTGAAACAATAGTGGGGGCCGCTGAGATTTCTGTGTTGGCGAGGTGATGGTTGCTGGCGGTTGGGTGGTTGTCGAAGAGGTGAAGGAGGGGCAAGGTTTTCCATAGAGATTGACTCGTCATTCATCCAAGAGTGAGGGTTACGGCTACTTTTCGATCGGTGAATGGAGGCGGAAGTTAGACATGAAACAGTTGTTTCTAGTATTTGGTGTTTCAAGGATCTGCAACGTCGAAGTGGCGGCTGACCGGTGCGCTGGAGGTGGGACTGTGGTGGATCGTCATTGCCACTGTGGGAGTTTAGTTTGGGGAGAGGGAGATGGAGAGGCCGAGAAATAGAGAGAGTGTCGCCTCCGTTATTTGAGATGAGTTGCTGGTGGAAGGTGTTATGCTGGTCACTGGTGGTGGCGTTATGACGGCCGTAGAGAAGATGAGGGAAGAGACACTAAAAACAGAACTGTAACAGAGAACTTTTAGCAAAAAGTTTATCACACTAAACATAAATTAACCAAGGCTTGTGCGAACACAATCTCCTTAAAACAAATTTTCTCTCTACCCGTAGGTGCTAAGGTAATCCGAAAGGATTTGTTTCCCAGGATACAATGGTTATACCAATCACTGCCTTAGAAGCACTCTAAGCAGTGTATCGTGAACCGATTGGAGCAAGAACTATCACCAGAAATTTTTTATTTTTTATTTTATATAGGAAAAGTATTTTGTGTTTTGTTGTTGTGTTTTCTGAAGTGGGGTGAAATGGGTTTTTATATCTGGAATTGGGGAGTGGTGATCAATCACTCCATAACTCCTGCCATCATTGTATTAACTCTGCAGTAGTTAATACAATCATAATCCCCTAGTAAATGCCTGACTAAATGCAAGACAGTTACAAATTTCAAAGGTTGAAGCATTTCAAAAGTCGGACTAAATGCAATCATAACCTCCTAGTAAATGCCTTAAATGTGGGAGCTAAACATTTTCCCACTACACTTACTTAGCTACTTATTTTGCATTCATTTTTCCAACAATCCCCCACATAAATCAAAATATTTTTAAAAAAAAATTAGACTCGAGTTTGGTGATAGTTACAACGACCAATACCTGCATAGGATAGGTAGGCAGAGACCCTTGAACCTTCCCTTGTGTTTGTATGTGCCATGTAAACCAAAGCCTGGTAGATCAACGATCTTTGAACCATTCTTTTTGACCGGTAGACAACGACATACTACACACAGGTATTGCCCAATACTCTTCTCAGTTCTCATGAGTGTGTCCGTTTGGCCATGGAACACCGCCTGGTTCTATGAGTTATTTCAGAATAATGCGCCCCCACATTGTATCGCAGGGAAAGGTTGAGCTATGCTCTTAATGAATCTCTTGTAGGTTGTCCCATTGAATCTAGATCTTGGGATCTCCAGTCTGCTAGGATGGGTTTTCCTTCATAATCATACTATTCTATGGGCTTAAGTCTCATTCCTTTTGATGATTTCTCAACTAGTTCCCTGTTTAACCCTTTGGTTAGTGGATCCGCAATGTTATCCTTAGATCTTATGTAATCTATAGTAATAACTCCAGTTGAGAGTAATTGTCTAATGGTATTATGTCTCCGACAAATGTGTCGAGACTTACCGTTGTACAGCTGGTTTTGTGCTCGTCCAATTGCTGATTGACTATCACAGTGTAAGCAGATTGGTGGCACCGGTCTTTCCCATTCAGGGATATCTTCGCCACTTTTGTCCAACGCTATGAATTCAGATCCCATAATGGATCTAGCAATTACGGTTTGCTTCGAGGACTTCCAAGACACAGCTGCACCTCCTAGAGTGAACACATACCCACTCGTTGATTTGGAATCTTTCATATCAGATATCCAATTAGCATCACTATATCCTTCAAGAACAGCAGGATATCGTGTATAATGTAGCCCATAGTCGCGAGTGTATCTAAGATATTTCAACACTCGTTCTATTGCTCTCCAATGATCATGTCCAAAATTACTGGTAAATCGACTCAACTTACTTACAGTGTAGGCAATGTCTGACCGAGTACACGTCATCAGATACATAAGGCTTCCTATTATTCGAGAGTACTCAAGTTGTGACACAATTTCTCCTTTATTTCTCGTTAAATGATGACTTGTATCGATAGGAGTCTTAGACACTTCTGAATGATCGCGACTAAATTTACTCAGGATTGTGTCAACATAGTGCGACTGACTTAGAGTCAATCCACTTGGAGTTATTAAAATTTTAACTCCTAATATGACATCAGCATGTCCTAAGTCTTTCATGTCAAATTTTGAATTTAACATGTCTTTTGTTGAATTGATCATATTGGTGTTGCTTCCAACTATAAGCATGTCATCAACATAGAGGCATAGGATGATGTATCCTTCTCTCGTCGTCTTTACATAGACACATTTATCACATTCATTTATCTTAAAGCCATTTGATAACACAATTTTATCAAACTTTTCGTGCCATTATTTTGGCGCCTGCTTTAGTCCATACAAGGACTTCACAAGTCTACAAACTTTATCTTCTTTTCCTGGAACAACAAACCCTTCAGGTTGTTTCATATATATTTTTTCATCTAAATCTCCATTTAGAAAAGTTGTTTTTACATCCATTTGATGTACATCCAAATTGCGCAATGCATCGATTGCTAAGATTATTCTGATAGAGGTTATCCTCGTGACGGGTGAATAAGTATCAAAATAGTCAAGCCCTTCTTTTTTTTTGTCTATTTCCACATATAACGAGCCTACTTTTGTACTTATCAATCGTCCCATCGGCTTTCATCTTTCTCTTAAAGATCCATTTCGATTTTAGAGGTTTACATCCCGGCGGAAGATCTACCAATTCCCAAATATGATTTTGGAGAATTGATTCAACTTCACTCCGTATTGCCTCTTTCCAAAGTGGAGCCTCAGTTGAACTTACAGCCTCACGGTAAGTACGAGGTTCACTTTCAAGCATATACGTTGCAAAATCAGAACCAAATGTCTTCTCGACACGAGCCCTTTTGCTTCGTCGAGGTTCTTCAGGCTCAATTTTCTTATCGTGACTTTCTATAGTCTCGACATTGACACTACCCTCAAGTTCATGTGCCATTTTCGATGTCGCAACACCTTCATTAGAGTTCAACGGAAATACATGTTCAAAGAATGTTGCATTTCGTGACTCTAATATTGTATTTTTTGTGTACTCTTGAGTTATCACTCTTATGCACCAAAAATCGATATACGTTACTATTGTGTGCATATCCAATAAATATTGCATCAACCGTCTTAGGTCCAATGGTCACCTGCTTAGGAGGAGGTACCATGACCTTTTCCAAACACCCCCACACTCGAAGATGTTTGTAGGTTGGGATCCTACCTTTGAATAACTCAAAAGGGGTATTTTCCTCATTTTCGCGAGGAATCTTATTCAATAGGAAATTTGTCGTAAGAATTGCTTCCCCCCACATTCCTTGAGGTAAGCCTGAACTTATCAAAAAGTCATTCATCCTTTCTCTCAGTAATCGATTCTTCCTTTCAGCAATCCCATTTGATTGCACGATGCCACGCTTGGCACAAAATTGACCAAAAGGTGAGACATATTCATCACTTCGCACTCAATTCATTATATGTACCCTCAAGTACTATCATATCTCTTCATATGAAATATACAACATTTCACATGTAAATTTTAACGCCCCACATTAGCGTTTTATCAAAATATATTAGATTTGGGCTCTCGAAGCTCCAAATTCTTTATATATATGTATATATATAACTAAATATATATGTCTATATATATGCATATATTTTCTAGCATTGACAAATAATGAAACCATGTTCAACTCTATTGAACTTTCCATTTCTCAGAACTTTTTTAACTTGTGATATTGGATCAATTTCCACCATTTCAAAAATTCCACAAATACACACATTACTAATGATAAATCAATTTTCTTGGTATGACTTATGTGTACAACACAAAACACAAGATTTTCATTTAAAATGAATTTCCAACCGTTACAGTACAATATTTATGTTAATAAACATCCCCAGGATCTTCTTTTGATCCATATCATTCTCATATGAGACCACTTAACAATCATAATTTCCTCAAAAAGAAATTATCTTTGATGATAGTGCACCACTAGCACTATTCTTAGTTTGTGTTGGTTTGTCCACCAAACTTGAATTCACAATAAATCTTTGGATTTTCAAAGAACTGAAATTCCTTTTCCAAGTGATTAATTTTTCAAAATTAATCTTAATGTCCCACGACATTTACTTGATTAAATCTAAACAAATTAATCAATTTGAAGATAATTTATGAACTTCATTTCCTTTGGAAATGCTTCAAACATTAACTCTCAAAATATTTTGATATCTTTAATTGAAATTCCAAACATTCTCGTAATTTACATTAGACGTACCCATACTTTGTAACAAGTTTATGAGGTTTCAAAACTATCATCATATATGATAGGTCTCTAATCTTCATCATAAAAAATACATCTATTTGAATTATTCAAAGTTATCATAAACACACTTATGAATAACTTTTTGCTCACGTATGCATACTTTCAGAACATTGATAATCAATATGCATAAAATTCTTTCATGAGATATTCCTCATTTCTTTTCTTAGTCCAATTTTCACAATAAGGACGTTTTTTTTTTCATAAGTTGTTCATCAACAAACAATTTCAATATTCGTACAACTTTGTTTTTCATAACAAAATCTAGGTCCATGTTCTAACAACATGACCTATATCAACAATCAACTTGTTTTTCACATGCCCCAACATCCATAGAGGTTGTTCACTAAACCATCTACTATCACTCTCATTTAAGAGGTTATTTGGCAATATCTCACTAGTCTATCAATCACTTTATCAAGTGTTTACTAGTATTAGTTTGTTGAACAAACTTTAATCCCTCATATACAAAAGGTTTTCCATTTCTTAGTCGCACGATTAATTTCTCAAAATTAATCTTAGTTATTTTCACATGATTAATTTCGAAACAAATTAATCATTCACATGAAAATTGTGTACACTCCCTTCTCTTGGAGTTACACCAATTATGTGAATTATATTCTCACATAATCTTAATAACAATTCATCTCATTTGGTGTTTCCAACTCTTAAAGTTCGTACTAGAAAAAGTTTCTGGTTTTGCCTGAGCATTTGTCATCACCACCGAAATGTTGTTGAAATTCTGTGATGACACAGTTGGACCAAATCCAAAACCTGGAGGAAAAACAGACTGTAACGACCCGCCCCAGGTGGGCCCGCCCTGAGGTTAGGCTCGATAACAAATCTGAAACCAGAGTCACCACTCGATGGATGACTCGATAAAACATACGTCTAACTGACATTAAATGAAATAAACTAAATAATGGTAACGGAAAATATGATTTATTAAAAGTGTTTAAACATATCCATCGGGGCATCAAAATCTATGACTCAGCACATCAATATAATACAATACATCCAATACCACTCCTAGGACAAACAGTAAAAACCCACGAATACATAACACAACCCTGACTGAGGGAGATCCTAATGCCACCATCGCCACTCACCGAAGCAGGGGTCAATGTCACTTCCACGCCATTAACCTGCTAAAGAATAGGTCCCCGAAGGGGTCAGCTCGACAGCTGGTGAATCCTTCTCACGCGTGGCTACCACCCCACGTACGTGATGCGAAAGCAAGTGATAATAACATACACGTAATAATAATACTCAAAACATAAGTAATCGATCTCAGAATGATAAACAATATAACCACACAAATGCAATACTAAATGCACTGGATCCGGACTTTCGCACTGTACAGTACTCTACCTAGCTCAACCTGCAGGGAGACCAACCCATATAATCATCACACATCTCGTCATCCACACATCTCATCCATCACACATCACAACATCACACAAAACCCCTGTACTCCGCATATGGGCCCATCACAATCATGGCGCCCCGTCAATCCTACTTTGCCGGATCTGGACAACACACACAACACATATACGACCCGTGGGTCCACCCTAACATCTCTACTCATGCTCCATGCTCAACAGTAATCATCATAATGCATCAATATGTACTATCACTACCACACAACACATACAAGAATAATAACAACACGTGAGTAAGAACTCACCTCAAGCAAACAGCAACGTAATAGTACCCCAAGTCTCGAACTGGAATCGCTCACACAATAGAACCTATATAATATACATACTCTAGGTCAAATACTACTCCAAATATACCCCGTCCCACTCGTAATAGTTATATCAAGAATTATATACATATTAATTGTCCTTTAGCTCAATTCGGAAAAATGACGATTTTTGCCCTTGGGCGGAAAATGACCATTTTGCCCCTGGCCCCACATGGTCAAGGTCAAACTTAAGTCGACTCTCTGGATTTCCCAACTCTACCCTCCTATTAAGTCAAGTCAACCTCTATCTCAATTCAAGCTAAACCTTCAATTCTAATGGATTTTCACTTTTACCCCTCAATTATACTTAATTACCCTTCTGCCCCAACTCTGCATTGATTTCACTATGACCCCAAAGTTTAACTAAATTACATTCTAGGCCCCTAAAATCCATTCAAATTACATCTTAGGCCCCAAACTTGCCCCACTAACCATTTAATTACGTTAACACCCTATACTCTTCCTAACTTCACATTTAAGCCCCTAAACTTATAAATTACAATTTCTAACCCAATTTATGTTACATACTTAATATTCAACACTTATGGCTAATAATAATTTATTCCAACCCTTATATAATTTACCTTAGCACCCAAAGCTCATATTTTACATCATAACTTATATCTTTTCACAATTGCCCCAAACTTATCTATAATTGCATTTTAAGCCCAATTCTTTCATACTAACCCAATATTCATACCAATAACAATCTAATACTCTATATCAAGCCCCCAATCTGCTCTACTCATCATTCACCCCTAACTTCACCAAATTTCGACATTTTTATTAACTATACCCTTTATTTCGACCCGAAATCATTATAGTTCAAGCTTAACCATTTAACTTCAACTTAAGTACTCATATATTCTCCCACATCATCTTGAGGTCGTGATACTACTTTCCATACTATCTAACACCCTTAAATCCTCCAATTATCATATTGTTAGCTCAATTTTCACATAAAATCACACAATCTAACTCCAAACGATCCTTAATACTAAAATTCAATCCCTAAGCATCCTAAGCCTCAAATTCGTGGCTTACACAGTCATTTAAAGGCTGTTCGAACTGGTTCATCTCCCCAATCCACACAATAATCATATCAACAATCACATTATGAGTTCAAAACTTGCCAAAATCGAGCCAATTTATTCACAAGCGTTCGACTTCAATCACTCAAATTAAAAACAGTTTATAATATGCAATTTATGTGTGTTTTAGATGCTAATAATATATATAAGGCCACAAGAATTATCCAATAATCAAGGTTGTAAATCTCAAGCTCATTCTCGATCATCATGGACTTTCGAACAAGAATTACACAATTTTCCTACACATGAGATCCTATTGCCAACGCATGAATCCTATCATCAATACTATATCATGTTGTTAATTGATGCTAATACTATAATCTGCAATTCATGTTTAACATATATCATGTTTACCCCACCGACCCATCTACTACAATAAAATATAAATCGGCAGCCATAAGGGTAATAAGCATGGTTCGAAATTGATAAACTGCTTACCTCTTGACGTGCTAGCTTAATTGAAGGTAGCAAAAATCTGAATTTAAGGTCTAAAGTTGGCTGCTCACGTAAAAGAAGGCAACGGATGAGCAAAAAGAAGAAGAAGAAACACGGCTGGGAAATTAGGAGAAGACGTCTGATGTTTATTTTTTTTTTTGTAGGGTTTTTGGCTCATTCTCGGGCTTATATAGTGTTAGTACGGGCCTGGCTCGCTAAGGCTTAATCCGATCGACTAACGAGCTTAATAACGAGTCGGAGTTATACTAAACGAGTTATAATTGAGCGTATCAAGTTATATTATTCTACTTAATTATTTTATTTTTAATTCTATATTAATACGGGCCCTAATATTACACAGACCCTCCAGAACTTTGTCCAATATTCACTGTTGTGGTAACAACAGTAGAGTCAACCATCGAAAAATTTGAAGTATCGATAGTCGAGGCATCAACAGTAGAGGTTTCAACACCGCTTGAAGACATTTCAAAGTTTCTGTTTACGTTCTGTATGAAATTTGTTTTAAGCTGTAGGGAAGAGACACTAAAAACAGAACTGTAACAGAGAACTTTTAGCAAAAAGTTTATCACACTAAACATAAACTAACCAAGGCTTGTGCGAACACAATCTCCTTAAAACAAATTTCCTCTCTACCCGTAGGTGCTAAGGTAATCCGAAAGGATTTGTTTCCCAGGATACAATGGTTATACCAATCACTGCCTTAGAAGCACTCTAAGCAGTGTATCGCGAACCGATTGGAGCAAGAACTATCACCAGAAATTTTTTGTTTTTTTTTATATAGGAAAAGTATTTTGTGTTTTATTGTTGTGTTTTCTGAAGTGGGGTGGAATGGGCTTTTATATCTGGAATTGGGGAGTGGTGATCAATCACTCCATAACTCCTGCCATCATTGTATTAACTCTGCAGTAGTTAATACAATCATAACCCCCTAGTAAATGCATGATTAAATGCAAGACAGTTATGAATTTCAAAGGTTGAAGCATTTCAAAAGTCGGACTAAATGCAATCATAACTCCCTAGTAAATGCTTTAAATGTGGGAGCTAAACATTTTCCCACTACACTTACTTAACTACTTATTTTGCATTCATTTTTCCAATAGATGAAGGAGGGGCAAGGCTTTCAAAACCAGCCCGTGAACTGTCGAGAGAGAGTTGCATTTTTTTGTGTTGACAACTTTTAATAGTGGAGTAAATGAATATTTGGAGTTGACTTTGTGTTTTAGAATCTTAACTTTCCTTCCATATATGTGACCAGAGAGAATTTTCTTGTATGCTTAGGAGGTCTTGTGAGCATGGTGTTCATTATCATCTGAGCCGTTAGATTAGGAGTTTGTGATATTTTAATCCTATGGTTGATATTTAATTGGGTATTAATGATAGAGTAATTAGCAATTAATTGAGATTGGAGAGAGGAAGTTAAATGCAATGATTACATGGAAAAAATCGACAAAAAATCTTTAAAAAATCGAAAAAAAGAGTTATATGATCAAGCAAAGTCTTAAAATTGCATCACCCCCTAAATTGTCTCAAAATCCCCTCAAAATAACGTATGTGTTAAATTAGGGACCAAATGTGCACCTACTACTACTAGCCACTTAGATGGACCATTTGCGCATCCGTATCACTTATTGGGACCAAAATGCAACAATGATCCACTTATCGGGATCTAATCAGAAATTCCCTCTTATTATAACGCAAAATGTGAGTGATTTATCAAAAAATCATGTCTACTCGGCCAAATAAACGATTAATTTGCATGCGCTTTTAGGTCCTTTCATATATGTAAAATCAGGAGTTTTTCTTGTGTGATAACTTTGAAGTGGTTAGTATATGCTAACTTAAAAGTTTCAGACCCTCAAATTAAGGGTCGTGATAGTTCCCTGCCCTGGGTATGGTGTGAGAGGTTGGCGCGGGATGTGTCTTGCCTCATCAGGGGACTAGAGCTTTCCCGTTAAACACTTCGAAACACAAGGTTTATAGTTCCCAGTGAGAATCGAACCTGAGTTGCATGAAGAATGTTGTTTTACACTTTACACTCTAGCTCTTTACCAGTTAAGCTATGCCCCACATTAGTTTATGCTAACTTGAAATATGAATCATTGGATATTTCCTTTATTATTTATTCAGATCTTATGGTTCAAATTATACAAGAACAAGATTAGCAAAATAATTAAATAAATAAATAAACCGCCACACGTGCCCTACAATAGAGGAAGCAGTTACAATTTTGCATGATTCTTTCCCCATTTTTTCCGCTCTTTCTATTAATGCGCGATTCCGTTTTTTTCTTTTTTTTTAACTATTTGTTCATGTTCTCAACAAAAATAAATCTGTGTAACTTTTTTCTTTCAATAATTTTTATAGTTTTTATGAGTATGTTTCATGCATGTTATTTCAAAATATACACTACTACAAAAAGTTTTTGGACGACACCCACTCACAGGGGCGGACTCAGGGGATCATAGCAGGGGCGGATCCAGAAAATTTTTTCAGGGTGGTCCCAATTTTTAATAGACAAATTTTTAAGAGGGCAAGAAAATAATGATTGAATAATTTGTATTTTTAATGTGTCAAAATAGATGTTTAAGAAAAAATATATAATTATAATTCAATTGTTTCAAAAGATAAATAAAATAATCAATTGTTGACTTCATCCATTCAATTATTTGTATTAATCAATGTGAAGAGAAATAATAAATATAGAATAAAAGTCACTAAAATAAAATATTAAGTCATTAAAATAACCCAGTTGAATATTGTTTAGGTCATTCAACTAAAATAATTTAGAAACACAAATTTTTTTTATAACTATACATAATAAAAAGAATTAATAACTAATATTGAATGTGCAATTATTTGAGTAATAAAATCATAGAAAATGAGTATTTAAAATTAAATCACATAGAAGTTATTTGAAAGTAAAAGTTAAATGTATACAACCTTTTAAATAATGAAATTATAAAAAAAAAAGTAAAATTTAAATGTGCAATTCTTTAAATAATAGAATTTTAAGAAAATAATAAGAAAAGTTCAATCAAATGAAAGTGAAAGTAATATTTGTAAAAATTAATTGTGCAATCTTCTAAATAATAAAATTATAGAACTATAATTTAATATATATATATATAAGTATAATTAAATGAGACACTAAACTAGTAATGTATAATGTGAATGACATTTAAAGAACTAAATTAAATGAAACAAGCAAAAGAACCATAAAATGGGATTCGAACCCAGGCATTCTGCGTGCTTTGAACCAAGAGGATATATTTTTATTTATTGTAGGTTATATTACTCTTATCCAGAAATTTGGGGTGGTTCTGTGCACACAGGGACCACCCCTGGATCCGCCACTGGACCATGGCCCATCCTGAATTTTCAAAGTTATATATACATAATAGGTTCATTTGATGAACAAATGTGAAGTTTGGTCTGTTGGCCCCCTCTTCTGCTTTGTTCTTTTTTTTTGTATTCACTCCTCTTTAGTTCCACTCCTCTTTAAGTCTTTAAGTATAGTATATTAAGAGCACTCACATCAGTTTCCTAATAATTTCCCTATAATAAATTTGTAATCGTTAATTTTTTATTTTTGGTATTAGTTTTTTATACATCTACTTTATCAACTTCCTTATTATTCACCTAAAATTCAAAAGTTAAATTTTCAAGGCATAATTTCATCTGGGCCCCTGAACTAAGTTTTTTTTCCCATCCAGGCCCCTGATCACCTTTTTTATCCAAGTAGGCCCCTGTGGCAAACAATTGGCCCCTGAACTTTCATTTTTTACTCTTTTTCTGACTTTTTAAGATTTTTAATTTTTTATAATCTTTAACCCAAGGGCAAGGTAGTCATATTGAAAATATGAGTTTTGGAGGGAAATATTCGAGAAAAGTTCAGGTGCCATTCCGGAGGAAAAACACTTAAGCGCCAAAGTTGAAGAAAAAGTTCAGGTGAGAAACAAAATTTTTTTTTGACATTCTCGTATTTGAAACTCGAATTCAATTTTATACTCGAGTTGTATTCGATATTCAGATTCGATTTTTTAGATTAGAAATATATTGAAATTTTTAAAAGATAAATATAATTATTAATAATAACTTAAATTTTTTTAAAAAAAACCCCTCCAATAACTTAATTTTTTTTAAAAAAAACCACCCCCCACCCCCCCCCCCCACACCTGCGAACCAGCCCCCTCCCCCTCCTCCCTCCCTCCCCCCACCTGCGAACCAACAGCCCCCCCACCCCCACCATCTCCACCTGCAAACAGAAGCCCCCCCCCCCCCCACATCTGCGAACCAGCAGCCCACCCACCCACACCTGCGAACTAGCCCCCCTCCTCCCTCCCTCCCCCCACCTGCGAACCAGCAGCCCCATCCCCACCCCACCATCTCCACCTGCAAACAGAAGCCCCCCTCCTCCCCCCCTCCCCCACATATGCGAACCAGCAGCCACCCCCACCCACACCTGCGAACCAGCCCCCCCTCCTCCCTCCCTCCCCCCTCATGCGAACCAGCAGCCCCCCCCCATCCCCACCCACACCTGCGAACCAGCCCCCTCCTCCCTCCCTCCCCCCACCTGCGAACCAGCAGCCCCCCCCCCCCCTCACCTTTATAGATGGGGTGGCTTCACTTCATAGATAGTCATGGAAGAAGAAGAACAATTGTGAGAAAATCGGTAGAGAAGGTGAAGGAAAAAGAAGAAAGGTGGGGTGGGTGTAAAGGTGGGTAATGGGGTGAAAGGTTGAAGATGATGTTTTTAATGAGTTGGGTTTAATATTTGAGGTTGGGTTAGTTTATAATTAGGTTGAGTTAGTTTTAGATGTGGTTAGACTAATTTGTCCTCTATCTAATATTTAAAATCAAATAAATTGAGCCAATTTTCAAATATGTCAATACTTTTTAAATTTTTAACAATTATATTTTTTTTAAGTACATACTAATATAAATAAGTTGTGAGTAAATTTCATTATTTTTCTTTTTTGAAATTTAGATTAATCCAAAAAAATTCACTATGAAATTAAGTAAGTTTTATAGCATTAATTGTTTAAGCATAAATTAATTAATAATAATATGATAAAGAGAGAAAAAGAATGGAGACAAAATATGATAAAGACAATACATGTTGGAGAGAAAATGAGGGAAATGTAAAGTAACCGCTCAAAATACCGTGTGGATATATTCACCATTTTGTATTGTGTGAATAATATTTTTGGGAATTAGTGTATTATAGGTGAGCTAATAAAGTACATTTTTTGATGTTATTAATTTTTTCACTCCTTCCATTAACTTTTAAGGCAACTGATGTGAGTATTCTAATAATACATAGTGTAGCATAGGATACTATTCTATATAGTATAGTATAGTTCCACAAAATGTATATATGTACGGTTTATTAATAATATATAGTATAATATAGTATACTATTTGTATATAATATAGTATAGTTTCACAAAATATTTAACGACACAATATATTAGGCTAACTTTTATTATTTTCGTACTTTATTTGTATAATTTTATTTATTGTTTATAAATAATTAATAATTTAAATTTGATAATTGGTAGAATTTAATGTTTTAATTTTAGTTTTTAATATTTTAATGATAAATTAGTTTCATATTAATGGAGCAATATTACAAAGCTTAACAATAGAAATTTATTTATTGTTTGAGAATAATTAATAATTTAAGTTTGATAACAAAAAAATCTACTATTTATCCTGGCGTTGATAGATTCATTCGACTTGTTCAAACACCCCTAGTATATATGCTACAATTGAACATGTGAACCATGTCAAGACAGATATATGAAACAAAATGGATGATATTTGTTTTTAGATTCTTTGGTAATTTATACAGAAAAAATAACTAAAAAATATATTTAACGATAGTATCATCGATGGTTACAATAGAGCTAAAGGTCGAAGATTACCTTTAATATAAATTTTATAATTTTTATATCGTATTCTTTTAACCAAGATTTGTTAAACCAAAATTTTTTTAAGCTGGCCCCCCTTAATTTTTCATCCTGGTTTCGCCCCTGCCCACTCGAACGGAGTTTTTCTTATGTGATAACTCAAATGTGTTATCATGGTGATAACTCTATTGCTGACCGCTGGATTAGTGTGTTTTAAGCAGTTTTTTATCTTGTGGGTGAGATTGAATGAGGGTAAATGTGAAAATCTGATTTTTAAGTGAGAAAATTAAGCCCCACCGTCCAAATAGTGGTGTGAAATACACACCCCATTTAATATCCAATTAAATGTAGTGTCGGCCCTTACCCATGGCGGGGGGCGGGGTCGCACTAGGCCCCCGTTTTAGAAGGGCCCCAAATTTTTTTTTTAAGTTATATATATATTATTTTACTGATTTAAAAATTAGATATTAAACAATATATCTAAAAATTATATTTATTAAATAAGGGTTAAGTTTTGTAATTTTAGAATTGAAAACTGATCAACTAATATCGATATTAAAACATCAGCATTAAAACTACGAACTCGGTTAACTATTAACTTTATAACGTTATTATTGTAATGTTTATAATCAAATTATGTAAAGCAAACATGAAACATTATTTAATGAGATTAGGATAACTAAGTGTCAAGATGACAAAACTAACGTCTACTTAGGTTACTAGTAATTTTTTAGTTTTTCGATATTTCTTATATAATACTCCCTCCAATCCAAAACAAATATCTTTCTAGACATTTCACACAAATTAAGAAACAATCATTACATTCACACTTTCCATCTATGCCCCTATAAAGCAAAACATTAATAATCCAATTATCACTTACCTATATGAGGCAATCATTACTTTTTTTGAGTTATTCTATGCAAATAGGGATATTAAAGGAAAAAGTGGTATATTGTACATTGGTTTATGTAAGAAGACATTTTTTTTGGATATTATTGAAATGTCTAGAAAGATATTTGTTTTGGATCGGAGTGAGTATATTAGTTGTATAAGTAGAAGTACAAAGCAAATTTACTCATAATATGAGATGGGAATCAATGCAATATTATTAGTCTAATAAAATAAATCAGTTAATCCATTCATTGAATTGATATCCGGTGTGGCACAGTGTTTTTTTAATTTGAAGAGTTAGAATTGTTTCATTAAATTTCAAGTGATATCATTCTTTTACAAAAAAAAAGCAATTATTTTAATTAATTTCAGCTTGATTTTTGTTCATTACTTAATTTTATAATTTTGTTATTTTATATTCTATTGGTTACTTGTTTAAATAATTGTTTGTTTATTTTATAATATGTTGCCTCGCAAATATATATCCGGAAACGATACAAGAAAAAAAGAAAACGTGAATATGAATTGGTTATATTACAAAGAGGAGCTCTTGAAAAATTCTTGTTCTAAAAATAATCATATAGCTAGTGATCAATTAAATGAAAATTTTGCATCAAACAATGCTCGAAGATATCATTTTGTGTAATTTTTATGTTTCACATCAATGAATAAAAATGAGTTCTCGGAAATCTAAATTTTATTATATTTATCGAGGGCTCCATTTTCATTTTTCGCACTAGGCCCCGAAAATCTATAGACCGGCCCTAATTAAATGCAACCGTTTGCAACGTTTGTTTCCATATTTTTCTTCATATTATAGTATATCTGTTTTTGTCAATTACTAATGTACCTTTTGGGCATGCCTGTGAAATAATGTGTAATTGTATTTTCGTAGATCGTGTGAATGACATGGATATGTACAATGATGTCTTTAATAATTGATAATATTAGATGATAATATGTAATACAAAATTAATTTTGTTTCTAAAATATTAGACATTATTATTATATAAGAATAAATTATTATTTTTAATAATATGACGCAGGGTATTTGTGTAAATAAATATATATAGTAACAAAAATATTTGAATATTATCAATATATAAAATAATATTTATTTTTTAAAAAATGATTCAATCGACACAACATGGACGCCGACATGATGTCAAATGATGGGAAATGATATATTCTTATGAGAAAGTTTATCATCTACAATAGATGTACGTCAATGGCATTTCTTAATATATTGTAAATTCATTTTGGCTACATCGTTCGATTTCACCATCAAAATCATCAGATCCACCAACAATAGTGATGTTCCATGAAGCTGCTCCATGAAAATTTTAATTTTTCAAAATATATTGTTTACTGAATTCAATGTACTTTTGTCCTCATATTTTCTTTTTTCACCCACATTTCATTTTCAAAGTATTACGTAGGGAATAATAGTAAAAAAAATTTAACCCCTTATAAAATGTTTTTTGTGCAAACAATCAAATAAAAAGAAACAGAGAGTATAAAATTTGCAAAATAAATAGTTTTAATATAGAAAAATGAAATAACATTTTGTTTTTGGTTATTTTTGTAATACCCGGCCCAGAGTGGGCGATGTGATATATTTGATATGATTTGATTGGTACTACTCATATCATCAAGATGCATCTTCTTTTCGGTAGCCCAACTCAGAAGAACTCCAAGGTTAAGCGTGCTTGACCTGGGGTAATTTTGGGATGGGTGACCCACTGGGAAGTGTCCCGGTGAACACGTGAGTGAGGACAAAACGTGTTGGAGAGACCCGTGATGGTTTGTGAGGCCAGTCTATCAGATCAAATAACGTTCCGACCCGGTGTTGTGGGGGCGGGGCGTTACAATTTTTTTTTGGTTAATTTTAATATAAGACTTGGGTTTTTTAGGTTTTCATTCTAACTATGTTTACGTCAATCAAGAATTAATTAAAAATAAATAATGGTTTACATTCATATCTGTAATCAATGAATAAAACAACGAATGTATTGATATTAAAAACTTTTATGCTATACTCCTCATTAAAAAATGTAGAAAATAAAAATTTAATTGAACATTGCATTAGAATTCTAAAGTGACAAGTAAGTTTTAACAATTTTTTTTGTAGGTTGACAACTGGAAAAACTAGAGGATGGACTTCAGATATATATATATATATATATATATATATATATATATATAACTCTATTAAATTATTAAAAATAAATTTATAAATCTATGGTAACTTATAAATCATTTAGTTAATATTAGCTCACTACGACCACTTATTGCAGCAATAATAGTCCTCATACGCGTGTAAAATTAGAGATATTTACATTTTAAGGTACGGAACCTCGAGGGCATATTACTAGAATACGAGTATTTCAAAACACATATACGAACACCTACAAATCACACTGATATATCTTAATTAGTCACTCTTTTTGTGCTTACATTGAGAGATAGAGACTGCAATATTATTCACTCTTTAGTTACGGAACCTCGAGGGCATATTACTCATGTCACACAGTTGAGGGGCAAGTATATCGATATAAAGGTTTATGGTGCATGACCGTTACGATAATGGTGTATATAAAGAATTTCCGGTAGTAGTAATTAATATTGACATAATAGAAGTAAATGGGTCGATCAAGTTGCCGAATTCTAAAGAAAATTTGTGGTGAAGAATTATAAAAATGTTACAGTAATCATCATGTATTGATGATCTTGGCCCTCGATGGTTAGCTTCATATATAAATTGTGCTTCGAGAAAAAGCTCAACCTAAGTAAACATGCGGGATTTCCACAAACTACAACCACCTTGTTAGTTCTTCTGACGACCTGACGGGCGGAGGTGTTTTAGGATATCTCTTTTGATTTGCACCTGTAACATCCAAAAGTAGTATATAGGAATTATTTGAAATTGTAATGATGATCTCTTTTAACGTGTTTCACGAAAACGGAACTCGATGAATACCTTTAATTGAAGAGCTTTCTGGTGGTAAAATGGATGTTAGAGATTGTCTTCTTGATGTTCTTACACTTGCTGGGCGTTTCGGGGATTTAATCTCATTGGGTTCGGTTGTTTTCGGTTGAGTCCTGACATTAAAAGTTTTCAGCGAGAGCAACAAATTTAAGAATTATAAACCAAGTTAAATGACCTGATGCAAGCTAAAACGTATTACATATAGTTCTGAGTGATTATTAGTATTACCTTTTCTCAGAGCCATTTATCAGTTTCCCAATAGTTCTGAGTGATTTCCTTATCTGAGATCGTTTCCCTGTTGGACCATTATTCAAGCTAGGCGTGCGGAATTCTGATGATGAAGAAACATCATTCCTAAAAAAACCAGCTGGCTCTGGAGTTCTAAGTAGTTCAAGAGAAGTGATATTTACCCCCTCGTTTTCATTTGTTATTTTCTTTCTCATGGCAGAAATATCCGTTGAGGGTGGTTGTTGAAGAAGAGGCCTTTTGACTTCACTCGATGTAGTGGTGTTGCAGTTCTCAATACTCATCCTCCGATGGCGAGGGGGTGTTCTCTGAGCATCAAAATTATATTTTCGCTCCTTGACTCCATCCTTTGAGGGCGGTTGTTGAAGAAGAGGCCTTTTGACTTCCTTTGATTTCATGGTATTGCAGTTCTCAATACTCGTCCTCCGAAGGCGAGGGGGTGTTCTTTGAGCATCGAAATTATGTTTTTGCTCCTTGACTCCATCCTTTGTTTTACTTGTTAAAGTAGTTGATGTCGGCTTACTACCCAACACCAAATCTGTCTGTTCTGATTTCATGGTGTTGCAGTTCTCAATACTCAACCTCCGAGGGCGAGGGGGCGTTCTTTGAGGCTCCAAGTTAGTTTTCTGCACCTTTACTGCTTCCTTTGTGTTTATTGTGAGAGGAGTCGATGAAGGCTCACTAGCCAATGCTTGTTTAAGGCTTTCAATCTGCAATATTTAGAAGCTGATCGAATTTTCATATTCAACATGCCATGCCACTTTTCTTAATCAATGAATCTGAAAACATACCTCTGCTTTTAGGTTTACAATCTCATAGCTCTCTTTATTCGAATGAGCTGTTCCAAGTTCTACTGTAGAAACCCTCTGAGCAAACTTGAGAGTACTCATTGTTTCAACGAAAGAATCTACTTCTGGACTTACATGAGCAAACATCAAAGTTTTTGCTTGTCGGCCTGTTGGAGACATGCATTGTTGTCAGTATATGGCAAGTACCAAAGACTGGTATCCCAAATATGGTATATAATATAAGAAATCGAAGGAAAAACATTTCATCATCATATCATGATCACCTAGGGAGTTCTGCAAGAGCTGCGTAAGTTTGCTGTTTCGGTAAGGGATGTGAGAGTTCTTCTGTGCCAAGGCTGCAATGACATCTCCCAAGCAAGAAAGAGATTTGTTAATGAACTGCGCCTCCTTTAGCGCCTCTCCGGTGACTTCAGACTTATCGACCCGCTCACTACCTGCAAGGTCCACCAAATGGAGGCAACTGCGGAGTATGCTTCCAGTAACAACATCTTCACCAACTACATGAACAGTCAACACACTACAAAGAAGGCACACTACCATCTATAAATATCTATGTATAACTCGAAAACCTTTGCCTAATAATGTTGACAAATGGAAATTCGTCAAAGTAAACCAAATAACTCCAACCTGTGTGAACGACTACTTTGATTATTCATGGCGGTTGAACACACCGCGCGATTCAAGTACCCCTGTTCCATCAAACAAATAACATCTGCAGTTGTCCCCACTGGTTGCGTAATAGCATCAGGAAGATTCAGGCCTCCATTACTTGGGCAATTTCGAATCTCTAATGTGTGATAGTTAAGACTTTCAAATATCACAAACTCAAATAGAAGGGTATGGAACACATTAATTACACTATATTTCGTGCATAAAGACCGGAACTAATAAATGCACTCTCTTCAAGACGAGACATAGTAGTTATCATGAAAGGATATCTAGTGGCAGATGAATCATTGGCAAGAAGATCACGAACTTGCTCATTATATATCTCGACCATTTGCACTTGAATGTCATACTTTATGGTGGCTTTCCTTTCATTTGAGAGATAGAAAAGATCATTCAGAGCTAAGCAATTGATTCCACGATCTTTGGACGATCCACCTGAAGGCCCAGACTATCAACAGAGATTAAACTGATTAGAAACACTATGAGACAAGAGCATCAAAATCACAAGCTAAAACTAAATCCAATAATATATGTATGGAACGAGGGGTTAAGGCTATCATTGTACGTCTAACATCTCCAATTTGTAGAAACACTTACCATAGTGTATGTCTTGCCAGATCCAGTTTGGCCATACGCAAATATGCACACGTTGTAACCATCCATTACTGATCTGATGAGAGGTTGGGTATCTTGGAATACCTCATCTGAAAGTAAGATGACAATTATATATCAATCACCGGTAAACTATAATAAAAATATATATTGTAACAAATTAGATAGAACCAATACCTTGAGTAGCAGATGCACCAAACACTCGATTAAATTGGAAAGCCTTTCTCCCATCTTTATGAGGTTTCGTAGGGTCTGCAACCACTAGAGAGCCATCATTGCCAACGAAGTCTACTACGGTGTTTTCTTCAGAATGGATAGAAGGCCGTATTCTGCAATAAACTCGAATATTCCCTGAAAGTTTGTATCACACAGGTCAGTCAAACACTTCTTTTAGATTGTTTAATAACGGCTAATAAGATGTGAAACACAAAGATACCAACTCGTAGTAATAGGAAAATTATAGATAATTAAATATTCCAATTAAAGATATGATCATGTTCATTATATAAATTGTATCAGATGAAAAAAAGTTGTCTTCCCATCCACTCAATTATTTCTAACCTTTGAGGTCTTGTACCATATTATGCAGCACCCTATTTTCATTCGCAACCTTGTGATATTCGAGGGCAGCAGTAGACATCTCATGTACTTGGTAAGCTGCATGATCATTTAACTTAATTATTCACATTAGACCGGGCGTCAAGTCTCTAATCAAGAAATATCGAAGTTTTAATTTGTTTCCACTTTCCACCAATCTGACCATGAAGAGAAGGAAAAGTTTTTTTTTCTCAAAACCACCTCGATTAGAAAGAACTGCAACAAAATCTACTCCATTATAAATATTCTAATTTCAATCAATAAATACGTGAACGTACCAATGAGTTGAAGATCACTTTGCATCTGAGATTGCAGGTTTCCAAATTCCTTCCTCATAGTTGATAATGATGCTTTTAAATTCTGTAAGCAGCAACATACAAATGTAAGGGAATGCAACAAATAACCTACAACCCGCACAAGATTCAACTATACACAATCTTATGCAAATACGACTTGCTACATACTAATAAGACTATGATTTAAGAGAAACAACTATGCATTAAGAGAAAAAGAATGGACAAAGATGCAAGTTCACATAAGGCTATTTAAATGGTGCATATTAAGATAGTACAACACACGATATTATGGACTTAAATGTATAACTAACAAAAACTTACCAAAAGTTTCCTTTCATGGATTATCAATAAATCCTTATTGTTTGAACCCTGTAGACCAAAAAAGGAAATGTTGTATGCATATGAGTCACCAATCCTTCATTTTTATAAAGGGAAATAAAGAATATCACATTAAGGATTTTCAAGTTTTTTAGTTTTTGATTGAACACCATAAATATTCTAAAGAATCTACTATACATGAGACAAATATGGGCACATAGATGTACGGGCTTCAAATATATATATATATGAAGAACAAATTATGGACTTAACAAAACATGTTTACCAGCTTGTATTAGCTTTGCAAGTTCAAATTGGCTACTTAAAGACTGAAAATTTGTTTCTGGAGCTTCAATTTGAATATAGCTACTATTCAATGATGATAATCATCAACAAACCATAAACATTATCTGATTCAAGTGAGAAATATACCTTGTCCTCTTGTTGCGAAGAGGGCGAACTTTTTCCATCTCCCTTAAGACAAACAGGATCACATGTTACCTGGTTTAACATATGACATTTTTAGATTTTCCCACCGTAAACTTTCGAGTATTTTAAGTGGTGTGGGATGTCAGTAGAATACATCATGGTTCGAGTATTACTAATGGGGTAAGCATCTCACCTCGGGAAACTTGTTTTTCAGTTTCTCCTCTACACATCTGGAAATGATGTTGCTGAATACGTTGAATGGATCCTATTATTGTAAAGAATGAACACATTCGAATTAGAGATCTACTTACATATCCTGTTATTAGTAATCGGCCAACCCATGTAATGAAAGTTTTCTTTATAAAACAGATATACCATATTTCCCTGTCGAAATGAAGCAAGGAAGTTAGTGCCAATTTTTTCCTTTGCATCAGCCATGTACTCAGCACAAATCTTGACTATCAAATCTGAAACATTAAGCCAAATTTAAGCATTTGAATACTGAGTATTCAAGAGGTATGAAACATCAACTCAAATGATACGTCTAGTTGACAATTCATTGATATTCTTTACTGTCAGATCGTCTTTTTAAATATCTGACCGCAATTCTAAAAGTATAATTTGATCTTTGGAACTACGTGATTGAGGAAGTAAAACAGAACAGTCGCACATTGCATCTTTTATAAGAAAAATAGTATATGGTTGGCTTTTAATTCAAATATATATTCTGTTAAATGAGATTCTGGATTACCAACTTTATATCAATTCTACTATCTACATGAAAAACAAAGTATATCTTCCTTCTCTACTCTAAAATGTAATATATAAGGAGTAGAACACTCAAACCTTCTAATCCTTCGCATTGGCTGCCTGTTCCATGTTGTATATTGCAGTTAGAAGACATGTCTAATCTCCTGCAGCTATCAGAAAGCACTCTCCCCTCACAACTTTGCTGATTAATCCTCCTCATAGGATCATGAAAATAAGGTGATCGAGAAGGTTTATACAATCCATTCTCCCCTGTCATTTCCTTCCGCTCATGGTACCCTTTCAAAGCAAGAATGCAATCAACAACCTTTGATGATGATGTTGCTTCGGTTGTTTCCTGAGTGTTAACACAAACACCCATTCAGAAAAAAAATTACCCAAGTTTATTCAACCCGGAATTGAAGCCTTATATACCAAATTCTTACCCTTTCAAGATCAGAGGCTTGAAATGCAGGTAACTTCAACTCTTCAACTGCTACCAAGAAGTTTTTAACATTCTCAAAATACTGATATGCTGGCATTGGTCGGGAATCCCAATATTTCGATTGGGAAGTTACATTACTCTCTACCACCTACACCGAAAAGAAAGGAATTAACTCAGAAACAAGCATTTGTGCAAACACTTTATCAAACGAAATAAATATTTAATGAGCTCAAAACTAAACCAACGGTTAAGCTACAACTATACCTTGGGTACAGACCCTGGTTGAATCTTGTTCATCAAATTGCAAAGCACTAAACCATTTCTCAAGGAAGAAACGAACTCTTTCTCATTAGGTTGGCTCGATATCCTCAATGGTCCAACCATACAATTCAGCCAGCGAGTTGCTTGACGTCTTCTCAACGCTGCAAAATTTTATATATCAATCCTTAGCACTATTTCTACTTCTTCATCTATAATCAATAATCTATCTATAATACTTACAAAAGTGTGAATAGACTTATGGTGTTTCTTCCATTTTTTGTTAGGACTAAACTACCCTCCATATGAATCTAATTACAATGCACATATTATATATGAATGTTATTTACACATTGAACTAACTGTAAAAGATTCTATTATTAGTTATGAAAACATTTATAGTTACATTATGGCATACCACATGAATTCAAAAATCATTGTTTTCATATATAAGATATGGAAAGACAATATGCACCATCTTAAGAACTAATTGTAAAAGATTATATTATTAGTTATGAAACTATTTTTTTAGTTATATGTTTTCATATATTTTCGAAATATTTTATGATATCAATGCATATTAAACACCTCAATTGATCTAATATGTTAATATTCTCGTTCAATGTCTATAAATAGATATGTTCAATTAATTATCTCATTATAAGAAGTAAAGTTTGAAATTAGCTTAAGACTCTTTTTGTATAGTTTAAGTTAAATATATTTATTTTGATTAGTTGAACTATGAAATATATAAAAAAAAATATAATTAAAAAGAAATAGTTAAAATATTTCAAACAATAGAATTTTTGAAAAAAAATAAAACTTTGACCCTACTAATATCCAAATAAGTATGTCAAATAATATATGAATAAATTTTACTTTTATTAGCTTAAAATTCACGTGCGAAACACGTAATATAGTGCTAATATATAAAAATGACTTAAACAAGCCCTACTTTTCATTTTCAAATCACAAACATTATTATGAGTAGTCAATAGTACACCAAAATAATAAATAAATAAAACCCCAACTTCAAATGCAATTAGTCGAATATACGATATAATCCCAATTATAAATAAGCAAAAAATAGGGGAAAACTAATTTTCTACCATATTCAGTGAAACCAATACACAAAATACAAACACAAAATAATCTCAATCATAAATAAGCAAATACATAATGTTAATATACTATTTTGAGTAAAAATTTGTATATATGAAAGGGACGAAAAAAACCTGCTTCATCTGCTTTTCTTGAAACCAACTTAAACTCATGCCTTTCTCTCATTGTTGAATCCTCCATTAATATAGAATGAAAAATCCAATTTTTCTCTTTCGGAGTTTCTAAATCATCAAAACTCAAAATTAATCATTAATCAACCCCAAAAGCACTATAACACAACCAAATAAATGGGAGGGGAACAAAGTAAATAGAGATTTACTTCTTCCTTGAAAATAAAGCTAGAATATTTATACCCGCTTTCTTGATTCAGTAATGATTTGAACACCCAAAATTAGATGAATGGAATCTTTATTTTTCGCATATAAATATAAATTTTGATTGTTTTTTGAAAGGCAAGAATAAATCACCTGAAATTGAGAGATTTTGTTTGATTTATTGCAAATAAAAATTGAAACTTGAATGTTATGGGTTTTTGAGGGGTTGTGTTTTAGAATGGTTCAACGGTACTTTTGTAGTGATTTTGAATTCAAAATTATTATCGGACGGCTGAGATTGTGCCACGTGGGATGATTGGAATGTTGATGAAATTTTTATAGACGGAAAGTATCCAATTAGTTAGAATTTAGTGGGATGCGATGCTTGATTTACTCATTTAGGTCAATTTGGGGCCAAATGATGGCGTCTCATTCAATTTATTAAAATTCCTCGTGTGTGCACAGTTCAGCATCTGCGGAATTATTCTATTAATACACTTACCTTTTTGTATAATTAATTAGAGTCAAATGAGTAATTATTGATCACGCTCCATTTTTTTTTTGGCGAAAGGCACCATCAATCACAATCAAGTTAATTAAAATTTCCATTTAGATCACCTATTTTAAATTTGTTAATATTTCAATTATTTGCTCTTAAATAAACCTTCTTCTTTCACACATCGCTATCCACCACCCCTGCACCGCGTTTTGCGCATGAATATTACATAAGAACTCGAAATATTTTCGATGGTGCTATTCATCCTTTTTTGTTACTTGTCGTTCTAGAATTTGGTGATTACTTAAGAAATATTATTTTTATTTTTATACATTTCTTTATTGGACAATGAATTACTGAAAATATAGTCAATTCTTATATAATATTCACCTAAAAAGAGAAATTGGCGAACGTATATTTAATAAGGTTAATGACACGTTCGATCATACATGTTTCACAATGCTCACCATTTGGTTATACATGTTTCAAAATGATCTTTTTGATCATTCATGTTTTAAAAAGTTTCACACTTATGTTATATTGGTTGTTAAGGTTTGACTTTTGTTGACAAATTGAAAAGGGTAAAGTATAGAAAAATCAATTAATGAGACAATTATTTGAGGCATATCTAAAGAGAAACATATATCTCTTTTTCCTCTAAGTTTTTGTCCCACGGGATTATTCTAGTTATTAAATAACTATGAAAGGTTATAAGAATGATATTACATGATATTATTTTATTTTTTTAAAGATGAGCAAAATAATTTGTGATGATGGGAGTATAGGTCTCATATTAAGATCTGAAAGGTTATAATTTCACAAAAAGTACTTTACATGCTTAAGCATTTCTTAAGCAGCCTGCTTAAGTTTGGGTAAAATTATAAAATCATCATCAAATAAATCTTGCTTAAATCGGTAAAGAGTACTCTTATGTTATTAACATCATTTTGGCAGAATCTCCATTTCAAAATAACACAATCCTAATTCCTAAAATTTTGCCACTTTCAATCAATGTTCCAATTAACCTAAAAAAAGGTCTAGCCTATTTAACAAAACCATTAACATAAACTTTTGGGTATCTAGTAAGTTTGTGTTCATTGTTTAAGAACTATTCTAGCTCATATATTTATATCTTTTAATTTCAATACCGATCGATCATTAGGAGCCTAGTCTTATGATACCAAATAAAATTCTTACTCTTATACTATATACAGTACTCGTTACTCCTTTTACCAAAACTACCCTTTTAAAATTTTACCATCAAAAAAATTTCAATTCATTTTTGTTTATCAATCTCTTTAAAAATGTGAGTTCCTTTTTTTTCTTTACAAAGTCCCCAAAAAATGGTTCTTCTTCTTTATTTTGTCTATGTCATTATTACAAGTCTCAATAACAATAACAGTTAGCAGAACATCATCTATCTATGTAGCCTTGTTTAGAGTATAATTATTATACTTAAATATAATCAATCACAATCAACAAATATAGCCCAACGAGTTTTTTCTTATGTGATAACTCAAAAATGTTATCCTGGTGATAATTCTATTGCCGACCGTTGGATTAGTGTGTTTTAGGCAATTTTTTATATTATGGCTGAGATTGAATGAGGATAAATGTGGAAGGGAAAATCTGATTTTTAAGAGAGAGAATTAAGCCCCACTCTCCTAATAGTGGTGTGAAATGCACGCCACATTTAATATCCAATTAAATGCAACCGTGTTGCCACATTTGCTTTAGTATTTTTCTCCCTTTTAATTGATTATCTATTTTACTCCATTTAATTGTTTCCATATTTTACTCGCACGAACAATTAAGCCATGTTTGTTTCCATATTTTTCTCCATATTATAGTATATCTATTTTTATCAATTACTAATGCACCTTTTGGGCATGCCTGTGAAGTAATGCATAATTGTATTTTCGTAGATCGTGAGAATGATATGAATATGTACAATGATATCATCTACATGTACGTCGATGACATTTTTTAATATATTGTTAATTCATTTTTTTTTTTATAACGAACGATATACTAAAATTCTGAGACGGGAAAAGTCCAAATTGTTACACAAACCAACTTGAACACTAAAATACTAATATTGGGTCAAGTCTACAAGAGCATCAGCTCGACTCAGCCCATAAGATAAGGGTAATGGCGGCCCATAATCAACCTGAGCCCAAAACCATCCCCCAAATAGTCCTACCTTAGAATCCTAGGCTTCATTACTTTCATTCCTCACCAAATGCAGGGAGCTTCGGGTTTGTTGACCAGGCTTGTAGCTGAATCTTCTACCTCCAAAATTGGGGTTGTTAATTCATTTTGACTATATTTATTATATTATTATTAGGTGAAGCATGCAAAAAATTAATAAGTGTGAAGACATGTGGAATGTCATTCTTTTGAAAGAATGTCATGACCATGTACCTTAGGCATTCCTTTTATGTAATGATATTGGATTATACATGTTACACAGAATGTCATTTATATACAATTTAATTGGATTATACATGTTACAAAGAATGTCATTTATATACAATTCAATTTTATTATACATGTTACACAGAATGTCATTTATATACAATTCAATTGGATAATACATGTTACACATAATGCCATTTATATACAATTCAATTAGGATTATACATGTTACACAAAATGTCATTTATATACATTTCAATTGGATTATACATGTTACACAAAATGTCATTTATATACAATTCAATTGGATTATACATGTTACACAAAATTTCATTTATATACAATTCAATTGGATTATACATGTTACACAAAATGTCATTTATATACAATTCAATTGGATTATACATGTTACGCAAAATATCATTTATATACAATTCATTTGCATTATACATGTTACACAGAATGTCATTTATATACAATTCACTTGGATTATACATGTTACACAGAATGTCATTTATATACAATTCAATTAGATTATACAGGTTACACATAATACCATTTATATACAATTCAATTGGATTATACATGTTACACAAAATGCCATTTATATACAATTCAATTTGATTATACATGTTACACAAAATGTCATTTATATACAATTCAATTTGATTATACATGTTACACAAAATGTCATTTATATACAATTCAATTGGATTATGTTTGTGCGTTAAAAATGTGTTATCCTGGTGAATCTTACATTGTTGAATTTTAGCATCAGTTCCTTGTTCAATGCGTTTCACATTGGCACCATAATCTCCGCTAGTCTCTTCCAGCTTCCTTTCAAATAATCAAATACACAAATTAAACTACAATCAAATACAATTCCATAAATCAACCAGCTCTAGAGCAATTACATAGCATTATACATGTTATACAATGTCACATATAAAAAAATCAGTACGTTGTTCACAATTAACAAAAAACGATGGTTTAAATTGGTCAAATTATCTAAAGATGCGATTTTTTTTTTGCTTACAGTTACGACAGACTTCAATCCACATAAGGTTTCAATTTTTCTTGATTGATTGCACAGTAAACAACCGAAACTACACCAAATACTAGAAATATACCCTAAAAAATAGAGTCTGTTGCATTATGAGACCCAAAAACTAAAAAACAACTACATAATTATTCATAACAATTGCATGCAAATAATTATAATTATAGAAAGAAATAATCGAAGTATACCTGGTCGAACACTCCTTGATGATGATGTCATTTGAAGAATTGTTTTGGTATCTTCTAAGGCTTTTCTTCGCGACTGTGAGTATTTTGGTAGGGTTTTTAGTGGTTGTTTCATAATTGAGAATCAATTCAATCTATTTGCCCGTTTAATTTGTGTTGGGCAAGAAAATTGGTTGAATTATAGGCAAGAATTGTTGCAAAATTTGGGGGGGGGGGGATGAATGGTGTGTATGGCGTGTGTGAATTGTGTTGAGAGGGGAAGGAATTTTTCTTAAAAAATTAGTTGGAATAAATGATTGTATAATGCCTAAATTGTCCTTTGCTATCTATGTGATAACACTCACTAAAGTGTTATCACATAAGTCAATCTCCAAAAACGGGTTCAATTCAAGCAGGGGCGGACCTAGAGGGAGGGTAGGGGGAACCGGCCCCCCTAGGTCTTTCGTTATCGTTATATTTCATATGCGATTTTTCGAGTTTTTGTGATATGTATAATTAAAAATGTAAATAAAACAAGTGAAAGTGTAGCTTAGTTGGTTAGGTTGTTCCTTTAACTGTTTTTTATTTATTTTGGCCCCCCTTTTTATTTTTCTCAAAGTTGGCCCCCACTATGATTTCATCCTGGTTTCGCCCATGAATTCAAGAAAAAGTAACTCACTTTAATATGAATGAATATGTTTTCCGTGATGAGGTGGAGGAGATAAATTATTTCTAGAGTTTTCTTTGACCTTTTTCTCTGAGTTTTCCATCTCTTTCTGTGCCCCCTTGGTTTTTTCCTCCTAGTTTTGTCCGTATTCCTTAGCTTTTCTCTATTATTTTCTTTTCTCTATCTCAGCACTCCCGTAGGTTTTAGTGTTGAGTTTTGTCTTGCTTGTGTAGTTTTCTTTTTGCATGTGTTGTTAATTCTGAAGGGTTAGGGGTTTTTCTTCTAAGCATTGTCAAAGGTGAGTCGCTTTTGACCAACTCACGCCTTGTTAAACGGGGAGGAATCGATCTTCAGAGTCAGGTAGTTCTTTCTTGTGGGTCACTTTTCGATGGCAGCAGACTTGCTTCGTGTGTTAGGGTCAGTTTCGCTTGAGGGGGAGGAGTTGGGAGAGGTGATCGTCCTGGACATTACGTATGAAAAGGTGGAGGAGAAATTTCAGTTTAGTATGATAGGAGGACGGAGAGGAGGGCATGCAGATTGTGGACATGGGCGAGAATTTGTTCCACTTCGTGTTTGAGGATGGTTCTCAGATGGTACGAGTGCTCCAAGGGGAACCTTGGCTTTTCAGAGGCTCGGCTATTCTCCTCAAACGGTGGTTTTCGGGAATGCAAGCGTCGGACATGGTCGTGGACACTCTTCTGTGTTGGTTCAAGTGTGGAACCTTCCACTAGGTTTTGTGAGAAAAGACTTTGGTAGAGGGGCGGGGGTGGGGATGATTTTCGAGCTGTTTCGAAGCAGGGGGCAGGGGTGGGATGATTTTCGATGAGGGGGAGGGGGTGGTGGTGGTAGTGATGGTGGTGGTGGGGATAAGGTTCAAAGAAGATTGAGAATGAAGAAGATAAAAGTGAATTTCATTAAGGGTATATTAGTCAATTGCATGGGGAGGGGTGCTATGATTTTGCAAAAAAAAAAATCAAGGGTGCTCCAAGTTAAAAAAAAAACTCTTCAAAAGGTGCTAATTTTGTCAATTTCTCTTCTTTCTCCACCACATTGGTTGTGTTCAGCCCTCTTTCATGACTTGATTGTGTAGTCGTCATTTCTTTTTCTCGTGTTAAATTTTGGTAGGTGAATATTGGTTGTTATCGTCTTTGATCATTTTGAAATGACAATTTTATCAAATTGAAAAAAAAAAGTGGTTTAATTCAACCAATGTAACAAAAAAATGAGTTCAATTCAACCACGTGAAAGTGGAGAAAACTCATACAAACCATAATTTTAAAACTGGTTTTTTCAACTTTTGTGGTTTTTAAAAAATAACAATGCAAATTTTTTACTTTGACCTTTAATCATGATGATTATCTAACTTTTGCTTTGATCTTATACTTCAAGTTTTAGAGAAGAAAATGTGGATTGTGCTTTGAACGTGTGGTTTATTGTGTGGGTTTCAATTTTGTTGTTGGCTTTAGAGTGTGTTTGGTATGGTGGAATGGAATGAATTAAACTGGAATGGAATTGAATGACTTGGTTTGGTAGTTAGGAATTGATATTCATTGCATTCCTTAGTTAATCCCATTACCCCATTTGAGGTAATACCCATTACTCCCAAATTGGGCGTAATCATCCATTACTTCAGATGAGGGAATCAAATGAGGAAAAATAGGACAGAGTTACAATATTTATAATTATAACAAATTATTTTAAAAATACTACCTTTACACAAGCTGCTTTGATTACATTATTATCATTATTATTATTATCATATTTATTATTATTATGATTATTATAATCATTATTATTATTACTATTATTTTTATTAAATAATCGAGTTAAAGTGTTTGAGATTAATATTTGTATGTTCTACTATATATCTATTTTCCAATACATGTTCATTAATTTGTTATGACTAATTAATTGAAAACTAATTTTATTATTAAATAGTTATTTTTGGGAAGATAAACAATTGTGTTTAGATTATATAATATTTACTTGAATATATTTAGTGGTACATTAGTAATTTAGTTATATTATGATTATTGTTACATCATACCAAACTAAGGAATGTAATGATTAATGGTAATTGAATTACATTACTACGACCATACCAAACAAAATAATAAGAATCATTTGTTCATTCATTTCCTTTACTCATTCCATTACTGAAGTCATTCCATTCCTACATCATTCCATTCCAGGCTACCAGACGCACCCTTAGTAAAATGGAAACGTATTACTTATGAATGGTTTAAGGATTTGTGGGAGATAAAAGAGGTCTTTTAGAGCATTTACATTAGCTTTTTAATAATTTTTTATATAATATATTTTTAATCGTCAATTTTTCATTTTTGATACTAATTTTTTATTGGTTTACTTTACCAACTTTCTTATTATTCACTAAACTTAAAAATTTCAAATTTTAATTATGTTAATGTTTTTTGAAATTTCCAACAACTATATATTTTTTTAAAAAGTACAAGTGATTTAAATAAGTATAAATTTCAGTATCTCTTCTTTTTGAAATTTAGATGTATTATTTAAAAGTATTTTTATAACATTAATATTTTAATAGAAATTAATCAATATTGATATTGCATGTAAAGAAATTATCATGTTGAATGTAAAATTAATGAAAATAAAATAAAATTTTGATATTAATTGTAGATGATATTGATAAATAATTATTGTATAAAATATGTATAAAAATTGACTAATAATTATTTTCCTATTTTTAAATTTGTTTAAATTTAAATCATTTCTAATATGGTACTCCGTAGATTTATTTGTGAAACATATTTTAAAATATACTATTTCATCATTTGACGTTATTTGAAGTCTTTTATTCTTTTAATCATTTGAGTGATGATTGTATTATTAACCGTGTGAAGATTGCTTCACATTTCATGCAACTGCCCAATTCATCATGCGCAAATATTCACCATTTAGTTAGTGTGTTAAATTTTTTTTTGGGAGTTAGCATATTATAAGTGAGCTGATAAAGTATTATTTTTTTCATATTTTAAATTTTTTGACTCATTATAATAATTTTTAGGGCAACTGATATGAGTGTTCTTAGTGCTTAAAAACAATTTAGAAAGGCGTTAATTGAATAGCTTAGTAGAAAAGGTTCTTGTCAGTAATCAGAAGATCTTGAGTGCGATACTCACCTCATCGCTAAATTACAAAAAAAAAAAAGCAATTTAGCAAGAGTAAAATACTGAATTAATCTCTAATATTATATTACTAAAAAAATTTTAGTACCCTAAATAAATCGAACACATATTATATATATATTTCAAATTCGATCAATCCTACACCAATTTCTTTAGTATTAAAAAGTTACCAAGCATTAAAATTATTTCAAAACACATGTCTCAAAAATCTAATAGTATGTGTGGTTATATCTTTGTCCTACTATGAAATAAATGCAAGTCCATTCTCTAATCAAGTTAAATATGTGTTTCAATAATGAAATTGTTCACTAAGTTTCATTAATTTACATATGTATTTAATTTCAAGGTAAAAATAGTACAAATTACTACTATCATTTTAAAATCTTACAAATAAAAGAAGTTAAAAAAGAAATGTAACAAAATTATAGTGTATACAGTACACCAACTTAATATATGCACCAAAATCTGTCCATCAAATTGGTCCGCTTACCTAAAAGGCTAAAATGGAAAGTAAACTCATATCCTTTATATTAATAAATTTTATTTTTGAGAAATGGCTCATATTGTGTAACATGTACCACAAATCCACAATTATATAATTTATATTTTATCATTAATAAAATATTAATAACAAACAACTTACTCCCTCCGTTTCTTTTTATTTGATTGTTTGAGCATTTTTTCCATGTTTCTTTTTATTTAATTGTTTACAATTTCAATGCATTTTTTACAATCCCAATGGACTTTTTTACAATTCTAATGCACCTTTTTACAATTCCAATACACCTTTTTACAATCCCAATGTAATTTTTCACAATCTATTAATAAAGTACTTTTTCCCCAAACAATCAAATAAAAAGAAACGGAGGGAGTAATGAATAACAGTTCACCAGTTTCATTTCTACCCTCCCCAAGTTGGTCAAGGCAAGCATTTAGTCAACTCCATCAAACATAATCATTTATGAACCTTCTGTTGCTTCATTAATCGGCGTACTTTAATGTACCCTCATGCCATCAATGCTTCGAAACTTTTTTTTTACATTATCAATTTATTGAATAAAAAGTATTTCCTCCGTTTCTTTTTATTTAATTGTTTAGAGCTTTTTTTTTGTTTCAAAATATTTGATTGTTTATAATTTCAATGCAACTTTTTACAACTTCAATGCACATTTTTACAATTCCAATGCACCTTTTTACAATCTCAATGTAATTTCTCACAATCTATTAATAAAGTACTTTTTCCCAAACAATCAAATAAAAAGAAACGGAGGGAGTATGAAGTTATCAACCAACCAATTATATAGTTTTAATTAATTGTCTTTTTACATTTTTAATGTACTTTTTTACTATTTTTTATTTCCTTAATTTATCTACAAATGGCTAGAAAGACAAACAAAAAGAACAGAGGGAGTATAAAATATCATTTTCTGAATTAAATGATTTGAAAGAATCCAAGTCAAAATACATTTTGGTTGGCAGCAAAAATGTGTAGTGAACCTTATAAACAGGCCACCACAACATATAATCATTTGCGTTACTAAAAATAAACAAAACATAAAAAAGCATAAAAAAACATCTCACGATATACCTAACTACAAAACTTAATGATAATTTAAAGTTGTCATAAATAATAAATCATCAAATCCACAAACCCAGAAACAAGTGTGACCATACCCAACACCTAAATGGACCCTTTGCATTCACATGGAAAGACCCTCCCCCTTTCCCTCCATTCTTCAAACGTCCAAGATTTATCATTTTATCTATCCCCAACACCTAACAAAACTCGTCTTCGCCACTTTAGCTTTTAATATCTACTACGTACTTTAGAGCTCTCATAAATCGAGTTAAGTCGAGCTCAAGAATTTTGTCCTCAGTTTTTTACTATAAAAATTTGGAATCGAGTCGGTGAAGGCTCGCCTAGCTTCGAACTAACTCATTTCAAAATTTTATGTTCGATTGAATTATGAACAAAGATTAATAATATTAATTAATATGTAATGAGGTAAATAAAAACATTAAAAGTTGAATAGAAATTAACACTAATCATAATAACTAAAAAACATAATATAACTAATTTTATTTTCAAATAGTAATAATACTATCATATGTACTACCAATTGACTGAGGCGGGAAACAAGCTTGCAACGTGACTTGTTTTATTACTAATCGAGTTTCGAGCTTTCTCTTCCCGAACTGAGTGAGCGAGCCGCTTGGTCTAGTTTGATTCATACACAAATGTACTAGTATGGATTGTGTAAAGTCCAATCTCTACAAAAGCTTTTATACATTTTTGTAGTAAATTCTTTTTATAATTGATAAAACAACTCTAATATTTTTTGTACAATTCTTTTTTCTTAATAAGCTACTTTTTCGCTAGATAGATGATTAGTATAAAACTAATCAATCACTAATATAATTTGTAAATATATCGATGACTTAATAATTTAATAACATCTGATTTAAACCTTTAACTAAGATGTCCAAAGTGTAATTCTCATATTTTAAGTGTTTATTAATTAGTGATTGATGTGTTTATTATTTACAATATCATAATCTCGTCGCTAACTTACAACAACAACAACAAAAAGTAAACATGAAAGTGTATGTTCTTTTTATTATACTTTCTCCATCTTTAAAAGATGCAAGTGTTTTGACATTTCCTTTGTCAAATTTCGAAAAAATTTGAAAAAATAAATTTTATTATATTTCCTCCATTCCTAAAGATTCGTCTGAATATATATATTTAAAATATAAACTTTGTATAATTTTTATTCATATATAATTGAAAATATTTATATACTAAATCGTATTTCGAAAATTGAAAAAAATAATTGAATTTATCACTTAAGAATAGAGGGAGTAATTTATATAAATGATACGTTCATTTAAGGCATCCCGCTTGGCTATCCCATCGCCCAATAGAGGAAGTGAATTCGGGATGTGTCTCTAGCTGTTCAGTACTCCACCTCAAGAGTATTCAGAGAGGCTGGGTAACCACCCACAAGCAGATCCTCCCTTGAACACTTGTGAAAAAGCACATTTCTATAGTGAAGTCCCTTATCATTTGTGCTATGTCAGTAATGTATAGGGTGATGGATGGGAGTAATTATTATAAAAATCTTCAATTTGGGCGGCTGTGCTTGTCCAACTCTTGTCCCCTAAATGTTGTACCACTTTCTTTAGCTTTGCCCAAAATTCATGAACTTTGAATGAAGCGTTACACCTAAACCTTTAATTATCTAAATCACTAATTTTTGTTTCTTTATTTCATACATTAGTGCTCCCATTTTTATTCTCTATAAAACACCTTCCTCTATATCCTAACCTGTCCATATATGTCCAAGACCACTTTCAAACATTTCCCTTCAAAATCCTCCAATCAATCTTCATCTTTTCTTCAATTCAATCACACATCTCTAGCTTAATCTTCATCATCAATCAACACAACACTCAAGATTTGTTCAAAGGTCTCAAAATCATCAAAAAAAAAAAAAAATGGAGAAAAAAGATTTGACTAGTGCAAATGATCTCAATCTTAAGGCAACTGAACTAAGGCTTGGATTGCCTGGAACAGATAATAATGAATCAGAGAATGATTTGGTGATTTCTAATGCCAAGAACAACAAAAGGGCTTTGCCTGTTTCACATGAAGAAAGTTCCACAAATGCAAAAACTTCTGATGCTAAAGAAACTGCTCCTGATTCAAAGTACGTTTTCGTACATAACTCAACTGCTAAAGAATTAAACGTTTAGTATATGTCTCGCTTTTTTGCATATAGCGACGGAACTAGTAAGGTTAAGGCGCCCCTTCTAGATTCTTCTGAATTAAGAATATAACATATAACGTTTACATTAATTAGCAACATGTCTTGACAAGAGCATTAGTTTTTTGTTAAATATAACTGATCGTGCCTCCTCTATTTAAGTTTTTTAAATTTTATCTCTCTTTAAATTTCATCCTGGTTTCGTCTCTGCTCGTATAGAACCTTATGTTGAAACATGATTTGCAGAGCACAGATTGTTGGGTGGCCACCAGTGAGATCATACAGGAAAAACAGCATGCAAGCAAAGAAAATGGAAGGTGATACATCTGCTATGTATGTTAAAGTGAGTATGGATGGAGCACCTTATCTGAGGAAGATTGACCTTAAAGTATACAACAAAGGAGGATATTCTCAACTCCTCAAGGCTTTAGAGAACATGTTCAAGCTCACTTTTGGTGAGTATTCTGAGAGGGAAGGCTATAAAGCTTCTGAATATGCTCCTGCTTATGAAGACAAAGATGGTGATTTGATGCTTGTTGGTGATGTTCCCTTTGAGTAAGTATTCACAATATTCATTATTTTCTTAAGGGGGTGTTTTCCGTATTTCGGACGAAACCAGGATGAAATTTGAGGTCGGATTAAATCTAAAAAACTAAAAACTTCAATAGAGTTTCAGTAGAAACAATAATAAATAGTGTAAAACTTATAACCGTCCCCCTTACTGGTTCTCAAGAATTTAGAGGGCATGTCCCCTACCCTTACTGGTTCCGTCCCTGATCTATCCCAAAGCGTCAAATCATCGTCTCAAACCTCAAATTTAGATGAATTTATGTTTTAATGAAAGAACAAATTCGAAGTATCATATTTATGAAAAAATTTGGACATTTTTTGAATATGACTAAACATATGTACTCCCTCGAGTTTCACTTAGGAGATAACACTATAGTGTTATCTCCCAAATAACAAAGGTTAAAGATGTCTTTTACTACCAATTATTACAACCAAAATTTCATTTCCCTCCTCCCAATAATTGACACGCGCTATTACACGCGAAATTAATGGAGATCAGCAATTAATATTTGCTCGTTGCATTTAATCGAGCCGAAATTCATGGAAATCACCAGCTTTCATCGCTCCCCCTGCAATTAATATTTCCTCACCCATTTTCACACGCGCCCAAACACAAAATACATTCTCCTGCCCCCCAGCTTTCATCGCCCCCCCTGCAAAATTTATGGGAAAATTGATTCTAACCAAATCATTGCATTATTCATGCCGATATAGTTGCCCTACCCGAAATAAACCAGCCAAACGACTGAATTCAGCAAGGAACACCATAAACTCTCCATTAAAGACATTAGAAACACTAGCATTAAGCTTTTCAAAGAGACAAAGAGCGTTGACACTAAAGGTAATCCAATGGCATCATCGTCAAGAGTTGCGCAAGCAGGTATACTATGTTGTTATTACTAATTCTATAGTTGTGTTTTTTGGTTTTTAAGCAGAATAATGCAATAAGGTTATTAATTAGGGACTTTGCTACTCTGATTGTTGAAATTGGCGGTTGTTTTAGGCAAACAAGTAATAAAAATTGGAACTTTTGACTACCGGCGTAACCATTAGCATAAAAATCATATCTTTACAACAAAATTAACCATTGATAATTGTTTTCTAACTCTTTCAACAATGTAATACCAAAAATTTTGAAAGAGGTAGTCGATGTTATCTGTAAAATGCTCGAAACTTGTGGATTTATGTAGTCGTGGTTACTGTAGTCTCTAATTTGTGGAATTAAAAAAAGTGGGTAAATTTGAATTGAACAAAATGGAATGTAAATTTAATTAAAAATGATGACTTTTTGTGTATTTCAAGTTATTGTTCTGTTTGTATTTGAAGTTTGAGTAGTTGAATTTTTGAATGTGAAATTACATTAATATAATGCAATAGAAATAATACTATTAATTCAAAGATCTATGGCATTTTATCAATCATGTATAATCCACTGACACAGTTGTTTAAATGCATTTCTTACATTATGGCAGTCTGTCGTGCATATATAAATCAATAGAGTTAATGGTTAATGTGTTTGAGATGTATACCATTTGTGGGTGGCATGTATAATCCATTTTCAATGTTGTTAAAATGTGTTCGAGATCTATGGCATTCCATGTTACATTAAAAATGCATTATAAAAACTGTTTAATGTCACTGATATATATGAGATTTTGTCTACCTTAAATAATCCAATGTAACATGGAATGCATTTGTCTGAGATGTATAGCATTTTTTGGGTGGCATGTATAATCCAATCTCCGTGTTGTTTAAATGCTTATGAGATCGATGGCATCCCATGTTGACTAAAAAATGCATTAGAAATACTGTGTAATGTAATTGAGATCAATGGGATGTTGTCTTCCATGAATAATCCAATATAACTGCTGTTTAAATGCATTTGAGTTCTATTGCATTCTGTGTGACATGTACAATGCAATAGAACTGATGTTTACTGAATTATGACTTAAAATTTTATGTGATTAATGAAAATAAGATATATGTCATTCTATTTAACATATATAATGCAATGTGAGTGCTTGTTGATAAAATTATGAACTAATATATTATTATTGGCATGTCGAATTATCAGGTTCTTGTGGTGAAGTAGGAACTTATCATGGCTATAAATAATCATGGCCGTTGGATTCTCTTTTTCTATGTATATTTAATCATGTGGCTCAGATTAAACGAGGGCTTTAAAGGAAGAGGAATCAATTTTTCATTTCGAAAATTGCATGCCCCACGCGCCTATCAACAAGCACTCACATTGCATTATATATGTTAAAAAGAGAATCCAACGACCATGATAATTCTTGAACTACCGCAAGTTCTTGTTTGGTAATCAAACTGGACAATGGTTTTGGGATAAAGGAAATTGATATATTCAACTACCGCGAGTTCTTGTTTGGGATTTCATATATGGTCTGATT
Organism: Echium plantagineum; assembly: GCA_003412495.2. Classification (NCBI taxonomy): domain Eukaryota; kingdom Viridiplantae; phylum Streptophyta; class Magnoliopsida; order Boraginales; family Boraginaceae; genus Echium; species Echium plantagineum. The sequence goes on along the minus strand of CM016561.1, from coordinate 39,236,907 downwards.
CTGTGTAAATGGTGTAGATCTTGTGTAATAGTAGTACTATTTTTTTTTATATATGGTCTGATAATAGAAGTTCTTGTTTGAGATTTCATATATGGTCTGACATTGTATTCGAAGTAATAAAATGTAATGACAATTAATTAGCATTGCATTCTCTCCAAGAAATAAAATGTAATGACAATTTACGAGCATGACATTGACCTCAAGCTAAAAAAATGTAATACCTATCAATTAGAATGACATTGTTCTGCAGTAATAAAATGTAATGACAATGCATTAGCATGACATTGTGTGCGAAGTAATAAAATGTAATGACAATTAATTATCATTACATTATTCCCAAGAAACAAAATGTAATGACAATTTACGAGCATGCCATTGTCCTCAAGCTAAAAAAATGTGATACCTATCAATTAGAATGACATTGAATGTAATGACAATGCATTAGCATGACATTCTTTCGAAGACATAAAATGTAATACTAATTGTTTAGCATTGCATTCTTTCGAAGTAATAAAATGTAATGACAATTCAGAATGCAATCACAAAGCAACCGTATTGAATTCAGAATGCAATCACAATGTAAAGTTAATGAATTCAGAATGCAATCAGAAAATAAAGTTAATGAATTCAGAATTTAATCAGAAAATTGACGTAATGAATTTAGAATGCAATCGGAAAATTGACTTAATAAATTCAGAATGCAATCACAAAGGAATCTTAATGAATTCAATATACAGCTTTAATCGATAACAATCCTGACATTCCACTATTACCATACTTATGGAATCTATGTTATTATAGAAATCTTTAAAAATATCCGTATTAATAATTAAATACCGTCATTTATCTAAATATCGAGAAAATAGGAGGGAATATTTATACTTTATTCTGACAAATAACAAAATAAAAGATAAAAACTATCTTGGCTACATCTTTGACAAATTGATTAAAGTCATTTATTGAAATTAGGATTCTCGTCCTAACAATAAGTCATGAACATAATGTTTCATGTCATGGAATTCTATAACAATCCTGACATTCCACTAATATCATTCTTATGGAATCTATGTTATTATAGAAATCTTTAAAAATATCCGTATCAATAATTACATATCGTCATTTCACCCGCTTTAATTTAAGAACGACATTAAGAAACAACGTGTCAGACTAAATTGTTGGAGCAAAAAAAGGAAACAAACAATCCAATCGAATACAATCATCAATCAATGTGGAGAAAAAATAGGAGTTACTTGCATATTCCATTAAATAACCGCTAATTAAGACAATATATAACCGCCCATTGCCATATTTTAAAATGGGAGAGTGTACTTCACACACTATCAGGAGAGAGTGAAGCAACAATTTCGGTTAATTTATTCAAAATATTAATGCCAAAAACGCCCTCATTAGATATCAACCACAAGATCAAAAAAAGCCATAACCACCCTGATCCAACGGCCAGCATTTGTGTTATCTCCCTGATAACATAATTTTGTTATCTCCTAAGAAAAAACTCGTACTCCCTCCATCCCTTTTTGATAGGGCTATTTCCTTTTGCACACACTTTTAGGAAATTTTAAACTTATCTCACAAAACCAAATTTCCCTCCACTTTTTATTACTAAATTTGGTCAAAATGGAATCAAAAAAGGGATTTCTATTTTGGGAATATATCCCTATCAATTAGGGATGGAGGGAGTACTTATTATATGTTGTTTTCTATTGTTATTACAGAATGTTTATCTCAACTTGCAAGAGACTGAGAATCATGAAAGGGGCAGAAGCAAGAGGGCTTGGTTGTAATATTTGATAAAATATTACAACAAAGTTTTAATTAAAAACAAAAAAAGTGTCTCTTATTATGGATGGGAGGAACTTTATAAGCTTGGGTTGTCCAAGGAGAAGAATCTTGATTTTGTTTGTGTTACAAATGGTTTTCTATCAACTTATTCCAGTTAGATAATGAAGAAAACCAAATAGTTGTTACTATATATTTTGTTTGTAATGTGAAGCAGGAAAATTAACCTAGGTGGTTATAAGATCCTGCAAATGTAATATTATTGTTGTTTTGTTTTCTTTTTATATATTTTCTTGAAAATCAAACCTAAAGTACATAGGAGTTCCATACTTTCTTCTTTCAAAGTAATAATTGTACAAAGATATAATCGAATGTGTATATGTTTATGTATCCCATCTAAGTTTTTCTATGATAATATTAAAAATTCTTGATGATGAGTGTATGTTCTCCATCGTACTATTACAACTCATCCTCCAATTGTGAAGCATGACAGGCCTACAACTGTACACGAGTTAAGTCGAGTCCGATTTCAAAAAAAAATTATCTGACTCGTTACTAAACGAATCAAAAGCTCCGCTCGGCGATGTGTTAGCTAATAAATTGGATTAATGAAAAGTTATTTAGTTGAACAATTAATTGTAATAAGGTAATTCAATGAACTTAATCAATGAACATTAATTCAATAAGTTATTTAAAATTAACATTAATAAAATAGTACTCCCTCCGTTTCTTTTTATTTGATTGTTTGGGAAAAAAGTACTTTATTAAGAGATTGTGAAAAATTACATTGGGATTGTAAAAAAGTGTATTGGAATTGTAAAAAGGTGCATTAGAATTGTAAAAAAGTGCATTGGGATTGTAAAAAGTGCATTGAAATTGTAAACAATCAAATAAAAAGAAACATGGAAAAAATGCTCAAACAATCAAATAAAAAGAAACGGAGGGAGTATCACATAATGTGGAAAGTGAAGAGAGAATTGACTATTATCTTAATCAATGAACTTTATAAAATAAACGATTAGTTGGAATATGAGATCAATGATACTACAATATAAATATAACTCATATTCTTTTAAAAAATAATAATATATATATTATGGAGTTCCCGAGCCGGCACGCCGAGCTTATGAGTTAGGGACTCGATTCGTTGCTCGACTCATTTTATTACGCGCCGCGGTTCGAGTCTCGAAACTCCCAAGCCAAATAGAGCGAGCAGCTCCTTGAAGGGGGGCCAACGCACAACTCTAATCACACCTAATAAGTTTAAACATAAGGTTGTTGGATAAGAGAGTATTAGAATTCAACTAATATTAGAACAAGTTAAAAGAGCATTCATCATAATAACAATCACTTTTAAATACCAATCAATATCCAATGATATAATTACAATTCATTATCATCTACATTTTCTAATGAGCTTTTAACTACTTTTTAGTTTTTTTAACATATGCGGAGAAAACAATAATTAAAAAAATCATTATTACTTGATCATCGATTATCATACCGTTCAACTCTTAATTACTTGGTCTTCAGTTATTTCAAGTCAATTCGAAAGTTAGTTTCCATTTGAACGATTATAAGTCGTTAACCTCATTCCATATCGGTTTGATTTGTTTGTGAATTACTCATTTAATTGATCTTTTTATCCTTTTATAAAGTTATAAATTAAATTAAAGTTGTCTGCTTCGTTACATAGGAATGAAATTCGCTTGGTTTGTAACTCGCGTTGGTTAGGAGTCAATTCATTTCAATTTATGTGGATTTTCGAACCGAAATGGTTCAATTTGACTCATTAACATCCTTATTATGAGGAATTAGATGTTCTATCTCATTTATCACCTCGTTGTGATTGATTACAACCCTTATTATTCTCTTCAATTACGTATTCATTATAAATTAAGGTGCATTTAATCACGCAAGTTTGTTACCTTGTCGCTATCTAATCACACCTGTTTCAATGTGTCTCTCTTGATCGCACATGTTTTAAAAGGCGTCCTACTTGATCATTTTATCACAATTGTCGTTAAGTTTGACTTTTAAAAGTAGACTGACATGAGCAAAATGTAATGTGGGTTCGGCTCCTAGAACAAGCAAACATTGATATTGAAATAGTAGAGGAAAACTCAATCTATTTCCTTGGTCTTTACGATGCATCTTAATTTCTTCATTTTTTTTCGAAATAAAAATGCGTGGGAAACTATCATTAAAATGACGATTTCACTTTATTATATATTACCATCAACATCTTTAAATGGTCAATCCTTAGCTTGAGGTTATGGCTAATGAACCTCCAACTCTGAACATGGCAATTGGCTCATGAGGCTGACAATAAAAGTCAATAGTCAAATTTATGGAAGATAGTTAACCAAAGGTCCCCTCCCTGTGCCCTGCATCCAATTAAACTAATGTTCCAATTTTGAGAACATAAAATAAATGCACCCTCCCCCACCCCCCCCCCCTCCCCCCACCCCACCCCACCCACCCACCCCCAAATTCAATGAACATGTCACTCTTGTAAGAAGAGATTCCTGTTTGTATTATTCAATAAATAAATTTCACTACTTTTTTTTTTTTTTTTGATAGATAAATCAATTCTTAATTTAAACAGAGTTACGGGTTGCGAACCCATTACATGTCGTATCCAAAATATTACATTTGTTCAAAGCATTGAAAGCATAAATTACAACATCCTTGAGATTGTTGAAACATCCTGTGGTGGTTGGGTTCCACAAGATATTGCAGCAATTTCTATCTTCACTCTTGAGCAAATTGTCCAACTCGCTTTTCTGATGAAAAATGTGATAGTATCTAGACCAAATCTGAGTCATAAAACTATCAGTAACAATAAAGACATTATGATGATCAAAATCCTTTGCAATGAGGAGAGCCGTAAAAATCCCAGTACAGATATTCTGGAGTGATAAGTTTCTGTTGCTATCTTCAGTAAAGAGTTTGGATCCCTCTATTGTTTTGTTGGTTCCATACTTTGACCAAGAGATGGTCCATCTAGAGTCGGGAGAGTGTGTAACTCCTAAGAAGATTTTGTTATCTCTTCTGCGACAATCTCTTGGACAAGAGTTGCAAAACAGAGTGCTAATGGAGTTGAAAGAAATGATGGATTGATTTCTCAATCCATGATTTCTTGGTTGAGAGATGATAGTTGGTTTGGAGGTTCTTTTAATACTGGAATATTTGTTGTGCCAATTGTTTGATAAAGAGGTGACAAGATCAATACAATGTGTTACATTTGGAATGATTTTGTTGAACAAGATATCATTTCTTGTAATCCATATAACCCAAAGTATACTTCCAAATTTAAGAATATCTCTCATGTTATTTAAAGTCCAATTTTTTGTTAACCATCGGGCAACCGTAAGGCTAACAGGGTCAGAAGAAGAGAAAATAATATTAAAATGAGAAAATAAGTTTTTAGAAAAATAACATTCAGAAAAGAGATGATGGGAGGTCTCCTTAGAGGTTATACAAAGAGGACAATCAGTACAAATTTGATGTTTGGTTTTGGTGGAGAGCAAGTCATTTGTTGGAAGTCTGTTGAGGATAAGTTTCCAGAGGAAGGTATGAATTTTTTCTGGGAACGGAATTTTATAAAGTTTTTTCCAAGTGTTTCTGGGGATAATAGATATGCTTGCAGGTTGATGGGTAGTGTTAGGTAAATTTGTGTTGAGTTTGTTGTATATGTCTTTAGTACTTAATTTATCTTTAAACCATATAATGGTATCATCAGATTTAAATGGGGTGATACTTAATTTATCTTTAAACCATAAATTTCACTACTATAATGATTCATTTATTAGGATGACTTACTAAAGAAAGTAAAATAATGGGTATTTTCAAAAATAATTTAGTTGATTTATGTAATAATATCTTTCTACCATTTGAGAATCCTAAGTGTATGTAACCAATCATGTATGTTGGCAAGTTGGCAGACAAAAGACAATGTTGAGTAAATCTTGAAAGAAGAATCTTTCGAGCAATGGCAAAATATTTAGTGCTTTGTGATAAATCCGTTTTATAATGAGATAAAAAATAAATAAATAAACTATTTTAGAGCCCTGTGCAATAAAGCTGATTTTACTTTTACCCCAATAAAGGAGATTTTATGTGGATTATGTGATCTTTAAGTGTGTTGTTTTCTTGATTTTAATACTAACACATGTTATTACAACCAGATTTACAAGATGATAATAGTACCTAATGTTTGATTTGCCTTCAAAATAATACACAGTTTGGTAAGATATTGCTAACATATTTTGATTTTTGAATATCATGAAGATGAAATATTGATATCATTACATAATTAATATTACCACGAAATACATGATATGTAAATGTAGACATCATGGATATATATATAATATTAGTAGTGCACAAAAGTTCATAAGGAGATTTCATATCAATTTTAAATTTTATATTATAATGGCACGTTCGATTATATATGTTTTCGAACGTTCACTCTTTGATTATATGAGTTTCAAAATTACCTTCTTATCACATATGTTTCGAAAAGTATCAAACTTATTACTTTCATTTTATTATCTATTAAATTTGACTCTCTTTTTTTTAATAAGTAATCCAATATAATATTAACCATTGTTTTGACTTTTGGGGCCATTACAACTAAAATCCAACATATTACAGTTTGTCAATTCATTAAAAGCAGGAATTACAACATTTCTAAGATTATCAAAACATCTCATGCTGGTGGATGTCCAAGTGATGCTACAACATTTTCGAGAGTCCTTGAACAAAAAACCAATTTCTTTGTTCTGACTTTCTTTAACAAAGTTAGAAGAGTACAATAATATCAACACTAATTTTTTAATTTATAACAGATTACCTATTTACTTATGGTTTTATTAATTTTTTTATTTCGTATTCTTTAACTATATATTATCGATTTACTTCAAATACAACCAAACATTCCAAAATTTTTGTTAAGACAAAAATGATAATTTTATCTCTACAGTTTGTAAGAAAAATGTAAACTTTAATGGTTAATATGACAAAGTAGCAAATGGAATACTTGTTTAAACATGTGATTGAAAGGATCATTTCAAAGCATGTACAATCAAACATGTCATTATATATCTATTCGGTCTACATAGTTATTTTGATTTTGACCAAATAATCTGTAAGGAACCGCCCAATCTTCCTTCAATTTTCCCGATTTCACAGGTTACGCTTAAAATGTACATAAAGCATGTGGTGCAAGTCAACTATTTTTTGTGCTAAAAAACAACGAACATGTGTAACGTGCGTTCGCATAAAAAGCTTTTTGTAGTAAAAATAGTCTTATCCGAAATCACGCCCTATCATAAAAAAAAAATCTAGGTTAACGTAAGTTCACGACGAGGTGGGGACATGGACTACTATGAGAACTCCTATAACTATTTTTCTTTTTATGATACATTTATTACGAGAACTCTTAGAAATTGGAGTAATCGAAGTGAATTATTGGTGAATAAACAAATAAAGATTAAGTTTTATGAGATGTCTATTTGAAGTAACTGCATTTTCAGTAAATGGGATGTCTAATTATGAAGAGGGACATTATACATCTGAAAGTAGAGGTTATCGTCGTGGTCTATCACCACCGACACCACACAATTGTTGTTCATAATCGTGTAAAACCCTCTGCATTATACAACTTGATGACCGAGGATGCATCATCTTGATGATCATCGTCTGGAAAATTTGACAGTAATAACATTACAAACTTCATATCAGTTACCTCCGAGTCTGAGAGCTAAGTTTTCTCTCAAGGTCAGTGCTATTGTCCAGAAGGCCCTACGTGACTGCAGATAAGACTCCTTCCACGTTCTGCAATTTAAACCTCCAAAACCAGTCACAATTTCAGCCACCGTTTTGAAGATGACAAGCAGTGAAAGAACTCGACTTCGATTGTCAAGTATCATCTTGCTGAAACTACACAGGAAGTCACATGATGTAGCTACGGTATCTAGTTCTCGATTGTTGATGCATCCACAGAATCATCCATACCCTGTTCTTGATCACCATTCTCATCATTATGTGAATCAGATAGGGAAAGGTTAGAGACATTATTCTCAGAAATTAAAACTACAGAATGACTTTGGGCAACAGGTGTTTCTCTCTCATTTTGGGATTCTTCGCGATTTGGTTCTGCTGTATCTTCATAAAATATCCCATACCTTTGCGCATGGGTAAGACCTGGGCAGAGACCCTGCAATACAAAGGTATCGCAAATGAGTGTGACAAAGAACTGCAATACTTGGACACATACCTTTGCGCATGGGTAATGAGTAATGACAGTTTAATACTAGCAACTTTTAGACTGACCTTAATCAACCCTGCAACAGGAGGAGTTCGTTGAAAATTTGAGTGTGACAAAGAACTGGCAATATTTGGACACATATACGAGCCACTGCAATTACTCTCTCCAGGATCCGTTGATATGTCTGAAGAATAGGTTTCTACCCTGAAGTTTCTACCTCGACAGTATGAACCAAAATAAGCACAGTGTTCTCGTACTAGAGATATTTGTGGAGTTGCAGGCAATAAGTGCCCTTCAGTGCTGAAGATGTACCTGTTAATGAATTGGAGGTGTCATTTTAAGTGAGGAGATTCGGCACCGGCCTCCAAATCAATACGAAATTTGACATACAAATCTATAGATGCTTACTTGTATGGACCATTCTCTACGAGGTTATCTGGACCAGCAGCCAAATCAAAGAGAAGCCACAAGTATTTGACCTGCACAAGTCAGCGATTAAATACTTCATATACAACAACAGTTGCAGAATACTCTGAGGCTTGGAGTACAGAATCAACACTAATAGTCATAAGTACTGGCAACAGCTCCTATCTCAACACAATGATAGAAGAATGGACAGGTGAGCGATTGGTTGACTTGAAGGGAATAGGGGGAGGGAAAGAGGGGCGACCAATGGATAATTAGATGAAAAAATATTGATCCTTCCAAAAATGATATCATTTCTTACCGTCTCAGCTAAAAAGAAACTCTCCATATGATCTTCCTGTACATGAGATTCAACGTCTGATATGTGGCAATAACCGCAGGGGCATCGAGCTCCATACTGTAAGCTAGTAAGCATGTCGCGTCCGGCATCAAGGTATCTAACATATGAAAGCAAATCATTTTTTTCAAAATTCTGAAAAAATAAAAGTGCAGAGTTCTACAATAAAAAAGTAGATAAATGTAAAATTAATAGAACCGTAGCAGGGAGTTAATTGGAGACATGGTTTCTACTTTCTAATTTATGTTAATGAAGTTCTGTCACCAAAATTATAAAAGGTGAACTATATTCCCTCATAAGATATTTCCTTCTCACGTGACCACAGTGCTACCTGAAGAGGGTCATGTCACCTACTTTTTCATTGTTCTTTCTTTAGCCACTCCTAGATATGTATGGATCACCTAATAATGTAATTACAACCTATGGCTTTAGTAAAAGATAATCATCATTAATAATCTTACAAATAGGACGCCCCTTTTCATCTCCCACAAAATGGATGAATCATGAACCTTGATTTAGAACAACTTCAAATCATATCAATAACTAACCTGGGATCTCTAGTGGCTTTATACAACCAATATGTACTCTCTATCAACTCTGGACGCAGCGGGTAGCTTTTCTGACCTGGCTGAGATAACATTTCAAAGTTCAAAAGGTAGCTTCTAATAAGACTTATTATAGAATTTATCATCAAGCACCAATACTAAGTATATTCTTCTCGGCAGAGAGGCAAACATGGTCAAAGATGATCATCATCAAGTATTACACTGAACTACCAATATGTGTGAAACAAACTAATATGCTGCCAATGTTTACTTTTAGCCTGATGCATCATGTGTAGCTGGCTTCTAGAATACATGTGAGGCCCACATAATCGATCAATTAAAAAAAAGTAAAGCACAAAAAGAAACATTTAGGCTTCATTTCCGAGTTCGCCCCTGTACTATTGTCATCTTAACGGATTGTCCTCTTATGTATTGGTCACACCGATATGACCCTCAGATTTATATAGTCATTTCAATATGCCCCTTCTATCAAGTTTGGCTGTTAAACTGGATGGAAGGATGATGTCACCAGCAATTTTGAAGACAAATAAGTCCTCGAATTGGATCAGTGATCGATTTCTACAGCTCAATTTCCTTTCTTTCATATATCAATTTCCATTTCATTTAGTTTTTAAATATCTTGTTTTTCATTCAAAATAAAAGAAAAAATAATGCGGCTTCTTTCAACCAACCATCACTTGCCCCACCATCGTTGAAACATGGAATCTAGACCTCGTCTTACTCTTTGTAGGGTCAAAATCATTTTTAAGAAAACTACACTTTAACTAGGAGCAACAGCGATACCTGAACACTGAAAGTAGCCAGGTTGAAACCCTCAGGGGTGAAGCCATATTTCTTCCAGACACTAAAGAAAGCACTATGGGTTCTTATTGCCGGTTCAACATCTCCAGCTAAAACCTTCAAAAATAGCAGATTGTTCATTCAGTTGTGGATCAGTGGACTAACTCCGTATAGCAAGGTAAATTACATTACCTGAAGGCCGGGCCAGAAAGCCTGCAGACTGTTGAACAATGGCCAGACAAGGGCAGCAGAATTCATATTTACCTCCACATACCTCCAAAAAATTAGAAGGCAGTCAGATTTTTGTCATCATGGCTTTCTGCAGTACAACTACTTTATAAACATAAACAGGACAGCATCAAGAGGAGAAAAATACAACTTACCATGGATCATGAAAGAGGTAGTGCATGGCAGCCCTATAAGATTCTTGGAAAATATATAGATATTCTTCATCGCCAAACAAGACGTAAGCCTGAAATGAAACAGTTTAAAGTCAATCAAAATAATTAATGATGGAGAAAACCAATTCAGGATGAGATCATGTGTATACAATCCTCCAGTTTACAGAAAGTCACAATAGGCCACAATATCCCAAGTTGGTAAAAGTCTCAATAGGCCATCTAAGCTCATTACTACATGTGGAGAAATGAGACAGAGAAAGAGAATCACCTTTAAGAGATATTCATAGAAAGAGTCTATGCTTGTTCCTATTCCAGCCTCCTGCAAAGCAAAACAACAAGGAAATGAGAAATACAAGCAAACAAACAGAACAACTACAATAAAAAAGAAAGAAGGCAGCAAATATATGCAGCCTAGTTCACCATACATGTGTAGGCTGATATCAAAGCATTCACCAGGATAATGGGGTGACCGAAGCCAAGTGTAGGAAACTAGTTCACCATACATGCAGCTCTCACTATAAAAAACTTAACTAGTCATAGTAAGTCCCAGTTGAAACTCTCTATAGCACCACTTGATTTACATAAGTAGCTCATGAATGCTAAATGAACTTGACTTACGTCCTAAGTCCAAAAACAGGAGTTTTGAATAAACTTTCAGTATTCTGTTATATATAACATACGTCTGCACCAATTTTGGACATAAACTGAATGAAGTTGGTTTATTAATTTGTTTCTGCAAGTAAATGAGCTTTGATAACTGAGATTATCGCATTCAGTATCATGAGATGTCAAGCTGCAAACACAAACAAAGACTCGTTCTGACTTCTGACAATGGATGTATTGAAGCCTAAGAGCAACCATATTGAAAAGTTCAAGGAAAATGCACTTTTTATTCCTTATAAGGACCTTTTGAGTCCACTCGCCAGTAAAAACGTCAATGTGCGCACCAACGAGGTTGATCTTGGACCTGCGAGCCCATATTCCCCGTACTGCATTTTTCGTAACTTGTTCAAAAACTGCATTCCCATCATCAAACATTACTATGTAAGTACTAGAAAAATGGAATTACATGTAAAGCATGCAAATAACATCTTTGTTTTATGAGGCACAAGCACATTTATTATGCACACGATAGGGGGTGTGCAAACAAGTATGATCTGCAGGTTAGTTGGGTTAACAGGTCATGTTTGGATCAAGTGACTAAAACCCAAAGCATACGGTTTGGGTGTAAATTTTTCAAACCAAGTAGTTACAGTCTTATAGAAAAAAATGCATAAGAAAATACATATGTAAAATTATAAGAGAACATCTCACATAAGTAGATTGTTGAGAAGTATCAAGTTAATCTAACGATAGTACTTCTGAACTTACAAGTTTTAATCTAATCACACGTTCATAATTCATATAACTTGAAGTAAGTAAACTTCGGTAATCTTCAGGATATTTGCATGTCTTTCTTTACGTAGTTATTTGCATGATTCACGGATCTAAAGTATCACTATATTCATTATTCTAACTTACTGAGAAAACAGGTGTACATATCTTGGTTGACATATCATAGAAATTATTGACAAAGTGAGGCACCTATGAGCCTAACAGTCCACCTAACCCAACATAACATCCCATGGACCTGAGATATCAGGTTGAATGAACATTTTGTTAGGTTTGGGTTTAATATCTCTGAGGTTTGCTGTGTTGGGTTTAACTTCGTTCAAAATTCATCCAACCCAGGACCTGAGAGACTGGGTTTTAAACTGCAGAGGATGTCACTGATTTGAGTCCGTTTATCATGCACACCCCCTAACAAACAACAACTTGATACGTCACAGAATGAAATCTTCAGACATACACAACTTCATCAAAGTTAGGCGATGAAAGGTGTCATTATTCATCGGAGTTCTCTTCTTTCAATATGATTCTCTTTGGTGTCATTATTTTTACTTCTTTAGCTACAGGCTTGCGAGTTTACCTAATTTAGTGAAAATGAGCTGGAGTTTTCAGCAGAACTTTTTAAATGGAGATTAACTTGATACCAATTCGAGTTTGGCTCTCTCATACCTCAGCCTTTCCTATGTAGATGCATCCTTAGTCAATTGTAGTTTTGTATGCAGAGAGAAGAGACATGATGCACTAAACAATGTGCCAACTGCAAGCCAGCTTTTAGGGTTGTTCACAATTAAAATACAGAAATCGAAGAGCAACCTTATAACGGGAACCTAGTTACTTTCACAAGGTCATAAACCACTGCATGGAAGATTAAGATAAGGTATCTAATACAAATTGAACCTAGGACATAAGATGAATCACAATAAGGGACTCCTGAACTAATTAATCTAACTAGCCTTTTTCATTACTCATAGGCAGTCACAATTGGACAAGGTTCCCAAAGGCTAGCAACTAAACTACTAACCAGGATCATTTGTTAGACGACTGAGGACACCGAACTCCAGAGTTAATGTTCCACCACCAGCTGTTGACGTAATCTGACAAACAAAATGGCAACATATGTAGAGTAGCTAGGACATATGAACTATACAGTTTGCAACTGTAGGTTTCAAAAATAGAAAATATGAACTTATTTCAAGGTTAGCTCTTGGATAAATAAGTTTTATAATCGACATGCCAAGTTGAAGGCTAGAACATGACCATGCTGCATAATCTCTACCTAACCATGGATCATTAGGTCCAAATTTAAATTCGAGAAGGCGGTCAACATTCTGGTTCATAGAACAATATACCAAATGAAAAATCATTAGAGTGAGCAATTTAAGAGGGATGAAGTCAGAAAGGTATTACCTTGCTTTCATTTCATCAACTCCATGTAGTAGATTGACAGATCCAAAAGGAATTCCTGCATTCGACAAGTCATAGTGTAAGAGTCACATGACCATAAATCAACTCAGGAACAGATCAACTACAAAAATTTATGTACACCAGTGTTCGAAAAAGTTGCATCATGTAATTGTAATGAATATATCCATACATCACCAATATAACCAAAGTGGAAAATGGAACTGTTTTGCACCAATTTCTTTTCTGAGAGCAGGTATCCTTCTTTTGCAGGAGAAGAATCAGTAAACAAACAACTACGATATGATTAACCTGAACAGCAAAATGTGCTTCGAAAATGAGAATATATGAAATCTTATCTTCAACTCTCTTCACAAATACGTGCATACTTTGTGCAAAATAACTTTATGTTTCCATAACTTTAGTTAGTAATTTTGGAAATATTTCTCACTTTCTTGTTAATGGAAATGTAATATTTTGGTGTTGACTACCTGTAGGAGTGTCAAATGCAGGTAACATCCTTCTGGCCAAATCTTCAGCCAAGTCCAGTAACTCATCATTGTAGGAGGGTATCCTCATGCCCTGCGATTTTGAAAACTGTAAGTAATTATGATAAGTTTAAGGAGAATAAAACAGTAATTCTGAAATCAGTATTAGAATAGGTAGGTAAATTGAGACCTTAACCTAATAAACATAGTAATCAGTTACAAGGCAAGTTACAGATATGCTGGAAAGATGAAGATGTTAAAAGGTTACAGGCTCTGTATAATTAACATGAAGATAACAACTTTTGGTTAAGATTCCGCAATTTCAAACGAATGATACCATATTTAAACCATACCGTAGTATAATCACTTGCAAAGAGATGAGCAGAAAGTAGACCTCCAAGGACTCTGATTGTTGTTTCAAACACTGAAACTGTCTTGTTCTGTAAGTATTAAGGCAACAACTTGTTATCTTCTGACAAACAACTCTATAACTTCTAGAAGTCAAAGAAAGAAAAAAGATCCAAAGGCACTGGTTACAAACTAATGAACCAAGAAAAATTATAGTTCATTCATAAGTTTAAAGTAATCAAGAATCTAGATGCGAAACTGGAAGAATGCAGGAGGACTAAAACCTCTGTCAAGATGTGGAATGTGCAATAACCACTCTGTGGCCAATATGAGAATCTTTTGGGTTTTGGCAACTAGGTTGACTAAGTCACGAGGAGCAGAGGAAGGATCAAGAAGTAACTAGGAACCTAAGACGTAGAAAATATATAATTTTCTAGGATATTACAGAATAAAATTTGTAGCTTGCTTGAACTAAATCTAGTTATCATACTAAGTCAGTATAGTCATCGAACTGTTTACTCGCCAGAAAACATAGCTGATAGTACAATCACAATGGGCCGATATGAAACCCATATACGACGTGAACAGACTGAAGTAAACTGAATACAGAAGAAAAATATAAAGAACAAGTAACAAAATTGATAAAAATAAAAATATCTAAATTGTAATTTGCTTTTGAGGACTATGGGGAAACAAGTTACTATTTACCATGAAAGAAAATGTAAAGTAAACTGGGATGTAGTTTAGGTGGTTCTTAGTGTATCAATCCAAACCAACAGGTCCAACGTTTCTCATAAGGTAACATAATACTCATACTCACAATATCAAATCGAAGATTTTTACCAATCCATTCAACTGATGAGGTGAAACGTTCTCGGTCACCAAGTAAAGCTAAGGTGTCAAGTGAGTCAATCTGCAGCAGGAGTAATAAAGAAACAACAATAAGTAACGTCAACTAGAATAATAACGTAAGCAACAGATTGCTATCTCACCAATGTCAACGCATAGCTACCCAGCGTATCTTCTCCTTGGCATGATAGTGGTTTTAACTCATCCCGTGGGAAAGCATTATCCATATATCCATTAAATGCATGGTAGAACATTTCACGCACCTGAGCTCAAACAATTTCATGAAATGTCAAGATTAAAAGAGGCATTTTTTATGTCACTGAACACAAAAATGATAAGGAATCTAAATAATAATTTTAAAAGGTAAACGTTGTTTCATGCATCATAAAGCTCCGACAATTTTGCTTTAAGTAAGAATTCCTCTGTCATGATATGAGGATATGCAAGGATCAGGAGACAATCACACACACAGGGCAGATAGTACTATCAAGGGAAGGGGCAGTACTATCAGGAAATTGCCAGGAAATGACAAATCAAGAAAGGACAGTGAAGGAATAATTCTGTTTTCATTTCAACCAATGATGTAATTTACATTTCTGAATTTCAGTATTTACATTTGAGAATTCTAGTACTACAAGACCTTTATAAGGCAAATGTATGAGGATCACATTTTCTATGAATGAAAATCTAAATTCTCCACTCTTTTCTCTACTCTCTTCTTGTCTACTACATTTCTCCTCTGTATCTTCTCTGTTTGCCTTTTAGTCTGAACCCTAGTTGTAGCCATATCTTACACTTGGTATCAGCCACTCGACCCTCACCTGACCACCACAGAAAACACACCACCATGGCCAAAAACACACAGACAAAAAACCACCCATCTATGGATGATATCCAGCTTTTGCAAGGTCAACTTCACACCCTGCAAGAGACTGATTCACAACTCCATAATGAAATCCAGGACATTAAATCAGCCATGGCAGACATTAAAAACCTTATAATCAATCAACATCAAGCCTCCAACACCCCTGCATCTAGCTCCATTCATCAACACCCACAGCAAAATCCAGAAAAAAGACATATTGATCTAACAACTCCTGATAACACACCATACAGACCTAAAGAACCTGATGGAATCCTACCCAAACCAAGCAACTATCCACAACCAACATACACCCCTGAAGCTGCAAACACATCCCATTTCTTCCAAAGGACTGAAGCTCCAGAAATCAGGGAGTAAGCTTAACACCCAAAATCCATTTTCCCAGGTTTGATGGAATAAATGCTAGGGCATGGCTCAGAAAATGCACAAGGTATTTTACTCTAAATAACATACCTGAAAATCAATATATAAACCTAGCTGCAATGCATTTTGACAGTAAGGCTGAGGTGTGGTTTAACTCCTACTCACAACAGTTCCCTAGGGCTACATGGCCTGAGTTTACATATGCTCTAGCTGATAGGTTGATGAACTTAAACCTACTAACATCATTGCTGACTTTAATAAGTTAGTTCAAACAACCTCTGTCAGTGAATACATTGAATCCTTTGAAGAGATGCAAGGATTAATGATGAATCTAGGGAGATTCTATGATGAGGTTTACTGGATAAGCAGCTTCATTAGTGGTTTAAAGGAAGAAATGCAAGCTAGCATAAAGATGTTTAATCCTATGACACTGACTCAGACTTTGAACTAGCTAGAAATTGTGAAAAACAGTTAGTTACTATAGCTTCCAAATTCAAACCTCCCATGTACAAACCCTCAGACCACAATACCAAAATACACAAAAAACAACCTACAATCCCCAAGCATCCCAGCCAAATCAAACATTCCAAACCTCCACTCAGCTCCTAACCCTAGTCACCAACTGCTGCCTAGGAAAATGCTAACTGCTACTCAGTGCAAGCAAGAAGAGACAAAAACCTTTGTTACAATTGTGATGAGACCTTTGCCCCAGGTCATCAGTTAAGCAAAGGACTTTGTACCTAAATGATGTCAGAAAGAAGGAAGAGCATTTGGCACTAATTCAGGGCATAGAACAGACACCTCCTGAAATCTTGGAGCAAGGACCTAACACAGGAAGCAGAAGTTTCAATAAATGCTTTAGCTGGTCCAAAAGTTGTCTAACAGTTCAGGTTACAAGGCACAAATGGGAAGCATATAGTGCATATCTTGGTAGATACTGGGAGCACCCATACCTTTTTGGATGAAACTACTGCTCATAAACTGCAACTTCAACTAATTGAAGCTCCTCCATTGATGGTGAATGTAGCAAATGGAGACAAACTATGCAGTTCACTCATATGCCCTGAATTCACTTGGAAAATTCAAGGTTACACATTCAAGGCTGATGTGAGAATACTTAACCTTGGAGCTTGTGAGATGGTGATTGGAGTGGATTGGTTGAATATGTACAGTCCAATTGAGCTTGACTTCAAGACAATGCAACTTACACTCACACAAGGGAGCAATAAGATCAAACTACAAGCTACTCCCTTAAGGAATGATGTGCAAATCATTGGAGCAAAACAACTCTCAAAGTGGATCAAAAATCCAGCATCATCATCAATATCACAGTTGTTTTCTATCCAGCCAGCTTCCCAATCTCCATCATTACTGGAAGAGCATAAATGCAGCCCTGAAATAGGCAAACTCTTGCTACAATTTCAAGATGTCTTCCTACCTCCCCAGGAATTGCCACCTGTGAGACACACTGATCACAAGATCAGCCTCAAGCCTGAAGCCTCACCTAGGAGATTTCCCCCTTACAGGCACTCACATACACAAAAGTTGGAGATAGAAAAGATTGTATCAGAACTCCTGGCTGCTGGATTTATACAGAAATCAGATTCAGCATTTGCATCACCAGTCATACTAGTCAAGAAAAAAGATGGCTCTTGGAGATTCTGTGTGGATTACAGGTATCTCAATGAACTCACTATAAAGCATGATTTTCCAATTCCCTTGGTAGATGATCTACTTGATGAGTTAAGCCATGCTACTGTCTTTTCCAAATTGGACCTTAGATCAGGATATTATCAAATAAGAATGAGTGCAAATGATATCCCTAAAACTGCATTCAAAACACATGAAGGCCATTATGAGTTCCTTGTGATGCCATTTGGATTAGCTAATGCCCCTGCAACTTTTCAGTCAATTATGAATGAGGTGTTTAGCTCCTATTTGAGGAAGTTTGTATTAGTATTCTTTGATGATATCCTGGTGTATAGCAAAGACAACCATAGTCATTGTCAGCACTTGTATCAGGTTCTGAAGCTACTTAGAGCAAACAAACTATTTGCTAAGCCATCTAAGTGTGCTTTTGAGCAGCCTTTCATTGAATATTTAGGCCACACCATATCTGCCAGTGGAGTTCAGGCTGATCCACATAAGATTCAAGCAATGACTACTTGGCCTACACCTCACAACATCAAGTCCTTGAGAGGCTTTCTAGGATTGACAGGCTATTACAGAAAATTTGTCCAGCATTATGCAATACTAGCAAAACCACTAACTAGTCTGCTTAAGAAGGACTCTTTTGTGTGGACTGAGGCTGCTACTGCAGCTTTTAATACATTGAAGGAAGCAATGTCATGCACCCCTGTCTTAGCACTACCTGATTTCAGCATGCCATTTGTGGTAGAGACAGATGCTTCAGCCCAGGGCTATGGGGCAGTGCTTATGCAATCTCAAAGGCCTTTAGCTTATATAAGCAAGGCATGGAATTCACTTCAGCTGGGAATGTCAGTATATGAAAAAGAATTACTTGCTATTGTCTTGGCAATTAATAAGTGGAGACACTATTTGATGGCTGGGAAGTTCATCATAAGGACTGATCAACAAGCATTAAAGCACTTGTTAGAGCAGAAAGTCACTACATACCTACAACAAAAGGCAGTGGCAAAACTCCTTGGATTGGATTACACCATCCAGTATAAACAAGGAAAGGAAAATCTTGTAGCTGATGCCCTCTCAAGGAGACAACACTTTCCAGCTGAATTACAAGCTATATCTGTTGTCCAGCCCACTTGGATGACTGAAATAACTGGCACTTACTTAAAGGATAACTCAATACAACACATTTTAGCAGCCATACTAGTCAATCCTGCTGATTTCCCTGATCACTCTTACAAAGAAGGGATATTGAGGTACAAGAATAGGATAGTTTTTGGCAATGATCAAGCTATGAAACAAAAGATTATCTCAGCTCTCCATGATTCACCTGCTGGAGGACATTCAGGAATAGCAGTGACAAT
>CM016561.1:38358180-38517951 GCA_003412495.2 Echium plantagineum | reverse complement strand
TTATAGCAAAGTATGTCGGCAGATTATACATTGTCAAATTAATGAATGTTCGTTTATCACCATATTGCGTAAATTGTGAGTGATATGAAAAATTATGATATAATCGTAGATTAAAATTTTAAAATGTTTCCTACAAAAATTTGAAAAAATTTTATTTTTGAAATTGTGAAAACGAAATGTTAATATAATTAGCAAATCAATTTTTTCGTATAAATAAGTTTAGGTTTTCAATTTTTTACGTAGTAACTAAAAAAAGGTTCATTGCCGAAAATATATATACTTAAGAAAGAGAAAATATACTTTTATTGCTTTAATTAATTAATAACTTTTTAACAATATACATATATATATAACATATAACTTACACTTTCAACGTGTTAGATAATTATAATTGCTTGTTCATTCTTTAGATATAACTTTTAGATATTTTTACAACTAATATTGATTGATTTAAATACTTTATATAAAGTTCTATTTATCTATATATATATTTATGTTTATATATGTAACTTATCTTGATTTTTTTTTAAATTTCAACGTTTCTAAAAATGTTTCCGAAACGTTATTTCTTAATTTTATAATTTCGAAACTATGCTCGAAAGGAAACTCTGAATCATGGATATAAGTATCAATATATGATGTGTAATTTTGTGAGTTAATTGTCGCTTTATTTTTAGCTAGTGAGACACAATTGTATGTTATCCCAAATAGTTACAAGTTGTTGGTTACATATTAGTCCATAAAGTTGTATAACTATTATAGTATAGTTCCGTCAAATGACAAATGTTACAATATGAAAGTCGTATAATTGTTGTAGAATAGTCTTGACTAGTGTTGGACATAGTTGCATCGATTGTCACTTGCAGGGACTATATTGTAACAATTATGTAACTTTTCGTAATTAATTTTAAATAATGTAATTATTTGAGATCAAATAAAGTGTAACTTTATCTTACTATTTGAGACTAAATCAATATTTATCTCCTATTATACCAACGTAGTTATATATCATGGCAAATATGAAAGGAAAGATAGAGGATCATCACTAAAAAACAATAATTTTAAAAGTAACCTCTATTTTCTTTTGTCCATTATATCAAGCGTCAAATGTCTTCAGAAAGGGTGCATATATTTCCACGGCGTTTATTTCCACGGAGCGGATTTTTTCCGATTTTACCCTTTACGACGGACAGAACATCACCATAGCTAATTTGCAATCACTTTTCACACGTTCAGTCTTCCTTCTTTTTTGTCGAGTTTAAGGTACAAACGGGAGGAATCGTCACCTTACATAATTGGAGATGACCTTTCTACACGTTCTGTATTTCTTCTCTTTTGTTGAGTTTAATATAAAAACAAACAGAAACGTCACCATACATAATTTAAAATACGTTTCTACACGTTTTGTATGTTCTTTGGAACTATAACGGATAAGTAGTTGTAAACTTTATGTTGTTTATGTTGTGGATTTATCGTCTCTTCAAACTTTCCTAGTATACACGATTAATGTTCAATATGTATTTCAAGTTGTTCTCACGAATGATTAAAAAAATTACATATCGGTTAGGATAGTGTATATATAATTCATAAGAAAGTTAATCAATTAATTAACACGACTATAAGTGTAATGGATGAGAAGAATCATTATTAAACATATTATTAGTTAATAAAAAATAATATACTAACATATTCATGACGTTCCAATCTTTTGAAAGCGTTACATGACTAATCATATGAGATGTTATGATCGAATAGACCGATGAAGTAATCATTCACAATGCGCCTTCGAAGACATTCTTTATAAATATTACTATTTTTCATACAAACATTACATGACATGGGAACACCTAATGTCTTCAAAAAGGTTATATAAATTTGTTTTAATTATTAAAAAAAGTGACATTACCATCAATGCCAAAACGTGTGAAATCATCATCAGTAGTACAATTGCACAAGTGAGATTCACACAATGTATCACGAGTTATGACAATTTGACATGTTTAGGCACATAATCACCTTTATTTTTGTTTCGATTATTACGAATGATTTATTAATCAATTAATTAACACGGCTATAAGTGTAATGGATGAGAACAATCATTATTAAACATATTATTAGTTAATAAAAATAATATACTAACATATTCATGACGTTCCAATCTTTTGAAAGCGTTACATGACTAATCATATGAGATGTTATGATCGAATAAACCGACTGAAGTAATCATTCACAATGCGCCATCGAAGACATTCTTTATAAATATTACTATTTTTCATACAACATTACATGACATGGGAACACCTAATGTCTTCAAAAGGTTATATAAATTTGTTTTAATTATTTTATAAAATAAATTAAAAAAGTGGACATTACCATCAATGCCAAAACATGTGAAATCATCATCAGTAGTACGATTACACAAGTGAGATTCACACAATGTATCACGAGTTATGACAATTTGACATGTTTAGGCACATAATCACCCTTTATTTTTGTTTCGATTATTACGAATGATTTATTAATCAATTAATTAACACGACTATCAATTAATTTATTCGTCACGAGTTATGACAATTTGACATGTTTTGGCACAATAGTTTATACCTTGGATTTAGCGTTTGTTTGTAAAGCTTTATTAACATGGTGGACAGGAATTGTGTGACGAATATGTTGAACATACTAATCTGTCTCTAGAAGGAATATGTCGGCTTAATGTCAAGGCCGAGGATGGGGACGATGACACTCACGTGATGGTGAAGATCGAGGCTGGTAAACCGGGAAAAAATGAAGATGGTAGGATGTTCTTCACAGATGGTTGGTTAGATTTTGTTCAAGCGATAAAGGCAAACTTGCGTGACACTTTTTTTTTCAATTTAAGTCTCATGTATAGTAAAAATAATTCTGTAGTTTATGACGTTCACGTCAGGAGGCATAAGAACGTACCACTAATTGGTTACGACATTTCCTGGGAATTTGCCTTTCTAGGAGACAGTCATGAAGTTTCTATTTCTTGAAACCAAATATATGTATGGCCAAACGTGTGACAATGTAATCCTCTATATGTTATAATGATGGTCAAACACGTTCGGGTTTTTCAGATAAAGTAAAGATTCTCTGACTTCGATAAGACATGCAAAGGACTGTACTTTATTTCGTTAAAACAGGTGCAGGAATCACTGTGAACATATTTTCACTATGGTTCCATACGTTTACATTTAGATATTTGTAGTTGTTTTGATGAAATGCTTACTTGTAAGACTTCTTTTAATGAAATATAGATATTTCAAGTTCTCGGGTGAAGGCATGTGGAATTGTCATTTAGAGTTTCTAACGGCGATATATTCACTTGTGGCTACGACATAAACATGACAGTTACACGCATTGTGACTGATTAGACATTTCTTGTTGGGCGGAATTAACTGTTAATAATTATGGTTGTTGGTGATGGGTTTCTTTATAACAACCCAAATTTCATAACCATTCACATTTTTTACCACAAACATTTTATATTTCTCGATATTTAGAACTTATTAACTCCAACAACTCCAGTGACTCCTGGAACTTCAGGAACTCATGCTACATCAAGAGCACGTCCCCCGAAAAGTCCGGGCAATATCAGGGGAGGAATTTCAAAGCCTAGTCAGGGTCGTGGTCGGGGACGTGGTCGAGGTCAAGCTCAACAACTTGGTTGTCTACAAATGTCTTCCTACGCTTCTGATTTAATCCCATTCATTATTCCGTGTGTCCGTGGATTCACAGATGTTAAGAAAATGGAAATTGCGGTTATAGGGCAGTGGCACTGCAGATTTATGGAAATGAGAATAAGTGGCCTCTTGTGAGGCACGATTGTGTCAAGGAGTTAATGCAAAATCCTGCTTTCTACGACACCCTATTGGCTGGGACGAACACCGCTTCTTTGATCGCGCAGATTGCTCATTATGGCACATATGCCCCGTTGAACAAGTGGATGTCCTTGCCGGAAGTTGGACATATTATTGCTGCTGTGTATAATGTGGTCTTTCTCTCTTATTCATTGTCTGGTGGAATCACGTGTTTTCCCACATATGTCAAACCAGGTAATGGCCCTCCAACGGCAATGCTGGTGTTAGGACACGTCTCGGCTCGTTCGCACTTTATACTGGTACGTTCATTTTACTTCTTTAACCACACTTTTGAATATGATACTTAACTTGAATTTTTTTAACATGTGTTTTACTTTTCCAGCCTCATATGGACGATGTTCAAATACCTATGTCACCTCCTGCATTGTACTGGGAAGCTGCCCATCATGCTAGTGCTGACAACCTAATTGCGCCTTACAGATCCAACATTGCTTCTACATTCAATTAGCTGATGCCATGAGAACCACCATAAATTGTTTTCTAATTTTATTTTCATAGGATGAAATTCTCTTATATTGTTGTCATGATTTACTTATTTAGAAGAAAAAAGAAAAAAACGAAAAAAAAAAGAAGAAGAAGAAGGAAGAAGAAGTCGATTGTTTGTATTCAAACTCAGGCAAGGCCTGCATATAGTGAAACACGTTGAGTCTCGGAATGAGACACACTAGACTGGATTAAGCTTAGGCGAACCAGTATAAAAAATATTCTGAGTGTTTAATTAATTGTCGCTTTTTTACGTCTACGATTCATCATAATATGTGAAAACGTCATTGCAAATTATTTATGGTGATAGTTTATTCCTGTTCTTTCCTTAAACTCAACAAAAATGAAGGAAGACAGAACGTGCTGGAAACGTCATTGTAATTAATATGGTTATAGTTTCTTCTGTTTCTGCCTTCAACTCGAAAAAAATCAAAGAAGACATAACGTGTGAACAAATTAATATATGGTGTATATGATGACGTTTTCGTCCGTCGCAAAAGGGCAAAAACGGAAAAATCTCGCGCCGTGGAAATATCTCCCGTGGAAATAGGTTTTTCCCTTCATCATGCTGACCTCTATATTTTATAATTTCCACGCCGTGTACTACTTATTTGGCTCTTAATCAACTGCATAATCCAATCGATTTTCTTAGTAATTCTCTTGATAAATAAACAAATGATGTGTCTTATCATACTTTGAAAAACATGAAACAACTCATTATTTTTGTAGTAATATTTTCATAATACATAACTATATTAACTCTTTTAAGTTATGTCGATAATTTATATGGAGATAATTACGATTAGTTCTAGATAGTTAAACGAAGTTGTCTTTAGTCCCAAATGGTAACAATATATATCGTCGCAAATTATTGGTCTTGATCCAAAGTGATGCAAGTGTTATAGTATAATTTTCGAAACTAACAAATGTTACAGATTTGTCCTTCTTTTTGGAAGACCATAAGAGCAGTTGCAAACTTGCAAATAGATTCCTGTAAAGAACTTGTTACAAATCAACGTGTTAGACTACTTTATCAAATTGAGGGAATACGTTTAACTTTTACACCAATTCAGATTCCAGATTATTACATATAAACTTAATATGAAGAATAATAAAAGTAGTTTGAGGAAGTTTTTAAAGATAAAAAATCTGATAATTCTAAATATGAAATAGAAAACGTTGTATAACCTCTGTTGGGAATCCTCAATATAATATTTGTCATTTTATCTAATCATACTACCACACATATGTGTGCGGCTTTTCAGAGTCCAATAATATAATAATAATATAATAATTGGAACTAAGTATAAACTTCGTTTATACCTTTGATAATGCAACTCTTTGTTGAGGTATATCTATCGAAAATCTTAATTGATACATGGAATGCATACCGTTTGACATAAGTTACATATACTATTACAAATTTTTTTTTGTTTTATTTTATTTGTGGCCGACAACCCACTTGGTCTACCTTAGCTCTAGATCCCCATTTCATACGTACCTACATCTACTTCCTTAAATCTACAACCTCCATCCTCAATATCTTATATACACACATATATATTCATGTATTATTTCATCACATCAAATATATTGGTATAAAGTTTAAGCAAGATGAGAAGAAATAAAGAAGAGATTGTTTCGGAAATATCACAAAAAGAAACACAAAGTCCTGAATGTTGCATGTGTGGAGACTATGGCCTAACTTTTGAGCTTTTCAGGTGCAAAGTGTGCAAAAATAAATCTCAACACAGGTAATTATATTACTCCTATTTAGTTTGTACACATAATTATCGAAACCGTCCGAGTAAGTAGGTGACCGTTGTAAGGATCGCTGATTGTTGGATCGTTCACTACTGCCTACTGTTATAATGATTGTCCAATTACTGAAACTATTTCGATAAATTAGGACTATTTTAGCACTTACATAATTGTTAGTAGTAATTTCCTAATTTCTCCATTTATATACTTATCATCTTTATTTTATCATTTGTAGATATTGTAGCAATGAGTACCCAAAAGCCGATTCTTATGAGATATGCAATTGGTGTTTGAGTCAAAAGAATAATACTATAGATAAAGCACAAAATTCTAATTCTTCATCTTTTAGTCACAAAATGGAAGATGACCATCGTCGGCAAATAAGTCCAAAGGGGGAGAAAAATAATGGTTCTTCATTAAAGTTGAAAGTTACTAATCATAATAAGCAAATCAAGAAAACTAAGTCAACATCACCACCAATGTCACCGGCTGCCGGAAAGGCGATCGCCGTTGGCGGTTCAAAGAGGTTGCGGAGGACGAGGTCGGAGAACGGACTTCAAAGAAGTAATAGTACCATCATCAAGAAACATTTGGTTAAGAACAAGGTTAGAAGATATAAGCTCTTGGCTGAGGTCTCATGCTAGCTATAGTATATATATTATACTATGTAAGTATATATTTCTTGATAACTCTTTCTTATTGGCAATAAAATGGAAGTTGAATTTCCCCTTGTATTAGATGTTCTCGATCAGACGAGTTGTAAATTGAGAGATACGATAATGAGATTATCGATGAAGCTAGTAAGAGCCTACATGATGATGATAGTGATGATTACGATTCATTGTATTGTATGGCCAAGGACCAAGGTGTGATTCTATGTATCAAATGCAAAAACATTAGTGAGAAAAGTGCATTTGAATTTTAGTTTTGGATCAATTATTACTGGATTGCGCGTCAACAATCAAAATTTCCGCTGTGATTTGAGTGTTAGAGTATTATAGTACTTTCATTATCAATGAATTTTAATATTAATAAAGTTTGATACATATGTTTTTATTTATTTCTATTTATAGTTATTTTCATATAAACTAAGAAGAAAACAAAAGAGTAGTTAAGTAGATAATTAATTGAAAATTATAAAATTGATTGGTTAATAATTTAATGAAAAAAGTAGTTTCAAGCACATCAAAAATGCAAAATTACAACTTTTATATAAAAAAATAAATATTTTGACATAAAGAATCAAATTTTAAAAGAAATGTAAGAAGACCACGAGGGTGTATGTAGTCCTTAATATACATCAACTCAATACTCTTTCAATATTTAAAATAGGGAGTACTTTACTATATCATAATTCGAGAAAATTTTCGAAATGATCATAAATAATATGTATAAATTGTACTTTGGTGAGCAAATTGGAAGAATGCCCCCTTCCGCACTTTTTTTAATTTCTATCCCCCACCTTAATTTTTTGGATTTCACTATCCCTTCCCCTCCAAACTTCCTAAATTACCCTTAATGAATCCTTCCATTTTTCCACCCCGTCTTCTGTATCTTATTCTTCACCGCATCCCACCACCACCATCTCTTCATCAACATCCTACCATCACCATCCGACAACCTCCCTTAACCTTCATTTTTTCTTTCTTTTCACCATATCCCACCACCTCCGTCTTTTCACCAACATCCCACCATCACCATCCCACAACCTCCATTAACCTTCATTTTTTTCTTCTTCTTCACCATGTCCCACCACCACAATCTCTTCACCAACATCCGACTATCACCATCCCACAACCTCCATTAACCTTCCTCTATTTTGTTGTTGTTGTTGTTATTTTACTTCTTCTTCCTTCAACAACACCACCACCAAGCACCACCAAATACCAAAACCCACCTCCCCCCACCAAGGGCACCTATATTCCACGTCAACGTGCCCTCCATCGTGGGCTAGGGCACGATAGAGGGCATGATGCTCTTCAGGGATTTTTTAATCTTGCCCTCCATCGTGCCATAGCCCACGATGACGTGAATATAGGTGCCCTTGGTGGGGGGGGGGGAGGTGGGTTTGATATTGGTGGTGCTTGTGGTTTGCTGGTAGAGAGAAGTGTTGATGTGGTGGTAGTGATGGTGGTGGTAGTATGGTGGAAAAGAAGAAGAAGAAGAGAAGAAGAAGAGAAGGTAGATGAAGGTGATTGGGTAGATGAAAGAAAGAAGAAGAAGAAAAAGTTGGGTGTTGATTGGTGGTGATGGTGGTGGTGTTGGGAAGAAGAAGAAGAAAGAAGAAGAAGAAGAAGAAGAAGAAGAAGAAGAAGAAGGATGTTGGTGATGGTGGTGGTGTTAGGAGGAAGAAGAAGAAGGGAAAAAATAAAATTAAGGAGGGGTTATTTTTAGCAAACATTTTCATTAAGGGTAAATTAGGAATATTGAGGGGGTGGGGGTATTTACGCAAAAAAATTAGTGAAGAGGCAAAAGCTAAAAAAAAGAGTGGGGGAGGGGGCTATCCTTTCAATTTTCTTGTACTTTGGTCCTGGTAAATATATGGTCTGCGCAAATGGTCCCTGATATTGGCGTAAAAGGTGTAGTTTAGTCACTCTTCTCAAGGAGTTGTTAAATTTTGACGAAGATAGGGTCAACACAGAATTTTCAAACTTTCCTTCAAATTTTGTTAACAATTATCTGGGACCAATCCAATAATTTTCAAAACTCAAAAGAGGGATTAAAGTGCACATTTTCGACCGATATTAGGGACAATTTCAACAATTATTTGAGACTGATTCATCAATTATCTCTCATAATCCACTGATTGGTTCGTGTAATGTAAAGAAGAGAAGTAATTGTAAAACTAGTCCCGTAAGTGTTTTACTGTTGCACGTTGGTCCCCATAAATGATAACAATGCACAATGCAAGTGTGTAGTGGCTGAGGAAATGGTCCCTAAATTAACAGTTCTGTTAGTTTGTCAACGGTTATAACTTACTTTTGGGAAATTTTTATAATTTTGATAAATATTTTAGACAAATAATAATATTTTGAACTTTACGTCATCTTCCCCTCCTTCCTCTCCCCCCCCCCCCCGAAACTACCTCAAATACTACAATTTAAAAATTAGGGGTTGAATTGATGTTTTTACCCCAAAATCGTCATTAAATTAGTAATTTCAACCCCAAAATAGACTTAAATTTTCTTTATCCATCAACAACTAATAGAACCATTAACTTAGGGATCATTTTCGCACCTACTACACACTTATAGGGACCATTTGGGCATCAATGGTGCTTACTGGAACAAAAGTGCAACAATGACCCACTTACTAGGACTATTTCGACAATTACCTCTAAAGAAGAGTTTTCTTATTTATACAAAAGACTAAAACAGAAAAGGAAAACTCATCAATGTACAAATAATATTTATTAGATAGAAGGGGCCGACTATCAATCAGTTGCTTCTTATGTATGTTAATGTCGAGAGAATAACTTGGCTTGATATGGACTTGAGCTACATTCAAGTTTGGGCTTGAGTTAGATATTTGCCTCTAGACAAGGCTTGAGACTAAGTCTTGCTCCAAACTAGGATACGGTAGAAATCACGAATCGGGATGCCTCAATAGCTTGAATATGTATCACTCTGTGGACTTGATCTTGGTCTTGGACCCTAACTTGGTGCTACTTCTTTGTCTCGACTCAATCCTACCCTGCATATGGAATGATTATAAGACTTCATACGGTTCGAGTGGGGATATGTTAGCAGCCTTGATCTCGTGTGGTTAGACTAATTCGGGAGACTTAGCATTATAATACTAAACTTGATGGGACTGTAGCGTATGCGCTAGGTGTCTCTTAGTATGAAGGGGGACTTCAATAGTGAAAAGTAGTTCCTGAAGCTAGATGCACAAACATAGGCTTAGCATCTTAGTCTTACCTATATTTAATGCAAGGGCTTTAGTAGTAATTGTGTTTGTAGATTTAAATGTTTGAGTGTAAAACTTATATATTCATCAACGGTTGGATGATACTCATGAAACTACTGCATTTTTGTAGCGATTTTATCCACGCCTTTTTCTTTTAAGCACCAGTTAGGTCATGAGGATGAAGATATTCAAAATATGAGTTAATTGTAATGTCGTATATGCCTGTGGAACAATTCAATGTACAACCCAATAGTTTATTGAAAGTTAAGTTTAGAAAAATAATACTCCCTCTGTCCCTAAAAGATTGTCACATTTTGACTTTTGGTGGTCAACAAAATACGATTTAAAACATAAATATCTATTATTCTACATGCGAGAAAATTATAAAAAGTTAATATTTCAAAAATATATATTGAGACGAATCTAACAAGGTCCCACAAGACTATATTATTTTTTTATCGTTTAATGGGAATTCATGATCAAATTTTGTAGTGTTTGACTAACAAAAGTCAAAATGTGATAATATTTTAGGGACGGAGGGAGTAGTATATTAAAGTGTATAACCGTTATTAACAAAAGGGGAGTTATGATGATTTATTAGGAGAAGCTCATAATTCATGTCTTAGTTAATAATGTATTGGTTAATTTCAATTTAGGCTTAAATTTCGACAGGCCCCTGAACTTTGCTCATCTGGTCAATTTGGCCCCTGAAGTTTGAAAATAGGTCTACTTGCCCCCTGAACTATCCTAACTGGTCATTTTGGCCATTTTCACCTTAAAATGAAGGGTAAAATAGGCATACGACAATAATAGGCATTACGAGTCAATTTATAATAGACAAAGTAATAAAAAATTTTAAAAAAAAATTAAAAAGTAATATAAAATTAATATTAAATTATTAAATAATAATAAACCCCCACCCACCCACCCTAAAACCGTTCACCATTGATAGAACTTGCACGAGAAGACCACCCTAGCCCCAACCCCGTTCACCATTTTATTTTCTTTTAAAGAGCCCTAATATATTTTCTTTATTAAAAGTGACCCCAAAATATCTATTATATACTAAATTCCTATTTTGTCCTTCATGAAAAGTTAAAATTTGTTAATTTGCCCCTAAACAGTTATGAAAATGGCCAAAATGACCTGTTGTGAAAGTTCAGGGGGCAAGTAGACCTATTTTCAAACTTCAGGGGCCAAATTGACCAGATGATCAAAGTTCAGGGGCCTGTCGGAATTTAAGCCTTCAATTTAATACATTACTTTTGAGTTTTGATTATCAAGGCCAAGAGGTAATGCACATACAATGAACCAAATACATATTATAAAAATAACTAGGTTCAAAGTGTAATATTAAGAAATATTGGGGTCTATTTCCAATTATGGGAAATCTACCCGATAGTCAAGCAAATGGGAAGTGGAAGAGAATAGGTTTGTAGTCTGTAGAGTTCAGATCCCTGTTTGGGCCTTAACGGGCCATTTGCAATTTGACTGTTGCTTTTTCTTTCAAAAACCTGGTTCTCACCATATTTGAAGTCTATATCCAAAATAAAATTATAATTTCACTAAACTAAAAGACTTCAAACAAATTATTTTAAATAATTTTAGTAAAAATACAATTTTAATTATGTCTAATAATGCAAACGAGCCGGATTGAGCGGGTTAGGGGTACCCGACCAGGTTTCAATTTTACCAAGCCGAGTACTAAACAGTCTACTCGAACCCGATCTGGGGGGTAACCCGACTTGGTCTTACTGAGTTTTCAAGAAGGCTTTTACCCGACTCGGTATATGTTTAGATTTTAACGGGCAATTTCCCACAGTTCAATATACATTTAAATTTTTATTTAAAAAATGAATTACTATAAATTTCAAACCACGAGTTTTATAGGTAGACCCACCCGTGCTAGTACCTAGAATTTGTAGTCATCTAATTATAAAGATATAAATATTTATTTTCATCAAATTAAACTTTATAATACTACCTCCGTTCCTAAACGATTGGTACATTTTGACTTTTATGGCAAACTTTAAAAATATTGATCAAGAATTCTCATTAAAAGATAAGAAATAATATAGTCATGTGGGATATTTTTAGATTCATCTCAATATATATTTTTGAAATGTCAACTTTTTTATAATTTTTCACATGTAGATAAGAGATATTTACGTTTTAAATTGTATTTTGTTGACCATAAAAATTAAAATATATCAATTATTTAGGGAGGGAGGTAGTAATATATCTTGACAGGAATGACTAAATTATTAGATGAGAGTGCAATAAAATAACTTATACTCATATAAATTACATAACAATTGAAGGACTGAAACCAATTTGGTTATTTATCGCCATGAGCTGTGGTCTTTTGTCTATTACAGTCGGCTTAAATACCCCATGTCCCTACCGGAAAAGAATAATGCAAGATGAGACTAAGTTTGTGATTATTTTTCCGACAGCCTCTTCACTAGATCTTCCTTTTTCCAACACGGATTGTTATGTACATTTCCAGCACCGTGTTTAGTTTCTAACCACTTATTATTGAAAAAATTGTTGGAAAGGTCTGTGTAAATTATAGTTTGGTGCCATTAAATGGTGGCCTATGAAAAATGGTCCTAATAATTTATACGAATGGTACAGTTTAGTCCCTAGTTTAACTTGTACATTAAAAATAAATAGGGTTTTTCTAAAATGTGCCCTTAGGGCACAGGTTAAGAAACTAATAAGGGAACACAATTGCTAATTAATTGTATTTGAAATTTGAATATTACCTTATATGCTTATGAATATTACCTTATATGCTTATGGATGTTAAATTGTATTACCATATTAAGTGCTTAACATGCGCCCTTAGGGCACATTTTAGAAAGACCCAAATAAATATTCATGCGTGAAAATTGATTGATTTTGAGCTAAATTTATAGGTTGTGCTTGGTACGTGGGAATGGAATGAGATAGGAAGGAATGGAATTAAATTAATTTGTATTACTTAGTTTGGTAGATAACAATGAATTTTGATTGCATTCCCTAGTTAATTGAATTACATCATTTGAGGTAATAACCATTCCGTCCAAATTGGGGGTAATGGATGATTACCTCCTACTAGGTAATCAAATGAGAAAAATTGGGGGTAATCACATTACTACTCACATACCAAACAAAGTAATAAAATTCATTAATTCATTCCTTTGTTTTGTCTATTCCATTACTGTGTCTATTTCATTCCTACACCATTCCATTCCACTATACCAGACGCAACCATAAAGTTAGTCCTTATGTTAGGAGAAAATACGATTACAACTTAATTTAGTCCTTATGTTTGGCCCCAAATTAGTTTTAATCGCGTTTTCTCCTAACATAAGGACTAAATTTATGTTTTTGCCCCCAAATCAATCGATTTTTACGGATTCCCATCTGTTTTTAATGTTCAAGTTAAATTGGGGACTAAAATGCATTATTTGTAGATATTATTGAACCATTTCTTCAGACCAATCATTTACAAAGATCAAAGTACAACTTACACATATTTACTGGAACTATTTAAATTATTTTCTTCTTATTATTCCCTATCGATCTATTTCCTCTCTTCACTACTACAAAATATCACTTAGCCAACCCCATAAAAGTCACTTAGACGACACATTTAAGGGTTGGGATTAGAGGGGTCGGCCAAGTGGAACTCACTTGGACGACCTCACGCGGGGGGGTCGGC
The DNA here is from genome assembly GCA_003412495.2 of Echium plantagineum. Lineage (NCBI taxonomy): Eukaryota > Viridiplantae > Streptophyta > Magnoliopsida > Boraginales > Boraginaceae > Echium > Echium plantagineum. The sequence continues at coordinate 38,504,187 of CM016561.1, read as the reverse complement.
CAAGTGAGCCACTTGGACGACCTCACACGGGGGGGTCGGCCAAGTGCTCACTTAGCCGACCCCCCGTGTGAGGTCGTCCAAGTGGCTCACTTGGCCGACCCCCCCGCGTGAGGTCGTCCAAGTGAGTTCCACTTGGCCAACCCTCCCTTGTGAGGTCGTCCAAGTGAATTTTTTTTTTGAATATTATTATATTTAATGTGAATTATATATATATTTTAGTTTTTTTTAATTTTTCTATATGTATATATACTTAATTATTAATTCATATAATGCTTGAGAACCATATATAAAGATTTAACAATAATTCCAAAAGTCATATACAAATTATATTTGTATCGATTACAATATTTGTTATTCTTATTATAACAATTACAAAAACTACAAATAAAAACTAAAAAACTAAAATATCCTATACTTATAATAAAATAAGTAATTTTACATTAAAAAATTTAAACACTACAAAATTACATAAAATACTAGGAAAAATTTAACATCTTCTTTTCATCCACATCGATTCTTCATGATTTTTTACCTGATAGACAATAAAATAAATATCAATTGTTATGAAAAATAGCAATAGTGATATAATATCCAAAAAAATAGCAATAGGCTTAAGCAATTGTATAAAGTTCACTATAAAAAATCGAATTAATATATACAGATGGTTGAATGACACAAAAAGATGAACTATATAGAAAACTAAAATTGGGTAATACACTATCAAATAACTAGATTTGAAAAGAAAAGAGAGCGATGGAAAAAACACTTATGGAGTATTGTATGACTTGGTCGCCACAGCTAGATTGTCCAACTTGGTACCTGTACACTCATCAAATTTAATTCAAATAAACATTGCTAAATTTAATTTCATCGAACACTTTTTTCCAAGTCTAATTAATCAATCATTTTCCTATATTTGCAAAAATCTAACAGTTCCAAAATCAATCAACATAACTAATAAACAAAATAATTCAACAAACAAATAAAAACATTACTATATTTTAAATATCTTACATTATATGGCTATGGCTCTTAGATATAATAGAATGTATCACAACCAATCATTATCTACCAGGATCCAAAAAGACAAACAATAATATAACATTATACGAACAATAATATATCTCTGCTATTCCCTATGACAGTAAGGCAAGTAAAGCAAACTTTTGATGCGAGAAGTTCATGTAAAGTTCTAATCAAGCGTTCAAGGCAATGGCAATATTATGTACTCATGTCACAGAATAATGGAGGCTACACAGATAAACTACTTCCGTACAACGTAATATGTATTAGATACAAATATGTCTTGTTCCAAGTTGTCAAGAAAGAACCCCAGTGTCACCTCAAAATACTTTCAAGCACTGAACTCTAAGAAAAAATTTCAAAGAAAAAATTTCAAAACAATAGATACTTGTCATAGCATTAAAGCTTGTCATCCTCTTTAACATCAATCAACAAGAAAAACACACTCCCAGTTATACACCTACCAATGAATAAATAGTAGCACATGACAAAACTACAATTCTGAAAAGTATACCCGTGAGCTTGTTGGCTAATGAACTAGGAAAAACTCAGAAAAGGAAGAGGATTTCTTAGTGGGTATAGATGTTGATAGCTTAACAACTAGGGAAACGTTCCAACACAATCTAAAGAAGCAGTAGCTAACTATGAAAGCCTTACCAGGACTTTCTCTATCTTGCACTCTATCTAAGATGGAAGCATAGTACTCCATGAAACCATAGGTTATCAAATTCAAGGACGCAGTTCATACACCAATCGAAGTTCCAAAGTGACAAAGACTAATCAAAAACAATCGCCACTCATCTAGTATTCTTAGAACAATGAAGCTTCAAAAAAGTATGAAGGACATTGTATCACTGTGTTCTAACTTCGAACTTGTATGTAATATATTTCAAAGACTTTTAATAATTAATAAATATATAGAACAAGCATAGCAGTACACTTGTAGCACACAAAGATTGTTGCAAAGAAAGTACTAAAGTTGATAGTGATATAATTTCATACCAGTATTTTATCAGGCCATCCCATCCACAAGTCGCTACTTTACTCTGCTCCAATGGATGCCATTCTGCACCTATGCATACTCCGTCATGACATTTGAGAGTACGGAACACTTTGCAGCTCTTCCAATCCCAAAACCAACATTTACCTTCTCCATCTCCCGACATCACAAAACGCCCATCAGGCGAAAAATTAACCTGGCAAGCATAACCAGCAACAATATGCCCTGCAAACCTCTTCTTTTTATTTAGCTGAAATCTATCCCTAGTACCATAAATAAGAATCTGGTTGTCCAAACTTTGGGCTGCAAGCCAATTTCCATTAGGATGCATTGAGATAGCTGGCATAGAATGCATATGTGGTTCACTGATGTACTTAATGACAACAGGAATCCCAAACTCCCAAACACGGAGCGACTTATCATCACTCGAAGTCACAAACCTCCTATTATCATCAACAAAGGGGAAGAGTAAGTTCAATAGATGCATTTATAGATTAATTTAACAGACATGAAATCAACCTCATCAACCTAAGCAAATCCAGTTCATTATACACAATCAAACCGTTGACTTCATTTTTTATAACTAATTTCTCAACTTTCACAAGACCTGATAATCCACAAAACACTACTCTAGTTAAAATAAATTCAAACATCAAATATCAGCATCAAGCAGAAACCCAAATATACAAACAGAATACAAGAAAAATACAGATCCTTAAGGATCCAAATCAGACCAGATTAAGGACCAACCAGTAGTATACAGATCTGCTCAGAGCAAGGTACAAAGCAAAATTAATTCAAGATTAAGTGTTTAATAGATCTTTATCTAAAAATGAGTAACAAACAAATACTCAATATGCTACATGAATAAATCCGTAAGTCAAAATTAAGTCTATAACTAGATCTGATTATAAAAATGAGTAATTACCAAACAATAAACTATGAAATAAACCCAGAAATCAAAATGAAGTCCTTATCAGATTTTGAACAATGGTATGTACAAGTTAACAAATAAATGCAAGCTAATTATTTCAATAAACAAAATAACTAATTAATTCAAACTTAAATTACAATAATAAATCAAAAATTAAAAAAAATACTTACTTGAACAATGGAGAATGAGGGGGAGCTTGGGAAGAAGATGAATCGAGTCCTTGAACAATGGAGGAGGAGGAGGAGGAGGAGGAGGAGCTTGTTTAATTTGTTTTGGGGGTGGGGTTTTGGAGCACTACTGTGCTGGTTCTTCAATTTCGCAGATGGGTTTTGGGGGTGGGGGGGGGGGGGGGAGGGGGCGGGGGGGGGGGGTAGTGAAATAACCCGAAAATAATTTTTTTTTTTAATTTTTAATCACTTGGACGACCCTCCCGCGTGGGGTCGTCCAAGTGCTACAATTTAATTTTTTTTTTTAATTTTTTAATCACTTGGACGACCCTCCCGCGTGGGGTCGTCCAAGTGCTACAATTTAATTTTTTTTTTTTATCATTTAATCAACTTGGACGACCCTCCCGCGTGGGGTCGTCCAAGTGCTACAATTTTTTCTTTTTTTTTTTAATTTCAAAATAACTTAGACGACACCACATGGGGTCGTCTAAGTTCTCACTTGGCCGACCCCCCCGTTTGAGGTCGTCCAAGTGCCACTTAGACGACCCCTTTTCTCAAGGGTTGTCTAAGTGGGTGTCGTCTAAGTGACATTTTGTAGTAGTGCTTGTAACCTGTTAATGAACTTACTAAAGAACAATAACATCACATTAGGATTGTTTATAGCTTACAATGACCATGCGACGGCGTATGGGACTAAGAGGAGACCCCACATCTAGCTTATGAGTTATGAGAATTATTACCAAAAAATAAGTTCTAGTGTTCTATTGGATTTTGTTTCTTTTCTTAGAGGCAAATTCAATTTAATTTTGAATTATATACCCTATTTCTATATCCAAAATCCATTGAGAAAACTGATGTATTTATTTTTCATCATTATTGTTCATCACCTAACATGTCCTAATTTTGTTTTTTTGTTTTTAAATTCAGACATCTCATTCATAGAGGTAATTGTCAGAATGATTATTAATAATGACATCAAATTTCATTTTGATCCTAAATACTTACTTAATCCCGTAAAAAGCATAAGAGTTATACCGTCATCCTAAATTAATGTTTCCGTCAAACCTCATCAACAACTTGAGATTAACTAAGATGTTAATTTGAGAATCAACGTGTAACTTTTTGTGCCACTTACACGACTCGAATATAATTTTAGTGGCAATATTTAAATTATGATATTTACTTGGGGACTGAAGTATAACTTTTGTGCAAGTGATTGCGATTAAGCTAATATCACACTATTATTCACCGATCAACTCCCTATTCAATTTGTATGCCATAGATCTTTGAAATTCTAACCCTCTATCTCTTAACTTTTTGGGATAGTATCTTTGGCCAATCTCCACGCATATAATCTTTTTGAAAATGTTGCAAAGATGAAAGATTTGATACCTAAACGTGATAAAGTACAGTGAAACGATAATTTTGAAGTCGACATAAGTAGATCGAGTCAATTAATACTCATGGAGAAACCTGAGCTAATGATGGCTTATTAGCTTAATAATGATATGGCAGGCGCCGAGGGTACAATAGTAATTTTTGAGATAGATCGAGGAGTTGTAGGACCCATGAGATGAAATGTGGATCATCGCTTAGACCATCTTCAAGTAACAAATAATTGGAGAGATATTTGCATATAATAGGAGATAATTAATGTGAGTGTTTTTTTTTCTTCTTATTTTTGAAAGAATTATTGTATAACTTCCTAATTATTATGACACAAATATAATTTTGCCTTGTACTTTTTCCACATCGGTCAAACTTATATCTCTATTTGACATTATTGATATATTAATTAATTTATTGAATTTTATTTTACTTTTCATCAATCTTTTTTTATTTTTCAAAATCTGTAAATACACACGATATTTGTTTGATACGGAGACCAATTTCTTTTTCCGATTTCCTCTCTTTCTAATATTTTTTTCAAGAAAAGATGATTTAAAAGAAAGAGAAAATGAGACGTTTATTTTTCAAATATCTCATATTAGAATGTAAAAGTATTTGAAAGATGAATAGAAATACTTGATGGTATGAAAGATGAATAAAATGATAATATGGTAAAAAAAAAAATGTAGGGAATCAAGCACTTTTTATTGGAAATTGTCTTAATATCAAGGGACATGGAACATAAATATATATAGGTTATATATAGGTTTATCTAACTCTTTCTTAGTTTAATTTTGTGAGTCAATAATATAAATATAAAAAGTAAAAGTTTATCATAAATTTGACATAACCTTGTATGTAACTTGATGAAATGGTTTTCTTAAAGTGTGAAATCATTACACTAATAATCTCCACGCACCTCTTCTTTAAAGTTAATAATGTGGTAAATCGAAGGATATGTCTCACCTGATAAGAGGACTAAAACTTGTTCATTAATAATTTCCTACACAAAATTCGCTCTCAATAAAAATCGAACCTGAGTTGCATCCAATTTACTAAAATGCCTCCTAATAACCATTAAACTACTAGCCATTCCCTTTCTCTTCTACGTATTAATTTTCGTCAACGACTATATATATTAGTACTAATAATATATAGTCATGATAAATAGTCAATTTCGATCACGTAGGATATAATGGCACGAGTACGACACTATTGTTGGATGTTCGAGTTTCATAGTAAAACAAAGTTCATTCGATAATGATGAAATGATACACCTGAAAATAACAAATAGGTATCAGCTCTTGCCTCCCCCCCCACAAGTGTATAGCTATAGCATACAGAGCCATACTATTTCTTTTGATTCACAATAATACTACTATTTATGATAAATGTAAAGTCCACTACTAATGCATGTTATCAAATAATTAATAATAGAGTTAATAAGCGAATCCTATTTTCGATATTCTTCCTTCCACGTTTCACGTTAGATATCGGTGCCGAACATGTATTAAATGCGTTTGGTATTTTCAAAAATAAGAAAAAACAAATCATATTTTATGTGTTCGGTAAACTGACGTCGCGGATATGAAAATATATGTTCCTGAGCTAATAATACATGAGGCAAAATTGTTTAAGCTAAATCCATCAACTAGAAACTGAAGATTATGAAATTTGGTCATAATAGCTAAAGATAGCTACACCTAACAAGTAACAATATATAAGTTCCTTACACTTAATAATTCTAAAATAATTGTCCTCTTCATAAGGAATAAAGCCCATCATTATCACATGTGACAATAACGATAATAATTAATAATAATAATAATAATTTCCAGCTTCCTTAATTGCTAAAATGGAAATATTATTACACCTTTTTACCCACAGATTGTTTGTTATTATGCATCCAAACCTTAAACACTTGTCGATTCACATTGATCTCATTGCAGAATTGCATAATAGCTTCCTCATCTTGCTTCTGAAAACGCCACCCAAGCTTTTCAGCAAATGCCAACATCTTATCTTTCTGTTCTTGACTGAATTTCGTCCTGTGCCTCTTCATGGACGACCCTCCCCCTCCGCCCCCTCCTCGGCCTCCGCTACTACTCGGATTCGACATGTTCTCGTCCTCCCGAGGAGGGGGCGGAGGGGTAATGTGTAGGTACCCCGAAGGATGAGGATGAGTAGCCCTGAAATAAGGCGGAAAATGCGCCGCCTGAGGAGGGTACTGGCCATGGTTGAAGCCCTGTGTGGTAATGGCTACTTTGCGGTGGAAGTTTCGGTGGCAGTTGCAGGCGGCGCATCTAAGCGCTTCAAGACTGCCATCTTCGCCTGCGGCGATGAACTCGCCGCAACCGTCTAGAGCCTGCCCACCAATGCCAGCAGCATGGTTTTTCATGCATTGTTTGTACCTATAAATATTATCTTCCCTTTGATGTTCTTCATTATGTTCATCAAACTCCATGTCAACTTTAGCTAGTCTTGTACTCTTGTTTAGTGTAGCTGCCCAATAGAATAAAAATGTCAGAAAAATTAATAAGAAATGAGAAATTATTAGATTGAGTAGTAATAATAATGGTGATGATTATAAGAGATGAAGATAAGAAGAACAGGCCAGAGTGTGGACATAATTTAACCCACCCTGCAAAAAATATTGTAGAATGGTTGTATGAGAGAGGGACTTTCTATTAATACATCCTCATTTTTTTATTTTAACCTTGAAAAGTTACTTTTTGGGGATAATTTTTTTTTTTCTTTTTAAATGTTAATGAAATTGATCAAATGAGATAATAATGAGAGATAAAAAGGGGGAAAATAGAGGATTTTTATGTAAAGAACATGCATTAGTTTCCTGAGGATATCTTGTAAGAGTTTGTTAGAAGGTTGTAGAAATATAGAAGAATATATTTTAGTGATGATAGTTGTTTCAAAAACATTGTATATATATCTATATTTATATGTAAATATTAAAGAGCTAATTGCATGAATGGTCCTAGATAGTGGGATCAGGTTATAATTTGGTCCCTGATACTTGACGAGTTGCAGTTTGGTCTCCGATATTACAAAAATGTTGCAGTTTGGTCCTCCGACCATTAGCTCCATTAAGTATTTGATGTGTTGACTATTTTTTGGGGCAAAAATATAATTTTAAAAAGTTTTTTTACGCTAAATGAGGCTTGTGACTATTCGCCCATTTTTTTACTGTAATTATAAGGATGGATATGAATCGAATGCATATCGAATCATTCGGATTCGAATTCGACGAATGACTATTCATAATCGAAGCTCAACGAATTCGAATCGAGCACGAACGTTAAAATGATATTTGATTTAAATAGCCCAAAAAAATTTGAAATTACAATTTAGCCCCAAAAACCATAAAAAACGTCAAATACTTAACGGAACTAACGGTAGGGGGACCAAAATGCAACATTTTTGGTAATATCAGGGATCAAATTGCAACTCGTCAACTATTAGGGACCAAACTGCAACTCGTCAACTATTAGGGACCAAACTGCAACCCGACTCCACTATCTGGGACCAATCCTGCAATTAACCTAACACTAATACTACGGGCTTATGTGCTAGTTGCCCATTAGCCTAACACCCCCTCAAACTCATGGTAATTTTATAAAATATCTATGAGTTTGCAATACAACAATAATAATAGTATAAAAAGAAAACATAATTTGGATCAAGTCGGATCCATGATAATAGCGTATCGGACTCGCCAAACAACGCATATCGGAATCGCCAAATAATGCGTATCATCAATCTTTAATTGTTAAGAACGCCATTCTTTTCGAACATGTCAGATCTCTGCGTATAGGACTCGCCAAACTATGCGTAATTCGACAATCAGTAACTGCCAGGAACACTACAGTCAGTTTTTTCAAAATTTCATTTTAACTCGAAGTAGAATATGTATACAATAGGTGAGGTAAATTGACAGTTTAGTCTCATATGGTAGGCAATGTTTCATTTTAGTTTAACATTGTTACATTGTTGGAGATTAATTCTCGCAAGTAACATAGATGTTATAATATAGTTCGCTAAAAATGATAAATATTGTATATTATTTTTTATTTTTCAGGGACAATATTGTAACATTTGTCAGTTTCTATGACTATACTCTATACTTATGCCACTTTGAAAGACAAATTTACAACAAATTAATTATATATGGAACTAAATATATCTTTATCTCACGATTTAAGACCAAATCATTAATTAAATCTATAAAATATTATATCATATTATTTAGACATAAATGTTACATCAAGTTACAAGTAGTTATAGGATCAATTTAAATTACATCAAATCAAATTTTTTAATCAATGTTTGTCCAAATTTGATTTAACTTTCGTTAATTTGAAGGTTTATATATGTTTGAGAAGGCAAATATAAAATTGATATAACTTAATCTAATGTTGAAATTTTAAGTTTAAATTAACAGTTTTTATATATGTATAATTAGATTTGTTAATAAAGATGGATTTCGTTATATCATCAAAAGTTTATATCAACAATATGTATGTTTGAGCGCAATTTAACATGTAGATATTTGTTCATTGTATTTATAGTATATAATTTGTGATTAATTAAATATAAAAAATTATTAATACGACTTGATCTAATTCCTCCCTTTTTCAATTATATATAAGTATTTATTAACTGAACTAAATAATTTATATTATTGTAATTTATAATATCATGAGACTTTCAAAAATCATCTTTAAATTCCCCATTCTCACATGTTATATATAAATACATTTATATTTTATAATTTAGAATATCACAACGCTTCAAAATTAATATCCGTAGATTATAAACGCACTCATAAACATATATATCTACGAAAGGAAAAATTAGCAAAATAATGTATGTAACATATATATGTTTCATTTAAGTACTCCTTCAGTAACTGAACACCGAAAGGCATCCTAATCAATGTGTTTTATTTGTAAAATCTCGACCGCCAATAATATTTTTGTAAGGAGGTTTGTTTCTTTTTAGACGACTATCCTAGAGTAGCATGTATGGAAATCCTGAAAGTCAGGTAAATTAACAATTTTATGTCAAGCGATATACTTATCTCGATTGGTTCAATATCTTGGCCATCAGTTTTATTATTTTATTAGGTTAAATCTTATACGTTATTAAGAACTGTTTTACAAGCTAACGATCTTTATATACCAGTATTATGATATGTACAAATAATATGTAACTCACATGATGTGTCTCACCTGATACCATGCATGCATGTGATTATTGTGACTATTTTCAGAAAGGTATTATAAAAAATAATGATTTGTCATTTTAATTATCTTCACATATATTGATTGTATTACATGTAATATTTTGTGTTCTCGGTCTTTCAATTTGATCTCAGCTCTCAAGTTTGTAGCCGGAACCAATTCACCATTTCCTTTCAAATATATCATGTTAATAATACTTAATAACCATTTCCTCCATTCAAGGATTAACTTGTAATATCTATACATTTTCCTAAACATAATGAGTCAAAATTATTATATGATGAAATTGATAAAAGTTCTTTTGTTGGTCTACCTTAATTCATTTACATTTTCAAATTTTAAGTTAACGTTCAACTTAATAAATTGTTGATGAAATGGTTTTTATAAGTGGATGATTGTTGTATTTTGGTCTTTTTAAATATGGTAATGATGCTCAAATAATTTTTACTTGTAAGTATATATCATGCTTAATGCAAATTATTCCTAAATTAATACACCTCGTAAATGTTATCGAATTTAAAAGAGATTTAAGTATATTTTAAAGATCATTCACATACATGACACACAGTTATGATCCACAAATTAATACATACGTCAAATGTTAACAGATGGAGAAAATTTAAGTCTATTTTATGAATAATTTGCACACATGATATATCCATACTTACAAAAGCAATTGCACCCATTTTGAAAAAGACTTAAAAACAAATATTTATCTGAAGTTTTTATCAAAGTTGTAAAAATGATCAAAAAGCAAGTATAATAGCTAACTTTCAACGAGGTGTTATGTTTATGGACTAACTGTGTGCAATATACAGACTTGCGATAACCATTTGCGTATCTTTGTCACTTATGAAAAACTAAAATGCAAGATTTCTCATTTACTAAGACAATTTCAACAATTACCTCTTCAACTTAAAATATGAAAATTTAAGATCTTGAATAAAAATATTTTTATGTAAGTATAAACTACCAAAAACATCATGATCCAACGGTCCACAATTGAGTTATTAGGGTGATAACAGATTTGTGTTATGATATAAGAAAAAACTCATTCGAGTTTCACATCAAAGAATTGAAGTTGTAAAAATGTATTCAAATAAATTAATTATCTTATTCATGGGAATATATACATATATATATATATATTGCATGACAATTATTCTCAAGACATTACGTTCGATCTTTCCATTTTGTCTATAGCGAATTATGCCTCTTAAACGCATCTATTTTATCAATTATGTATTTGGTGTATATTTGAACGCGTGTTTCATAAATTTGATAATAATATATCAAAAAAATATTTCATAAATCAAATACACTTCTCATACGTTCGATAGGACAAACCGAACAATTCATTGACTTAAATAATTGGTTTGAAAATAGACAATCACCCCCATTTGATAAGAATTGCAAAGCTTGGATCCAGAGTGTTTTTCCAAGCAATGCATGGCAAAAAGGGATGGGTTCAAAATTACTTTTCAGTGAACATAACGACGAAAATGAATAAATAATGGCATGTTATCTGGTCAGTTCATTAACGTCCAGTTGAGGTGAAAAAAGCTGATTCATTTTCCCCTTTATTTGTTCTTTTGCTCTTTATGTTGGATTCTAGCTACCCAACTTTGGATTTTGACCAGGGTTTTCAGGCACCATCAAATATCTATAAATCTTCCCCAAAAATGATGAAGAAAATTTCACCATAACAAGAAAGGAGAAGAGGACAACTTCCTTTATTTCTCTTTAACAAATTTTTTTAGTAATAATCACACATAATTTTAGTGTTAAATTATATTCTATATTTAACATAAATGGATATATGTAACCATCATGATAAAGAGAAATGAGGGGCCGTAAAATATTCAAGAGTATTATCTATTAGTTATCAATAATTGAAGTGTGAAACACTAGTACAAACAAAATAAAGCTTACACAACACCATTTAGATAACACATACAAAAAAAAGTGTTGTCTAAAATCAACTAAAATGATAAATAACCCAACTGTGAAGTGGAATTGATCAACTCCTAAATGATATCCTGTAAAAAAATACTGAGTGCCCGATGGATGAGTTTCAATCCTAACAGGAACAGGGGAAAACACATACTCAATTTAAAATGAATAAACAAAGCTCCTTATTCAATATCCCAAAAAAAATTAGTACCCATTTTGGGCAACTCTCAATCATCTTTCTTTGCCTGAGCGGCCATGTGTTTGTCTATAGGATTCCAAGTATATCAAAAGTTAGATTATGTCCGAACTACTCATTTTCAATTGAAACCCACAAGAAGCACTTTACTAGCTCAGTAGCTCAAGTCAATAATATGGATTTCACGAAGGAATGTATACTTTTGTGTTTGCCTGTGGAAGATTTCTTAATTAGAATGAATGTATCTTTCACTGATTTTGAGTAAGTTGTCGTTAACGTGTCTTATACTTATCATAATTACTACTCCATCAAGGTCATCAAGAAAGAATTATCAGCGACGCCCTAGGTGTCCACATAACTCCCACTTATTAGTGGTTTAGTGATGTTGTTGACATGTCCTAACCCTCAACAATACGTCACCCATATAACCATTTGATACCTTGGAACACTCATATCAGCTCCCTCAAAATTTCACAATAAGAATTTAATTTACTGAAAATGTTAATGAGTAAAAATTGCACTTTTTCAGCTCTCTAAATATTCTTTGAAAACTAAATTCTATCCAAAATATCTATTAATATATGTGAAACGTTTTCTAGAAAAGTTGAGTAAATAATAGAGAAACGGCTAAAATATATATTAGAAATCAAACTTTAAAATTAGAAAAAATGAGAGTTATGAGTATATATAATGAATTTTTTTGGATAAGCTGATGTGAAGGGTGTTATAAATTTATGATGTATTTATTTTGGGGAGAATTAAGGAAAATAGAGGAGAATATACCATTTTATGGTGTTTGGAACCTAATCAATTTATAACTAGGAAAAAGCATTACCACTATTTCATGCCCATTTCCCCTTATTTTCCTCTAATTCACTCCTCCCAAAGGAGATTGGAGGAGAATAACATATTTAAGTATATTTTTTCTTTTTCAACTTGATTTTTCTAATTTACAATTAGGATATACAATACAAATAACAATAAAATTTAATCTTCCTAATTATATATAATTCCCTTTTCCTAAGATAATTTTGAAGAATTCTTTTTTTCTTTATTCACCTTGATTCAAAGATTAGTTGAGCCTCAAATATGGTTTGGACACAAGTCTAATTCCGTTATCCACTCTTGGTCTTATTCTCTTATTGGACAAACACCTGCGCGGGTGGGCCAGGCCCCAAATTCTTATGAAATTATCAAGTAGACAAGTAGTTTAAAAACAAATACTGGCAACATTCAAATAGACCGAACCCAAATATAAATTTCATTAATCTATCCAGCTACCTTTAACTTTGGGTCTGGTATAATGAAATTGAATGGTGTAGGAATGAAATAAACAAAAGAATGGAGTAGACAAAGGAAAAAAATGAATTAATGAATTTTATTACTTTGTTTGGTATGTAAGTAGTAATGTGATTGAATTATCACATTACCCCCAATTTTTCTAATTTGATTACTTAGGAGGAGGTAATCATCCATTACCCCCAATTTGAGCGGAATGGTTATTACCTTAAATGAGGTAATTCAATTAACTAGGGAATGCAATCAAAATTCATTGTTAACTACCAAACTAAGTAACGCAAACTAATTTAATTTCATTCCTTCATGTCTCATTCCATTTCCGCGTACCAAACACAACCTAAATATAATTCGCAAAGACGTAATTGCAAGTTGCACTTTGTAAAGCTTCATGATTTATGTTTCCTAACATTTTGCTAACTACTTATCATATTAATTTTTTTTTTTAATTATACGAAGAAAAAAAAAATTAAATATCTTTCACCATATTTTGCAAATGGCACCATCGATCACTCACGCTTACGAGATTTCAAATTTTTAAATTTTAATTAATATCCTAAATGTTTAATATGTTAGTTCAAATTCTTTAAATATTAATTAATATCCTAAATGTTTTGTGAGATTTCAAATTTTTCCTTTATTCTTTATGCTTTTTATTTGAAATAATGTTTTATGAAGTTTTATTTTAGGCTTATTTTCATTTCGGATCCTGAACTATGATGAAAATTTTAAATTGGACCTTCCTAATTACACCATATTACTTTGCTAACTTTTATAATACTTTTTATTTTGATTTTTCTATAATGTATCTTAAGGACACAAGTTAAGAAGTATAGATGAAATTGAAATATAATACATGAAATCATATAAGAGTAGAACCATGTGGTTATGGTTCAGTAGGGGATATTGATGGGAGTAAAGAAGAAGATGGGGGAGGGATACTTCTTTATTATCAATAATGAGTAATATTTTTGACTCATATAAAACAACCCATATCTAGTTTTATGTATATCTCAGTGTCATTCTTAATAAATGTTTGTACACAGTTTAATATGTGTGAACTCGTTTATCAATTTTATAATATTTGTATCTGATATATTAAATTCATCTTAATTAAGTTCAATTTTAAATTTAAAGTAATATATAATTTTTGCTAAGCCATTTTCTAAAAACAAAAGTAATATATATTTGATATTTACGGATAGTTTTTGTACATCAAAATGTTTACAAAAATAAAATAATTTTATATTATTCTCCTATTTTCTTGAAAAACATCAAGCTTTAAATGGCTTCAAAATAATTTTAAGTCCCTTTCCCAAGTATATATAGTGCTGTTAAAGGACAAGGTAATTCGTAACCCGCTCGTTAGTCGACTCGGAAAACCCGGGTCCGTTACCTGCTCATATCCTTATCGAGCACCCGAATCGAAAAATCTGGGTCTGCTCGATTACCCGCTGGTTTATTTTTTATATTGTATATTTATATGTAATATATGTTATACTTTAATCATATTGAATTTCAAATGACCAATATAAAATTAGTATTGAAAAGAATTCTCAGATTTTCATTTAAAATTACCCTCGTAATACATTTGCTACCCGGCTCGTTATAACCGGGTAATTACTCGGCTCGATATAATAAAAACCGGCCAGGTAACCCGTTACCCGCTCAAACCCGGTTCGTTAACAGCACTAATTATATATCATGAATACTTCATTCCCTTTTTATTGTTTACTAGCCGTTTGTACACAGTCCAGCCTATGGTAGTTCATTCTTATTCACAATTACATTTTTGTATAATTTATTTGTTATTATTAAAATTCTGTAACATATATGATAAAATATCAAAAAAAATTGTATACAATTGAAAAATAAATTTGAAGGAATATAAATGCATCGATATTAAATATAAAAAATACTTTTAGTTAAAAATTACATGATGAGTAATTAAAATATAAATGGAGATTATTTTTAATATAAAAAAAATGCTATTTTCTAATTGGTTAGAAAAGATCATGGGGCTTCAAATAAAATAGCTAATTCCCCCCTTCCCACATTATATATTGTATAGATATAAAAAAATGCTATTTTCTAATTGGTTAGAAAAGATCATGGGGCTTCAAATAAAATAACTAATTCCCCCCTTCCCACATTATATATGGTATAGATATATATGGTATAGATTTTTGGCTTCTTTTCATATTGGCCCTTGAATTATTTTTATTTTTTTAATCAACCCTCTAATACTTTTAGTTTTTCAAGTTGCCCCCTCATTAAATTTCACTTAAAACAAAGACTAGGCGGAAAAGACAAAGTACAATTTAGACAATTCATTTAATTCACCCCACATCAATATAATGTAACCACATTCAATTTAGTTTAACCACACCCCTCCTTATCATCTTCCCTAACCATCCTCTCCATCTGCCTTTACCACCCCAAAAGAAACCGTCGCACAACGCGAGATGGGAACAAAAAGAGCGATAGATAGAGAATCAAACATAAAAGAAAGCTCATCACAAGAGTGAGGTGGGAACAAATGCCACAAAAACAATATACAACCTTAATCAATCACCTATAATAATATTCACAAAACAATTAAAGAAATTAACAATATTGTCTGTAACTTCTCCTGAAATCCAAAAACCAGAGCTCTCCTCCATTATTGGCCCTTCACCCCCACCCCCCAAAAAAAATCTAATCCTGCATCAAGCGCAAAATTGAAAAATAAAATATGCTATAAACAACAAAATTGAAAACTCCAATCACGAATTATTGAAAATCTAGAGAAATCGGGGTGAGACATGGTAACAACACTTCAACCTCCGGCACTGTCCTTGAAAAAGTTTGAGACTCTTAAATTAAAGATACTGATCAGGGGACTCGAGCTTGCCCATTAACCACTTCAAAATACAAGGTTTGCTTTCACTGAGAATAGAACCGGCTGGGTTGCATGAAGAGGTGATACTGCTCGATACTTTACACTCTAATTCTTTACCAGTTGATCTATGTCCCGGGGCCTGACATTGCCCTTAAATATACATGTGAAAGTGAAGTTGAGTTGTTAAATATATTTTTTCAAAAGTTCAGGTTCAAAAAATACAGTTCAGGAGCCTATTTAAAATGTTGGAGAGTTCAGGTGGGTATTTGAAACGATTTCGGAAGTTCAGGTACCTACATGGCAAACAACCTTATATTAATATGCAATCGAATCATTCGATCCGGTATGTCAAATTTTGAATTTTATCATTCAATTTGATATTGCCAATGCATATCAAGCCACATGCCAAACTTTTTCAAGCGAAATTATGAGAGCCGAATCTTACATTCACTCACCCCAAAATTAAGCTTTTCATCTGAAAATTAATTTTGAATAGATTGCCAACTCTTCTTAGTATAGCTAAACGAACAAAGAACTCAATCACTACTTTTTATTGTTTTTGTAAACACAACCTAGAAGATACATCTTACCTCTTTAGTTCGTGTATACAAATGCAATGTCTTTGTCCTTCAAATTTGTTGACGCTACTCCTTGGGCACCCACACCAATTTCATGTCTCTTTAGCCCTTTTGATTAATGAGTCATGAAAGTCGCACCAAACTTTCAAGAATGACTTCTTATTACTTATGAGTACTCCTTGGAGCATATGGCTTTTCAGGAATAAAATGGTTTTTAATGGAGTAACATTTAATATACATTCTTTGAAGACTTTGAGGCTGTCGCTTCTGAATCTTTGGAGAAAGATTGAACCTCGTTCTCATTTACACCCCTCAAACTTCCAGGAACATGTTTGACAATTTAGACTCGTGTTTGCCCGCAATAACATGCTTTAGGTTATGTTTTCACATGCAACCAATGCTAACAAGTGCTTCTAGATTTCTATCTTTGATCAGTATAATTTTCTCTTTCTTTCAACTTCATGCATTTTTCAGAATGGAGATTTTGATCCTTAATCGAGCAATCATAGCTCTACAATCTTGATTTGTGAAAATAAAATGTTCGGAACTTTCTTGTTGGATCTTATACTGACTATGAATAGACACTCTATATTTATTCATATGTCTATGAACTTATTTTTCTCTCAAGTTTTCACTATATGTTATCCAAGTTTCACTAAAAAGGATGCATGAAAATCTTTTTGAAAGGGTAATCGGATGGATGGATAATACTAGTCTTTGTTGGAGGTCAATTTTGTCACCTTTCATCATGGAAAGTTCTGGATTTTCCACCTTTTTGTAGTAAGGACTGCTAACACTTATGTATTTAATCAAACTTTTTTATGTAACTTGTCATAGATATAATAGAAGGAACTTGACATCTCGCGAAACCTCTAACATCACACCCAAAACAAGAATCTATCAGAATCTTAATTTTAGGGTCTCAAACTCTTTATAATGGAAGAAACCTCGTCCTCCATTCTTTCTACAAAAAAAACTTTTACACAGTGGAAACAAAACAACCAACCATTGCAAAAAGCCAAAGCTAAAACGTTTGATATATCTTATTGTTTCATATATCCTATCGTATGATTGGACTTAAAAATAATGAATGAGGAGTAGATTAATGCAAGCTAACGTGGTCAATAGACTTACGCAAATGAGAATGTGCACGCCTTAATTCGGTAAACAAAGAAGAGAGATGACCTTATTATTTATTCCTTGTGATAAGGAATAATATATCATTCCTCTACTTATTATATTCCTCGGACAAGAAAGCACTACAAGAAAAAATTCAAGGTTCTCACAAGCCACGGAACATGTCCGATCGTAATATTGCTTCATTCATTAAATTCACCCTCTCATTATATGAGTATGGACATTTTTGTCATGTTCAATTATCTTCAATTAAGCAGAACCATTTCATACTAGAGAACAGTGGCCCGATAATCGTCGGTCCGAAATCTTAATAATGAACAGTCTAGAAATTTTAGAAACTTCGTTCTGTATTCATCATTATTAATAATATCATCGAATTCATAATTAATCACTAATTTTGAAAAATGTCCTTTAAATATGTGCTAGCATGTGAGGATAAAAGTGTTGGATGTTCATGAATGAAGTGAAGTAAAGTGAATTTAAAATTTGAGTTTGAAAAGTTGAGTGTGTATACCACATATAGGAGAATTTGTGAATTGATGTTCACCTTATAACAAGACCTTTTCAAAAGCTTATTGAATTCGAAAGTAGTGAATATTAGTGAATATGCTAAGATCTCTCGCGCGCGCGGAAGTGGGGCGGTATGCAAATTATAGTAGTCCTTTTTTTTTTTATCCTGGAACCGAACTGTCCTTGGCATCGAAGAGATCTTAACACATCCAACAATTCCTATAAATAATTTTAAAATTTTGAACTTTTGAACTTTCGAGCACCAGATAACAATCATAACCCACTCTCGAAGATCATTTATACAATTTACTCAAATTTCATCAATAACTTAAATTCCCACAAACACTACTTCATATTATTACATTACAATACCACCAACCTATCATATATATATATATTACATGTTTCTTTCTATTTAGCAACAACTAGTGCTATCTCTCTATCAGGAGATTTTAGGGGAGGAACAACATTTTGTTCAAGTTGTTTTTTCTTCTTCTTTTTGTCATGTTTGATCTCACCATAGAAATAGGAAGCAAAACCCCAAAGAGATAGGACAAGCGAAATGCCCTTTTCAGCTTGAAATTTTTCATGATAAAATATAACAGCTAATACCTCTGTTACTGGTAACAAAACTGTGATCACAATTCCAGATAGAAGAGATGAAGCACAAAATATAACTCCAATTGCTCCCAAGAAAAATCCTTGCCAAATTATAGCACTCCATACCATAATTATGTAGTATTTGGTCTCACCTAGTCCGAATCCTCTTGCCTCTCTTGGAATAGCCTGCAAAGTATAGTAGAGTTGATTATCGATTTGGTCGAAGATAATGGATAAACTTACACTTTAGTTTCAAATAGTTATATTGTAATAGATTAGTCCAAAAGCGACATAACTGTATGTAGCATACATTTTGGTCAGAAAAAGTGACAAAACGTTAAATTCGTCACTTTGGACTATATTACAACATTTTCGGGAACTAACCTGCAACAATATAAATATCATCTCAAGTGCAAATTTGTTCACTAACTATGACTAGATTGCCAATTACACAAGGCACACAATAGATGTGCTAGTGAACATATCGACTTGCATTTGACACTTTTATTCAGTAAACAATAACTGGATAGCGAATTTGGTATTTGTGTTTTGTACAAAGGATGCCTTTAGAATATATGCACTCTTATTATAAGTGTTATTTTTATTAAAAACAAAAATCAAATCGGACCTAAACACGAAACAAAAATCAAAATATGGAAATTGTTATTGTACTATTACTTGCTCATTGCTTTCATCTTAGCCAACCGAAGGGAAAGGGACTTATATATTATAGCTGGAAAATTGATGCACATCCAGCTCGATGAATTATTAGTCGTATTCTGAATTTATAAGTTGATTGGTACAAGAAGAGTTGGTGTAAAGTGTTTTATAAGATCAATATTTATCAAGTTAATATTCGTTGATCTAAAAAATTGTATAATAAATAATGTCATCAATACTTTAATTTAAACCAATAATATAATTTAGATAGTTAAATAAATTTTGTTAATACCTTTCGTAAAATAAGTTTAAAGTGAGATATTAGAATAATTTTAAATTTTTATGTTATGATTAATTAAGGAGGTTTTCATCATAAAATTTCATTAAATAGGCCTTCTTTTCATGCCCCTTAAATTATTTCTATCTTTTCAAATTGTCTCATAATTCTTTTATCTTAACTTGATCTTAATTTTTAAATAATTATGTGGTACCGTGGGGCATACATATATATTTTCACAATTCTAACTTTACGTTGCCAACTGATGTTTCATGTGTTGGATTATTTTTAGTGTAAAAAAGTTAACAAATGATTCCGATAACGAACACGTACCGTATATATTTATGTGGTAAAAATAATTTTTAGTGACCTCATGGGTGAGGACAATACAAAATCGTTGATTGGGAAGCATTGGCTTCTACATGGCCACATTGAAATAATAGCACAAAAAAGGGTTGAGATTCCAATGGACTATCTACCATAAATTTTGCTATCATCTTTGTCTTTTGGGACCGAACTCACATCTAAACTGTTCCATTATAGGACTTATATCAACCATACGTATTTTATTGACTTAGCTACTACCGTCCAATATTTTTATTGAAAATGATCACCCACGTGCTCCTAGGCCGGCAATAATATATAGTAGTTCCGATTTTAAGGGATATTAATGTTTTCCATTAGTTTCCACATAAAGCACCAATGAAAAAATTGTCAAAATAATTTAAGATAATATGGGCAAGTTGTAGTTTAGTCCAGTAATTATTTCGTCTACGTAAATGATCTTTGATATTGGCGTAAAATGCGCAGTTTGGTCTCTCTTTTGACAGAGACGTTACATTTGACGAAAATATAATTAAAATAGAATTTTCAAAACTCAAATATTATGTGCACTTTAGTCCCTAATAATATTGGTCGAAAATGTGCATTGTAGTTCATCTTTTCGTTAAAATTGAATGTATCTCTCAAAAGAGGAACTAAAATGCACATTTTCGACTAATATCGGAAACCATTTGCATAGATCAAACATCTACAGAAACTAAAATGCAACTTGCACATATAATATGGAACCATTTCAACAATTATCTCAAACACCCATCATAAATTTGTTGTTAATAAATAATATCATTCAAGTAGCTAATTAAGGATGAGTTATCAAAATAAATGCACACACCTTTTTCATTTATATGTAATTAGAACATTACCAATCATCTCTTGAGAAGGTACCACTCTCTCTAATTCAAAATAATTATCTCTTCTACATAACATAATTATTAATTGATCTTCAATTATTTTTTAGTTATATTATTATAAAATTTTAAAAGACTAATGTTATGAAAATAATTTATAAGATCTAACTAAATATTATATATTTTAAAATAAGTAATAATTAGTAATAGATAATAAAAATTATTTTTATGTATATATATATTTAGTTTGAATGTAGAAATTATACACCTTGCAAAAGTGTACCATTATATTATAATAAGATGGTACAATTGGCGGATGCCACGTTGTTCAAGGTGGTTCATTTGAGCCACCTTGAATTATATATTAAAAAAAAAAAAGATTATATAGCTTATACTCGTTTGTTTTTTTAGTTGTCGTTTTATATTTTCAAACAATATTTTATATTTCCTTTTAAGTCTATATTTAGCTTATTCAAATTGTAATAAGTATAAATACCAATATATGAATGTAATTATTGATTAATTATTCGCTAATTAAATACATACATATGTCAAGGGTTGTAAATGGACCGAACTATACCGAACGTAACTACTTTGAGTTAGGTCCGCAGGAGGTCAAACTGGAAACCGAACTATTGCAAACTATCCGAACAAGTTAAGTTTGGTTCGCAAAAATCTTCGATGCAATTTGACATTTGGGCGGATGAGAGGGAGATGGCTCATGAGTAATGAGCAGGACATGAAGAGATATGAAGTGGAAGTGATTTTTCTTGACTCTAGAGTATAAAACATTCTCTATTAATATGAGAGCCGAACTAAATCGAATTGTTTGATTTCGAGCCGAATAATGCAAGCCGGATCAAACCTTTTACGTTCACTCACAGCAGACATATGTGTAATATGTGATTGTTTATTAATTGACATGAAACTAGCTAGAACGAAAACTAAAAAATAGGAAGGAGTACGACAATTTTGAGGTGTTTTTCCTTGTAAATTGGTGAAAAATGTTTCGACCAAGCAACGTAATTTGGTGGCTGGAAACAAAAATTTCATCGGAAAAGTTATCTTATTTGACCAACGTGGTCGAACTCGACATGAAAAAAAATGAAATATATAACTGTCAATATTTTTAGCTAAAAAAAGAAGTTTCATACATAGTTAAACCACCACTCCAAAAGTGATAAATCCGCCCCTCGATACAAGTTAAGGAGGTTCAAATCAAAATTATTTTATTCATCACCTATCGAGTATGCATATTAATTAAAATTAGTTAAACAAATTTAATTTGTATAGATTACCTAATGGCTAACAGTAATAACATTTTGCCATTGACATGAATATTCTTTTTTTCTTTCATAAAAGAGTACGTATTATATTATGCAAAATGTAACAAAAGAAAAAAATTATAAAATAATTGTGTTTTGTATCATCAAAAAATTACTATACTCATAAAAGTTGTTTAAACTTTTCACTACTCAAGCTGTTGAGATTCAAGTTTGAAAAAGGTTATATTATATTCCTTAAATAATTAATGATCCCTTTCACCCTTTGAACATATTCCACAAATTATGGATGAGAAATATTTAGAAATATTAAAGATACTATTAATTGTAAAAGTAGTAGACTAATGAATAGTGGAGTACCTCGAAATCCTTATTGATAAGCATCCCCACAAGGCAAAATCCGGTTGCAAAAAAGCACATCACCATTTGATATTCCAACACTAACGTGTAGGTAATCTCTTGCTTAGCTTTCATGTATGAAAACTCAATCATAGGCAACACGAACCCATACAAAGCCGCCGCTCCAAGCGTCATCAAAAACCCTATAACATACTCCTTCTTCGTCTCCCCCGATGGTCGATCCCCGTTCGTGTGCAACGCCAACACTGCCGCTCCAAGCGTCAGTAAAAACACCGCATTAACTGAATACGAAGAAAATTTTTGTTTGACAATCACGTAAGCGAAGCCGGCTGTGAAGGTCAGTTGACTCGCTATGATGAGAGAAGAAGTTGAAACGGGAAGTCTAGAACTTCCGTAAGCATATAAGTAGTCAACGAGGCCTGTGAGGATTCCAAGAAAAGCACAAGCCCAAAAAAGTAGGGGCTTCATGAAAATGAGTTTCGCTTTCCAACCTTGGGATTTACGACGGTTCATATAGGATATTGTTAAGGGAACTAAAATTATGGGAAATCCCCCGGTTTCCAAGAAGGCTGAGAGCCAAATTCTTTTGCCTCCATGTATGAAATAGAGACGCATAATTAAAGGGCCGCCACAATTTCCTATGGAGAGTATGATGCAATTTACCAAAAGGAGGATGTTGTTTTTCTTCGTGGGACTATTAGCTTGAGTTTCCATTGTTTTGGTTGTGATGTGGGAGAGATTAAGAGGATATGTGGTTTGGTGTCACACTACTACTAGGCAAGTTTACATGAGTGAGATTGCATTTTTCGACTAATATATGCTAAGAAACCACGAGCATATATATTGGTATTGTGTTCATTTATTGAATCTTCTTGAGATATAAATAATATAATATTCCCTCCGTCCCTGAAAAGATTGTCATATTTTGACTTTTGTTGGTCAAATATTATAAAATTCGACTATGAATTCACATTAAACGATATGAAAAAATATAGTCTTGTGGGACCTTGTTAGATTTGTCTCAATATATATTTTTGCAATATCAACTTTTTTATAATTTTTTTTGCATGTAAAATAATAGATATTTACGTTTAAAATCGAATTTTGTTGACCATCAAAATTCAAAATGTGACATCACTTAGGGATGGAGGGAGTATTTACTTTTGAAAGCGAATTGTGCGATAGTCCTCGATAGTGTTACTAAGTTGCAGTTTAGTCCTCAATAGTGTACCGTTGCAGTTTAGTCCCAGAAAGTAGTCAAGATGTTGCTGATTAGTCCCGACGTTAACTATTATGTTAATTTTTAACTCCAACACGCGATGATGAGAGGTCAAATTTTAACAAAAAGAGATGAATTCTAAGATTTAAACTCATTTTTGGTGTCACATGAAAATTTATTACAAAGCTGAAATGCAAAACTTCATTAATTACTAACACAAAAATTAAAGTGAGTTTATGTCTTAACAAAAAAAAAAAAATCAGTTTTTGCCCCAAATTTAACCTCTAATCCCGTGTTGGTGTTCAAAGTTAACGGAATAGTTAAGGTGAGGACTAATCTGCGAGTTGTTGCCACTTTTGAGGACTAAACTTAACGTTGTACTATTGGGCACTAAACTATCGAGAAGTATTTGTACAATCCACTCTTACTTTTGACCACTAAATTTTGTTTTACATTTTCAAGAATCTGAAAAATAGTTAATACTCCCTCCGTCCCTAAATGATTGTCACATTTGACTTTTGGTGGTCAATAAAACACAATTTAAAATATAAATATCCCTTATCCTAAATGCGAAAAAATTATAATAAGTTGATATTTCAAAAATATATATTGAGACGAATCTAACGTGGTCCCACAAGACTATATTATTTCTTATCGTTTAATGAGAATTCGTGATCAAATTTTGTTATAATTGACCACAAAAGTCAAAATGTGACAATCTTTTAGGGACGGAGGGAGTATTATTTTTTGAAGGAAGTTAAATCTTTTCACCTGTCTCCTAAGTTGCATCTTTAGGCAGATTGTAAATAGAGGACTTTTTTCTACTAACGCCATAAGTAACCCTTGCAACCCCAACCCACGATATCAATATCTTCACCCGATTTTACCTTGCCACTTATTACTGGATTATATCCCTGGTATAAAAAACAATTTCTATTGTTTATATTTTGTTTTTGTATAAGATTTTATCATTAAAATATAATTATTATTGTGGAGAAGTAGTCGGTATCAAAAGGGAAGTCCTATTTTTTGGCAACTAACTACATAGCCAAATCCATGCATAATATGATGGTCCAATTGGGGTCCGCTTATGGTGCATAAACAAAGCTTATTATGAATTGTGCATATACATTTTTTTTTTGTATTTGTATTTCTAATTTTGATTTTTTTTTTCAAATACTTATCTTTCAAACATAAATAATTATAAATTTACATTTTTAAGATACCTTTTACTTAGTTTATCTTTTGAATATATCAAACAATTAATTATATACTCCAATTTTTATGAACTTTTTTTATCTTGTATATGTGCCAACTCAACTTTGTTGGAGCCTAAGAAAGTAGGGTGAATATTGGAAAAGAAAAGATGGTAAGGGTAACATAATCATTTCACTTTAAAACGTAATATAATAATAAAAATTGAGTTCAGAGG
Organism: Echium plantagineum; assembly: GCA_003412495.2. Taxonomy (NCBI): domain Eukaryota; kingdom Viridiplantae; phylum Streptophyta; class Magnoliopsida; order Boraginales; family Boraginaceae; genus Echium; species Echium plantagineum. The sequence continues at coordinate 38,478,844 of CM016561.1, read as the reverse complement.
CAAAAAACAAGATAAATAGCTTATGGGATACATAAACAAGATAAACATAGTCAAAAGGGGCAAACGGCTAAAAAGCCAAAGATAAATAACAAAGAACCGAGAGAATATAATATAAATAATTACTAGTCCCTCCACTTTTATTGTCGTTTTATATAAAATTATTTTTATTTACTTGTCGTTTTACATTTTCAAGACAATTTTGGGTTTAGTTTTCCTTTTATGACCTTGTCATTAATTGAGCATGAACAATATTTTTGCCTGGAAATTTAGGATAGTAATGTTTATTCCTATAATAAATGAGAGTATACAAGTAAAAACTATGAAATTCTTAATTTTTTTTTTCTGTAAATTAGCGATGAGGTGAGTTTCGAACCCAAGACCTTCTGGCCACTAGCAAGAGTCTTTTTCCACTAGGCTATTCGATTAACTCATAAAATTCTTAATTATTGTGTCAAAGTCTAAAACAACAAAAAAAAAAAAACGGAGGAAGTATTTAATTAGTTGGGTTGCTTCAATACTGGTCCCGTTAGGGATCTATCAAAATTTAAGAATGGTCCCTACATAAATAATTGTTTCCAATTAAGGCTCTGCTGCCTCCGTGTAATTATTCACTTTTGCTCACAAAGTCTCCCAATTAGAAAACTACTCTCTAAATTGAACCAACTCAACAAAATCAACTCGAAAATTATTTTTATTGTTTTTGAAATTGACAACGGTTTGGAATTATGGAATTTTAGAATCCCATGAACATGTTTGTTGAACAATTGGTAATTATAGGATCGATTCAATTATTTAAAGTTAAGTTCAAATGTAAATAAAATTTTAGGACAATAATATTGGATATTACTAACGATTATTTATTTATCACATCAATCATTGACTCTCACTTTCGAAGATACATCTCTCAAGTTCATAAACAATTTAACGCGTCTATTTCCCTCAACTTTTCCGTTTAAATGACATATATGTTAATTATATACAAAACTTACAACGGCAATTTAGTCGACAAACTCACAATTTGTTAATATATCACTAATTATTTCTTCATATATTACCCTATACTCTTTCTATTTGATATATTGAGCCCCTTTTTTCTTCATCCCCTCCCTCCCTCCATTCTTAACAAATTTTAAGTGTGTTACACGCACTAAATTGTCTTTGTTAGTTTTGTGTACAAACGAAAAAGTTGGCGGAAGTAGACGTGTTTAATTGTTATAAATTTGAGTAATATATTTGAATCGAAAATAAACATCAGTAATTAATGTAGTAACTAAGTAAAACGTGATTGATGTCCGATTTTGGCTAAAATTTTACTCCCTCCGTTTCTTTTTATTTGATTGTTTAGAGCCTTTTTTTTTGTTTCAAAATACTTGATTGTTTACAATTTCAATGTAACTTTTTACAATTCCAATGCACCTTTTTACAACTCCAATGCACCTTTTTACAATTCCAATGCACTTTTTTACAATCCCAATGGAATTTTTCACAATCTCTTAATAAAGTACTTTTTCCCCAAACAATCAAATAAAAAGAAACGGAGGAAGTATTTCTTTAGCTTCTACTTTCTCAATGTGTTATAGTGTTCATGGTCCGAAGGGTAGTGTGCCCTCCAACGAGGTCTTTTCAGAAGAACTAAACGGTTGTCAATCCTTCACAGACTGATGATTGATATGCAAAGTCAAAAAGTCAGTATGGTTGGTGCTCCTTATAACATGAGAAAAGTCAACTTGTACACATACCCTTATAAGATGCTATTCTCTTTGTCTTATACTCCTTCCGTTTCTTTTTATTTGATTGTTTGGGGAAAAAGTACTTTATTAAGAGATTGTGAAAAATTACATTGGGATTGTAAAAATGTGTATTGGAATTGTAAAAAGGTGCATTGAAATTGTAAAAAGGTGCATTGGGATTGTAAAAAGTGCATTGAAATTGTAAACAATCAAATAAAAAGAAACATAGAAAAAATGCTCAAACAATCAAATAAAAAGAAACGGAGGGAGTATATAACTTAGTGCTGGAAATGAGTCGAGTAACTCGTTACCTGCTCGAGCACCCGCCTCGAGTACTTGACTCGATAGATCGCTCGCTAATTAAGAAGTAGGGTAAGGGTACAAGGTTGTGCTCGTTCGAAATACCCGATTCATTCGATAATTACCCGGCTCCTTAACAAACTACCAAATTAATTAATTAATTTAATACGTGTGTTCAAATATTATTCATAATTAAGTTTTGTAAACTTTATTATCAATATTTTAAATAATTAAGGTTTATGTAATTTATTAATGTGCCAAATATAACAATATATTCATTTTTATTAAAAATAAGTTTTTCTTTTTTCATTTTGCCTTAAGGAGTCGGGTAATAAAGGAGTAGAGCCGGATAATTAAACTACCCGACTCGTTATGATAAGGAGTCGAGTAGGGTGCTAAAGTTATGCTCGCAAAATTACCCGACTCGTTATTACCCGGCTCGTTATCTGAAGGAGTAGGGTGGGATACTCCACTACCCGGACCAACTCGACTCGTTCCCAACACTAGTCTTATTGCCCAGTTGTGGTAATCGCACTACTGATACTATCCTCAACATAAAGTATTACGAAAAATAAATATCCTTTATCACATCATAGTAGTAATAGATATTAAATAGGCTTATTTTCATGTTACGCACTCTACTATCTCCAAAATTTTAAATTGCATCCTAATACTTTTCTAAGTCTCAATTTGCATCCTATAATTCATTTTTTTCATTTTACACCATAAAATGCAAATTTAGATCTTAAATTAATTTAAAATAAGAGCAAATTTGGAACAACACATTTAATAGTTTTTGGAACGCTTGATAATATCAAATTATTAAATTAAAAATTTCCCTCGATCCCCCTTCTTCTTCTTCCTCACACCCTACCGCTACCTTTATACCCTCCGCACCCGCCACTCACCACCATACCTGCCTCACGCCCTTCTTCTTTTTCCATCATAACAATCGAAATGAAGCATACCCTATATAAAAACCAAAATGAAACACCCCCCCCCCCCTTTACGTACCACAAGTTGCCAAGGTGAATAATAATGATGATGATTTTTACATGGACAAAGGTCATGGGAATCTACCTTCTCAGGCAAACCACGTTCAACAAAACTTCAACAATTCACCTGATTCCTACAAAACCTTTGTAAGAATTTCAAAAAATTTACGAAGACCAAATAGACTAAATTTTGCTCCCGATTCCCACACCAAATTTTTTCCTGATTCTGCAGATCTGTGTTGAACCTTTCTGTTAGCCTATATGACAACCTAAGAGGGGGATGAATTAGGTTATAGCGGAATTATAGCCAATTTTTGGATTAATAAAATTATTAATATCGAAACCCCAAATTAACCTCTTTTACGGATTGTGTGAGCACTTATGATATTACGGAACAATCAAATCTATCAACGCACGTAATACATATTATGGAAACCTAGCAATTCTAGCATATAATCAAATATAAACGAGAAAGTAAAGAATAAGGATAGAGATGCAAACTCGACAAGGCGTGTACCGAGGTTCGCTAATATACTCCTCGACCCAAGGCTTCCCACCTTTAGGCTTTCTCTAGAATCCACTAGTCGGTACTTCTTCGAAAGTTGGTGAAGTCCAAACCAACATACAACTCTTAGTATCCAACTAAGAACCCAAGCCGCAACCTAGGATTTCGTCCCTATCAAGTCGGAGATGCAACTCCAGTACCTCGAGCACTCTATGTCCTATTGCTTGAGCTCTAGCCTCAACACTACGGCAATCTTCCCGATTCCTAGCTTGAGTAAGACTCACAACATCTCGGACCCTCAAGCCTCTAGTATGAAGAACCAATCCTAACTTAATGAGATATCTCTTTATAGTGTAGAGATTTTTTTTTTATCCCAATTCAAATGCTCCTCAATGAGCTACAATAGGATTACAATGTATAGCACAAACTTACAACTCCTTAATTGAGTGGATGTGAATTTGAAGCTTGTATGAACTCCTCGATGAGTAGATATCAATTTGATGCTTGTATGAACTCCTTGAATGAGTGGATATGAAGTTGAAGTTTTCTTTTTCTCTTGAGCAATTCAACAAACACCTTGAATGCTCCTTCTTAAACACAAACTCTAGATATAAAACTTAACCTCAATCCTAGATTAAAGTATAGAATGATAATCAAACTTGAAGCTTAATCTAGGAGAGTATTTGTGTTTGAATGAGAGATTTTAGCCTTGGAAAGATAAGAAAACGTTTGTAGAAGGCATAGGATGTAATGGGGTTGAATGGGTTGAAATAGGCTTGATTTGGAGCTTAATTAAACGGTCATAAAACGGCTATTTTCGAACCCCATCGTGAGGCCCATCGTGACACAAAGGTCCCGATGCGTCTCACGATCAACCTATTGGAAGATTTTGGGCTCCCATCGTGATACCCATCGTGATACCCATTCTCACGATGGGTCTCACGATGACGATCTCGGAGGACGATGGAAAATCTTAAGACTTCATTTCCCGCTTCGTTAAGACTCCGATTTTGATGATTCAAAATGCGTTGGAAAGCTCTGTTCATCCTCTTTAATAAAATGTATTCAAACCTCAGTTGTGTAAACATTTAGTTTTTCAAAACTGTTCTTTTGACAAAACATACATAAAATCGTAAAAACACTTTATCGTCTTTTTGTCAAAAATGATTTGGAAAATATCTCTCAAATATAATGCTTCAACTAAGATTATTCAAGAGACTTTAAGCTATCATTGAAGGCTAAATTTTACCTTTGTATGTGCTAGTGATCCATAGCTCATTCGATGAAAATCTTGATCGCTCTTGAATATCTTTGAGCTTCTTTCTTCGTTGTCCTTCGTGACCGGTGAATGATCGACTCTTAGTTTGGTCCTCATTCTTTTCTTTAAGCTTCTTTTGTCTTCAATGACTAGTGTGTGGTTGATTCTTCTTCTTCATCACCACATTTGATCGCTTGTGTTCATTTGTTGATGTCCTTCCGTGGCAAGTGAATGCCGACGATCTTGGAGGACGATGGAAAATCTTAAGCATAAGACATGTAACATGAATGAGAAACATACCGACCATATATAATTAGATCAATATATGTTTGGTGCGTTGTTTCTCATTTTCTTTTCTTCAATAAAGCTTGGTCCTCTTGACCGGTGTGGTTGACCTTTCATCATTGTCACCACATATATCCTTTGAGTAGCTTTATGTAAATATCACGGCAAGCATTCATCGCATATAGAATGTCAATAATCTTGTGCTTGCTAGATATGGTTCTAACATGGCTATGAAATAAATCATTTAAGTAAACATGTTAGATAGTAAATCAATGTTTAAGTCATCATTAAAACAAGGTGTTTACGGACTCATAGTCCAACACTTTCTCCTCTTGGGTTTGTGTGTTAATGGTGCCTTTTTATAAAAATGACATCGAAATCCTTCAACCCATATATATGCAGATCATGGGTTTCATCTTGGACCTGCAGCTGCATATCTATGTTGGATATGATTCTGCAGACCTATGTTGCACCCCCCCTTTTAGTTTCATCTAAGTTTTGCTCTTGGGTTGTGGGGGTGTTGTGGTTTTCCGGCGAATGAATGGTCGTCGGAGGTGGTCTGGGTTGGAGGAAGAAGAAGGTTGTTGTGGTGGGGGGTTCATGAAAAAGATGAGGGGATGAAGAAGATGAAGGAGCGGGTTAATTTTTAATTCACAAGTTTAGTTATTTTTAAAAAGTTCCCCAAAAGTTTAGTATATGTGATAATCCGAATTCGTTCTTCTTTTAAAACGAAATTCAATCTAAAATTGGCGTTTTAGGGTACAAAATGAGACAAAACGTAATATAGGGTGCAAAATGAGGCTTAGGTTAGTATTAGGGTGCAGCTTAAAATTTTGGCGATAGTAGAGGGTGCAAAATGAAAAAAAAAACCTATTAAATACTAGTATTTCATAAAGTAATTAATTTTTTTTTTCTTCCATATCATTAACATAATTTTATCTTTCTTATATCACCTACAAACACCCCACCAAATTTGGTCATTCTTTTTTTTTAAACTAATAATAATTCATTACTTATAATAATTAATAAATATTGGTTTTTAAAATGTGGCAATATAGGGCTTTATTCATAAGTCTTCAAAAACTGACAATATCAGTAAAAAAAAGAGTTTTCAAAAAGTCTCATTTGAGAAATACGAAAAATATAGCAAGGTGAAATCTTGGGTGAGATTCTTTTTTTTGGTTGTTTTCATGTTGCTCAATTTATTATTGTCAAAATCTTAAATTGCACCCTAATACTTTTCTAATTTTAATTTGCACCATATACTTTACTTTTTATTTCGGCCCATGAAACGCTAAATTTAGATGAAATTTTATTTAAGAAAAAGAAAAAATTCGAAATATCACATATAGTATTTAATTTGAAATATCACATATATTTCGGATCTCAATTGTACGTGACAATTTTGTCACAAAACTTGTGTGGCAATGTGTAGCAGGATGGTTCCAAAAAGTAATTAATTTTGTAATTATGATCTCCTAAAAAGTAGGGGCGTGTGAAATATTTGTCTCATTTGGGAACTATTCTCCAACATATGTACCATTTGTGTGGACTAATCTGAAACAATGTATGTAGTTGTGTAATTAATGTGCAATTTCGTCCTACTATCTAGAACTAAATTGGTAATTACCTCGAACTAAAGTTATAAATTAGAACACTTAAAAACATAAAGATAGTTTTTGAAATGGTTCCAGATGATATGCGCAACTTGCATTTTAGTCCTTGTAAATATTCGGCCTCTGCAATGGTCTATGCTATTAGTCGAAAAAGTACACTTTAGCCTCTCTTTTAAGGGGGGACGTTAAATGTTGACCTAAAAGATGAACTAAAGTGCACCTTTTATTTCTAACAATATTAGGGTCTAAAATACACATTGTTAAGAAATATTTAAATCGTGAAAATTATATTTTAGCCCTATCTCCTTCAAAGTTGAACTTCTTTGTAAAAGAGAGACAAAATTGCACCTTTTACGTGAACATCAGAGACCATTTGGACAGACCGTATATTTATAGGCTGGCGATATTGCCAGAGCAATTTTCATTCTGCCAGAGCAAAATTGGAGTATGTACCTATTTTAACTTCGCTCTGACAGAATGAAAATTGCTCTGGCCATATTTATAATGTCTAACATAAAACTTATACATATTATCTGGCATTTTAACAATTTTCTCTGAAAACGTATAAGGGAACATATATATAAAAAATCTTTTCATATCGAATTTCATATTCAAATCTTTTATAAAATACTCCATCCGTTCCAAAATAGTTGACGTCCTACCACTATTTTTTAATTTCAAAATGGTTGTCGTTTTAACATTGAAAATTGTAATTTTACATTCTCAATAAACTTTTTGATTACTTTTTCTCTTGAAATTATAACCAACCAATGATATAGTTCCAAATAACTGTAAATCTACTTTTTCAATTTACTTTTGGACTAGTTTTACTTTTTTCTTAATTTATGTGTAAATAACTAGAACGTCAACTATTTTGGAACGGAAAGTATTTTTGTTTATTAACATGTGTTTTAAAGACAGTCTAGATGAAATAGTTGTTTAAAATGTCCATTTGGTGTGCAATGAGTCTAACATAAATAGTGTCAACTTTTCTTATTTGTTTTTGATAATAATCGATAGACTTTATTAAAACACAAAAAAAAAAAAACAATACAACAAAAGGGCATTGACCATGAGCAAAACCCAAACCAAGCCCCTACGAGAATCCAAGAACCAATCAAAATGGGGCAGGGAAAACACATACGAGGACGGTGTTAGGAATGGACCAGATCAACTAAGAACCTAAACCCCACTATAAATGTTCAACTTAATATTAACCTTTTCTAGTTTCCATCTCTTTCGAATTAAGCTACACAACTTGTTTAATTTTAGTAGAGAACATCGAATCATAATTTTATTACATTACATTTAAGAGTTAATACGTGAATCATCGTGTTATACTCATCTCACTAATCTATCACTTTGTTCACTTTGTTTCAAAGTGTTTTAATCGATTTTAATCGATCAATAATTATATTCATAGAGTATCCAATTGGTTTTTGGTCCATTAATCGTCTTCTTTAAATATGCATGTTGCATGCCACATGTCCAATAGACCAAGTCCCTCTCAAACATCTTATGATAATATTTGTGTCATTTTTAAGAATTAATCTATACCATTATCAATATAATCAGTTGCTAAACATTAAATTATAATTTGATTACGTTATTTACGATCGAACCAACAATAAATTCAATGACCTACGAATGGAAGATCGCTATTCTTTAGTCGACGAGAGTCCATAAGTCATCTATTCATTTTTTTTTAAAGTGATTCATAAACACTAGTATGGGTGTGCACATAACTCGAAATCGATCAGAAGCAACCTACACCAAACTAAAAGTAACCAAAAATTTCAAAATTGAACCGATTTGGGGGCAACAAGTTTAGTCTTAAAAATTATATGTTTCCGCCATTTTAACCCCTAAACCCATGTGGCCGTGAAATATTAACGGATAACTTAATGTGAGGACTAAAGTACAACTGCGTAATTATTGGAGGTCAAAGTGCAATCCGGTGTCATTAACAGGAACTATTTTAGCAATTTTCCCGTTCTTAAAATAGTTGTTGAAAAAACTACATCCAATCTCCTATGTTAACAAAATTAGCCATTTGTGCAAAGTCTAGCCTGTGCGAATTTGTTCTTTTTATACAATTCCTTTTTTATATAATAATTAGATATTTTGAAAATTATGTAACATATATATGAGAAAGAGAAAATTAGAGCACCCTAATATGCATAGTAATTAAGTGGATAGAAAATGAAAAAAAATTATGAATATGATGATGGTGATGGGCGATGGTGATGCCATTGGAAGTTTCATAAGAAATACCTCCAAAAGTTGTAACCTCTAAATAGAGTCTTTTTGTGTTATATATGTTGTGTAGATTTATTATTGATTGACTAAATACATACACATACCGAATAACTTTATTTCGTAAATGCATACACATACAGAACAACTATGTTTCTTTATTTATTCTCGGAAAAATAACTACATACAATAACTAAACATACATAAGTACATGAGAAAATTATTTTTACGGCATGAATGTATATAGCTCACGCTCGTTTATGTGTAATTGAATATGTGTTCGGTTTTATTTTTACATTAAAAGTAACAAATGTACGGAACGTGTGTGGCTGCCGTAGAAATGTGTTTTCCACATAAGAATATATATGATCCAGACGCAACTAAAAAGAATCCATCAGTCGTTGAACGTCCATGCAACTTCTTGACAAATACTCTGATTTAAACAAACACCCCAATTTGAAAAACAAGTAAAAAGATTATTTAAACAATTTTGTAATCTTAATTGAAAAATTAGACATGAGTGTGATGCCCTGCTTCTTCATGATGTGGTTCATGGCCATGAGCATGAGCATGGCCATGGCCATGGCCTGCCATGACTGGCTTCTTCTTTTTCTTGATCAAAAAGAGACCAAGTGCAAGGAAAGCTAAGAAGAAAACGCCCCCAAGTGTTGCACCTACAACAATAGCGGTTGTGTGTTTTCCACCCCCTCCCCCTCCCCCTCCACCAGGTGGAGTTGGAACGTTTGACGATGGTGGGAGAATGGGTGGTGTTGGCGGTAATGGGATATTGGGGTAGCCTGGTGGGGATGCTAGTGGGGGTAAAGTGTGTGGTGGCTTCTTTGGTGGTGAAGCTTTAGGTGGTTTTGATGGAGGCCCTGTTTTGGGTGGTGGCTTCTTTGGCGGGGAAGGTTTAGGTGGTTTTGATGGAGGCCATGTTTCGGGTGGTTGATGAGTTGGTGGTGAGGCTGATGGAGATTTTGATGATGGTGGGTATTCGTGCGGTGGTGATGCCATTGGAGGTTTCGTCTTGGGTGGCCACGTTGGTGAAGGTGGTGAGGTTGGAGGTTTCGTTTTGGGTGGCCACGTTGGTGAAGGAGGTGTCGAACATTGAGGTGGTACACAAGATTTAGGAGGTGGTGGATAATATTTAGTAGGAGGTGGCGGTGGGGGACACGGAGGCGGTGGTAGTGGTGGAGGTGGTGGGGTAGTAAATGGAGGGGGTGGTGAGTAGTATGGATAATTGGCCGTTTTGATGCTCTTTGTTGAAGACATTTTTATGACATATGAGTTATGACACTTAAAGCTTGTTGTAAATAAAACTTGAAGCCTCAAGTTATATTTATACATGTGAAGTTTAGGCGCATAATAAAGAAATATGACTTTCGTTTGATAAGTTTTTATCAAATGAATTTGAGAAGCTATGATATTCTTATGTTGGATGTGTCCAAATCAAATGAGTTTGAAAAGTTACAATAATGTAATTATGAATTCACATCCGTTTTATTTTTGTTTAACCCAAATTTTGTGAAAATAATGTTTTGTCAATGTTTTTATTAGTCAAACATCCAATATTTGATAGATCATATTTATTATCATTGATAAAACATTCGAATTACAAGAACGAAATGTTAGAGTACTACTGTATCCATCCGTGTTGGAGAGGGATATTTCATTAGATATAATAATTTAAGAAAATTTGAATTTGATTCATAATTTTGATCTAAATGAAAATTTAGTTAGGAATTTAATTCATTAAAAAAAAAATCTCCCCAACATTTGGGGATAGACAGAATATATAAATAGGTAATTATATTAATAAAATAACTCCTCCTTTATTAAGTAATTGAGATGGAAGAAGTAATTTATACATAGTAGTGCGCGAGTTTTGAATTTGGCATAGTGGTTTTGTATCTAGTCGAAATTTATATTGTGTTTGGCTGGGTGGGATAGGTAATAAGAATAGAATAAAAGTTGATTACATTACATTCATAACTTTAATAATAAATTGTCATTGCATTCGTTAGTTAATCTGATGACTTCACCAATTTTGGAGTAATTGACAATTACTTCATTGGAAGTAATCAAATGAATTTTTCTTTTGAACAAGGTTATCCCTCTATTTCATACAGGCTTGTTACCACTACTCGACAACTCCACAAGATTCATCTCACAATTTGTCAAAATTGTAGAACCTTTCTAACTAATCGATCTACGCAAAAAAAAAAAAATTGTCGTCATTGTGATTATTGCATACAACATCTTGTCTTGAGTTGTACTTAAAAAACATAGTTAAATTCGTCTTAAAAAATACATAAAAGATTCATCTCAAACAAAAATTTATATTTATATTATTATCTTTTTAATTTAAGTAATATATATACCTTGAAATAAATTATTGACTAAAGTTTTTCAGAAAATTTTAATTTATATTGTATGGGTCGAATTAATAAATGGATAGGGCTCTAGGCCTTTAAGAATTAAATAAAACTATTGTAAAAAGAAATTTTGTTGTTACACAAAATAAATCATAACTAAAAAAAGATAATTTGAAAGATAAAATTTTATACTTTAGTTAGTAAAAATATAATTGACAAACAAGTACTAGTCTTAAGATGCACATTTCACATCGGAAGTCGATGTCCTCCCGGGTTAATATATTGGGCTACTCCCTCCATTGCCATTGCTTTTAGAGTGGAATGCCATAGACTCTTAACATGGTATCATGAGCCAGCCCCGAGTTAATGAGGTACGTGTAACCCCGCCGATGTTGTTCCGGCAATTAATACCGGCGAGGAAAATTCCACCGATGATTGGGTTACACGTGAGGGGGAGTGTTAAGATGCACATCCCACATCGGAAGTCGATGTCCTCCCGGGTTAATATATAAGATCTTGGGCTACTCCCTCCATTGCCAATTGGTTTTAGAGCGGAACCCATAGACTCTTAACATGGTATCGAGCCTATCGATTCTTGAGGCCTAAATACGAATTCCGCTGCCCTACTGGTGAGTTTTCTAATGTGATACTCACCGGTGGGATATGATCTTTTTCAATTTTATATTTATAATATTTATTGAATTTTTATTTATTGAAATTTGTCTACTTTTAATTATTGTTATAAACTCATAAAAATTTAGACAAATTACCATGAGTTTGAGGGAGGGAGATAAGACTATGGAGAATGAGAGTATCCCATTGGAAAAGAAAGAGAAAAAAGGATAAAGCAATTTATTCTACTTCGAGTTGAAGTGGAATTTTGAACCAATCTGACTGGTTCGAAAAGGATGACGTTCCTGACAGTTATTGATTGGCGAACTACTCATTGTCTGACGAGTCCAATACGCACTGTCTGGTGAGTCCGATACGCATTGTCTGGCGAGTCCGATACGCATTGTGTGGCGAGTCCGATACGCATTGTCTGGCGAGTCCGATATGCATTGTCCGGCGAGTCCTATACGCTTTGTCCGGCGAGTCCTATACGCACTGATCTGACAGCTTCGAAAAGGATGACGTTCCTGGCAGTTACCGATTGTTGAATTATGCATAGTCTCGCGAATCCTATACGCACTAATCTGACAAGTTCGAAAAGGATGACGTTCCTGACAGTTATTGATTGACTATACGCGTTGTCTGGCGAATCCGACACGTTCTGATCACGGATCCGGCTTGATCCAAATTACTTTTTTTTAATGATTATTGTTGATGTATAGCAAAGTCATGAAAATTCTATGAAATTACCATGAGTTTGGGGGAGGGTGTTAGGCTAATGGGCAACCCTAGCCCATAAGCCCGTAAAGATATTAGGGTTAGGATAGATTAATGTTAGCTAGAAATATATGTGTTTAATATTGTATTCAGCATAACAAGAATAATTATCATCAATACAATATAACCCTTTCTATTTCTACAACTAAACCTCAAATTTAGAAGTTCCACTTTATTTTCACTAGACTATAAAAACAAGTAAAGTACTGGACCTCAAGATTTTATGATAATTAATATTAAATGTTTATATTCATATTAGAGCTTATTTGCAGATACTATTATGAACATTTTAGTTTGTTACATGTGCAAATTTATCTGGTTGTATCCCACCACAAGAAAATATCAAATGTATAATAATGAAGTAAGATTTTAGAGGATACATTTAGAAATAAAAATTTGAATGAAACTTTTTTTTTGCGAGCAATAGACCACAGAACTGTCCATGATGCAATATTACAAAATACTAGATACAAAAGCTAGTCTTCATTTATAATCATCAATTAATTATGGCTTATTTCATAGCCATCACTGGCAGGTAGACTTATTGAGTTCTAACCAAATTAAAGACAAGTTGAGTCATGCTTTCTTAAATTAAAGCATGAACACATTACGTTAATTAAATATTTCATTATTAACTTCCAATAGGTGGATGTTAATTGTAGCTAACGTGGTTTTGATGATGATCTTTTGGAAACTAATCAGTATGTGGAGTAGGTAGGGGTGGTTATGTCTATTTGTATTTTCCTTTTGGTTTTTGGGTGTAGAAATTTATTAAACGGGTCTGGATTATATTTATAAAAGAAAAGAGAACGAACTTCATCATAACCCAAAACGATATCATCCTAAAATCAATTAGTGTTATCTAAAAAACTTCTTAATTTATTAAGTGTTGAACGTTCTCCTCATTTTTCAATTGATGTCGGTGGCAATATTTATTATATAATAACCGTCAAGCCGAACAGTGATGGCCACAGTGATAAATTCGTCTTGGCAAATCTGCTAACTACCTGAGGGCCGATACAAAGATTTTCGAGGCCTAGTGCAAAAATCGAAAATGGGGCCCTCGGTATTAGTTATGCTAATTTCATTAGATAATGTTTTATGATTGCTTTACATAATTTGATTATTAAACATTACAATAATAACGTTATAATATTAATAGATAACTGAGTTAATAGTTTTAATGCTAATGTTTTTTCGATATTAGTTCATCACTTTTCAATTCTAAAGTTATAAACTTAACACTTACTTAATAAATATATTTTTTAAATATATAATTTAATTTTTAATTATTAAATTAGCAAAAATAATACAGTATATATATATAAAAAAATTTAAAATTTTTTGGGGCCCCTCAAGTGTGACCGCGCTCCCGCCATGGGTAAGGGCCGACATTGACTAACCTTAGCTTGATCCATTCTCAGCTAACTGTTTAATTTTTCATTGGTTAAATGGTTCCGCAAAGATCTATATGTATGTACTAATGGTCTCTGATAAAGGTTGATGGGAAAATTCGAGTACAAAAGAGTAATTTCGGGCCAAATAGAATTTTCAACACAATAAACTATTTGTGAAAAATGTGCACTTTAAACTCTAATATTCGTCGAAAATGTGCGGTTCAAACCCCCTTCTAGTCATAATTTAATGCCTTAGTTGAAATAAGGACTAAATTACAACTTTTCCGTCAATATCATAGACCATTTGAGCAGAACTTAACATCGAAAATGGGCAATTCAGTCCCCCTTCATGTTTCGAGAAACAAAAGCATAACTTAAACATATTATCTTCTATCATTTTAGCAATTATCTAATTAATTTCATCAATCAACCATATGCAAAATGAATAGGATTGTAGGTGTCATCATCAAAGATATGCTAAAGTTAATACTCATCCCTTCGTCTTTTTTTAGAAGGTATCTTTCTAATTTTGGAATCAAACTTTGGAAACCTTGACCATAAATTTCCATAAGAGTGATCAGAAAAAATATAGTCGTGTGAGATCTTATTAGATTCATTTCAATATATATTTTGTTGTATCAAGTTTCTGTAACTATTATGCATATAAAACTAGAAATATTAAATCTCGATGACCGTGAAAAGTCATACAACCCTTATAAAAAGAGACGGTGGGAGTACAATATACTCCATCCATTTCAAAACCATAGAATAACATTTTTCGGGATATAAATTTAGTCATTAATTACTTTGTATATACACTATAGAGAAATTCAAAAAATATATTATTAAACATTGGTAAAAACGAATACAATGAAATCAATTTTTCTATATTTTCGAATAAATGAAAAAAAGTCATTTGTGGTGAAAGTTAGACACGAACTCTGATAAAATTAATCATACTTTGTACATTTGGTTGTATATTTCAACTAAATTAGTTATTATTTGTTGGGAGATAGAATGAAAATAAATTACAATATTAGCGATGATAAGAGTTTTTTTTTTTTTTTTGATAATTAGCGATGAATTGTGACTACAATGATATTACAAACATGAATACAGAAATTGCTAACTAATAGAAAGTTAGAGTATAATATGAGACAAATATGTCTCCAACAAGGTTCGAACCCATGACCTCTTACATGAAAGGTTGGGCCGGATGCCACTAGGCTATTGAGCCATCGGCTAGCGATGATAAGAGTTATGAACTCAGACCTTTCGATCACTGGTAAGAGTCTATTCCATTAGGCTATTCGGTCAATTCGATATTGTGTGATGATGTAAATGTAATTTAATTTATTATTTGAACTTATAATAAATAAAACATAAAATACCTTGCTTACCCGTAAATGTTAGTATAACATAGCCATCAGTTGAAAATGTGAGATCGGCCTATTACAAATCCTGTTCAGATGAAGGTTACTTTGTGATAATGGTCGGCTTGATAATCATGATCATCATATTGAGAAAGGGATGTTACACTTGTATTGACGATTGCATTTATTAGCATAATCCTCATCTTAATGATCGATCATCATGGTACTAATGAATGAATTAATAGAGCAAATAATGACTATTCTAATATTATATATTATCATATAGTTAATGACGGTCTTTATGATGATAATGTCGAATTCCACCCACCGAGGGTTATTATCACAAGAGATATACTACATCCGTCCTTAAAAGATTGTCACATTTTAACTTTTGTTTGGCAAACATAACAAAATTTGGTCATGAATTCTCATTAAACGATAAGAAATAATATAGTCTTGTGACAACTGACACCTTGTTAGATGCGTCTCAATATATATTTTTGAAATATCAAGTTTTTTTAATTTTTCACATGTAGATTAATAGATATTTACGTTTTAAATCATGTTTTATTGACCACTAAAAGTCAAAATATGATAATCATTTAGGGATGGAGGGAGTATATATTTTTCATTTAGTATTATTGGTAACTGATTTACCAGTCAATTATCTGCTGCGCCTGCGCATGTAAGATTCGTGCAACCTCTCGACATTATCCCTAGCTCGAGACGAAGGCTCATGTCGCTGGGATTGGGCGTCGTCGACTTCCTCTTGTCGACTGCGGTTAAGCCGGGTTCTCAAATCTCGGTTCGCCTCCCTGGGAGGCAGTGTTGGTGCGGAAGCTCTTTGCTGTCGCTCATCGAGACGGGAGGTCTCGACCCGCCAGCCTGTCGGGATGGGGAAATTTTTGGAGCCATTGACCTGAAAGTGTGGCCGGGATTCAACCACACACTCCGACGATCAAGTCAGCCAATGGTATTTGAGAGAGTATTTTAGGTAAGAAATATCACTTACCTAATGTGGAGAATGAGGTTGCTATTTATAGGAAGTTTCCATACGTAACTCCTACATTAATAGGGGACACGTGTCACGCTCTAATTGACGCTTAAAGATGACCTAGGATATCGAGGCCTTATGCGAATCCAGTCCAATAACAATGGACCTGGTCTGAATCTATCCTCTATTTAATAATGTAAGTCCACATGAGTAACTAAAGGAAAAGCTTTAGTATTTCAAATTTTGGTGATCATGTCGCTCAAAACACGTAAAATTATTATCTACCTTAATTATAAGGCAATTACAAGTTATATTATAAAATGGGATCCTCGTTAAGATGATGATTGGATCATATTACAATGAAATATTTTATTTATTGAATGGTTCTTACGATGTACATGTACTTTATTCAATAAAATATGTTTTATCATTATAAATACAATAAATGAATTCACACAAATTGTATAGGCATAAATATTAAATAACTAGAGAAAGTTAAAATAATATAAGTGTTAAAGAGTTTATTAGGTTACACTCTAAAACCAATTAACACTCCCTTCACGTGTAACCCAATCGTCGGCGAAATTTTCCTTGTCGGTATTATTACCTGAACAACATCGGCGGGGTTACACGTACCTCATTAACTCGGGCTTGGCTCATGATACCATGTTAGGAGTCTATGGGGTTCCACACCTACATCGGATATCGGTATCCTCCCGGGCCAATATATAAGATCTTGGGTTACTCCCTCTGTTGCCAATTGGTCTTAGAGTGGAACCCCAAAGACTTTTAACATGCTATCAGGAGCTAGCCCGAGTTATTGAGGCACGTGTAACGCCGCCGATGTTGTTCCGGCAATTAATACTGGCATGAAAAAACCCCGCCGATAATTGGGTTACACGTGAGGGGGAGTGTTAAGATGCACACTCACATCGGATATCGGTGTCCTTCCGGGTCAATATGTAAGATCTTAGGTTACTATCTCTGATGCCAATTAGTTTTAGAGTGGAACGCCAAAGACTTTTAACATAATTAACAATAAAGGAAGTAGACCAAATCTTATATATTAATTCGAAAAACATCGATATCCGATATGGAATGCATATCTTAATAATAAATGTTGTTATATATATTTAACTCGTTATATACATATATTATTTTATGTCTATGTTGAATTATTACTATAGAACGGTACTTGTGGAGATAGAATCTCGAAGTTGCATAAATCTTTTCTTAGGCTTTTATCTTGAGAAAATTGTAGGATTGACAATGTTTCAAATTTTTTATTAGCTTGTAGCATTACTTTTTATTTTTTATATTAAACAGCATTAGAGGGGGATAAAATGACTAGATTGCTCCTAGATATTTTGATACACTTTTTTTTAAAAAAAATTTGGTTTAAAATAAAATAAAATTCTATTAAATTGTTGATTTGGTCCCAGTAAATGGGTTACTGTTACACTTTGGTCTCAATAAGTATACGAATGCGCAAATGATCCCTATAAGTAGCTAACGAGTGTGCACTTAATCCTTAATTTAACACCTATGTTCATTTTTAACGTTTTTACGAAATTTTCAACTAAAAGTAGGGGGTTTATGCAAGTTTAGACATTTTCTGGGGGTGCTGTGTAATTTTAAGACTTGAATTGACCAATAATTCTTTTTGGCTCCAAATGATTCCATTTTAGCTAAATAAAGTAACCGATTTATTTAAAATGTGTCTCTAGGGTACATGTTCAGCGTTAAAAATGAAAATAAAATATTATATAAGTTAAGCATATAACAAAATATATTTAAAGTATCCTTCAATATCAAATTGCCAATGTAAAATAGTTACCAAATAATTCTCTTAATTAACATTTTAATATGTATGTGTCTCAAAGCCACATTTTAGAAAAATAATAATGTAACTAAGGCATGATCACGAACACATAATGAATAGACCAAACTATACAAGTTTGAAATAGCATATATAGTAATATGTACAATATTTGACATTTTTTATTGGTAAACAATGCATCAAATGACAAAATCACACAACTTAATCGATTTTGCCGACATTTCTTAACTAACCGCGTCGACTCTTTCTTCTACTCGTCCAACCAAAACAAAAGTTTATTACCTTTATCCAAAACCTCAGTCTTCCTTAACCTAACTAGTTTCCAAAAGTCAACATTCTTCATTCTATTCCGAAACATTTGGCTCAACCTCCCCCTACATCCTTCTAACCTCCCTAAACAACTCACCAACTCGGCCGAGTCACGCGCGCTCAACCGGTTAACTCTCCCGTCCAACTCACCGAGTCGACGCGCAATTTGTAGCTGAGTTGACCTATAACCTTTCCCAACCAACATCATAGCATCATGCACCACGTCAATCTTTTGAGACATCAAACTATCCGGCACTTCACAAATTTCCTCAACAAATGAAACCAAAATATTAATTTCCTTAACCAAAATAGTGTCCACTTTCAAATATTCCTTACCATAATAATCATCATTATTATAGATATTCTTACATAAAAACCTAGAAGTAATTATGCTACATTCTACGACACTAGCATACCATCGAACCCATGAAGATAGTTCAAAGCATTCTTCATCTTCGTCGTTTTGGAACGAAGAAAGATTGAGGGAATTTCTTCCTTCGGCTAAACGGTGAAGATTTAGCTGATTCTTGAAAATTGAAAAACCCTTTAAGATGAAATTATGTATGAGGATGAGGCATTTTAGGGCAACGTAGGGGTTGCGACGTGTTTTGTGAAGGCGACGTAGGATGGCGTCGATGCAGACGCTTTGGAGGAGGAATGAGCGGTTGCCGAGGGAGAGGATGGCGGAGACGCGGTGGTTGGAAGGCGGCGTGTTACGTTTGTGTGTGGTGGCGCGGATAACCGCGACGCGGATTGAGGAAACGGTACGTTTTGTGGAGAGGGTGGCTTTGATTATTGAGGCTTTGTCTTTGAATACACCCATTATTAGTTGTTTTAGATTTCTTCTTTGCTTCATTTGAGATAGTCTTTGATTTAAAAGATTTATGATGAGGAAGCTTGAGTCACATTGAAATGCATATATAGTATATAATGTTGACATTTATTTGTCATTAATTGTTAGACTATATACATAGTCACTTCGTTTATTTTTAGTTTTCATTCCTAGCTATTTATATATAAATTAGAAAAAAATTAAAAATAGTAAAAATATACATTGAAAATATAAAATTATAATTATTTAGAATTATACTCCATCTGCTTTACTGTACTTAATTACTTAGACTTTTTTATTGTTTCAACATACTTGATTTTTTATAGTTTCAATGCAACTTTAAGTTTATTTTCTCCTTTTACCCCTTCACTAATGTAATAAAATTTCAAAATAATTTTTACTTGTTAAGGACATATTAGTAAACTCTTCCCTTTTCTTAATAAAGTACTTTTTATCCAAACAATCAAGTATAATGAAACAGAGGGAGTATCATTGATCGGTTCTTTTCAAGATAAAAAAATTAATCAAAAAAGTTCATAGAAAGTTTAAAGATACAATTTTCAATATTGAAATGACGATAATTTTCAATAATGATCTCCCAATCGTGCTAGTCAGATACATCACCCTTTTTGCAAGCCTCGTATTACATATTCGACCAAGAGTATTGTTACCTAGAGTAATCGAACTTAAAACATAAGTTGATAAGCTTGCCTATTCCGCCAATTTCACGATCTTTTACACTTCGACTTTTTCTTTCTTTCGTGGATGATTCGTTGAGTAAGGAATTGGAAATTTCTTTCTTGATTAGGTGGGTCAATGTACTAATTTTCTATGAATGGGAGTTTAATTCCTCCGTGGCCGCGTCTATTTAAACTAATTAATTATTTTTCAGGTGGCCATTAAATCTTGAATCTCTTTACATATATTATTGTGAGTTTCACTTTCATTTAATTTTATTATTATGACTTATGTCAATTCATCATCGAGCATTATATTAATGTATTGAGAACAATCTTGCATCGTGTCATTGTCATTTGTTGGGAAAGTACAAAGTTAATTAATTTTCTAATGAAATGGGTTAGTTATTATGACTATGTCATATTTTGAGTTAATTATTTAGATGTTAATTAACAATAAGAAAAGATGGCTTGTTATTATGCTTTTTCTTTGTTGCACATACGAATTTTTATGAAATAGTATTTTTTTCCTACGAATTTTATAGTGTCACAAATTTAAAAAAGAAATACAAAAAAAAAAATTCTAAAAAAGGGAAAAAGAAAATTTAAAAGAGATTTTTTTAAAAAAAAATTACAAAAAACGATGATTAAATGTTTATAAATATGAACGGACAAAATTACTCTCACAGCGCTAAAAACTTATAAAATGCACCCAAAATCTTTCAAAACGGCCCAGTGACCAAGTCTTCCCAAAAAAAATGCAGTTGAGTGATCTAACATGGTCCATTTAAAATGAGGGTGATCGAGTTAGAAATATTAGATACTTTCAGTGATCTTTGGTGTCATTAAGCCTAATTCTTATGACAAAGATGGCGTAACAAAAACAAAAATAATTTTTGTTACGTGATTAATTGTTACTTCTCTGATATAGTACCAAATGATACTTATTTTGTACGGTTACTACCTAGTAACAAAAGAATTCCATATTTGTTATGGCTATTGGATGTAAAAAATAATAAATCATTATTTGTTACACATTTTTTCTTTGATTACAGGAATATATCGTCACAAATAATATACTTCCTCTGATTTATTCAATCTAGTAGTTTTTATTACTTTTATTTTCTTGTACACAAATAAAATTAATATTGTGGGATTTGTATTCGAAGATAACTTCATATAATGGTTTCGTGAAAGTTTTCATAATATGATTTAAGAAGCTTTATTATACATAGTAAAGACTAACAGAAAAATATATTTATAAGAATATAAATTTATTTATATGACGCTAATGGGTGGGTGGGCTCAGAACGATGAAGGGTAGGGATGGCGGAGATGAGTTTTTTAATAATACTATTGTCAAATGCAAATTAATCCCAGTTACATATTATTTGTTGAATCTTTATTCTACCTTTCACTACAATTTACAATTTGTCAATTTTAAGGCATAAATCCTTAATGACTAATTCTAATAGTTCGGGGTAAGTAGACCGATTCCAAAATATCAAAGTTAAAATAACTAGATCGTCAAAGTTCAGATACAGCGAAGAATTTAAGCCTAAACTAGTGTTTATACACCGTTGTAAGCTTGGGCCGAGCTCGAGACAAGTTAACAGCTAATGCTAATGCTAGTTGTTATTATGTAGCCCACATCAAGTCCAAATAATTAGCACTTGCTAATGCTAGTTAGGGGTGGCTAACGGACGGCCCCCCAAGGATGGTCCGAGGACCCGATCCATTAGTCCGGTTCGAGCCCGGCCCCGGCCCATCAGGCCTACGAATGGCCCTTGGTCCGTTTAGTAGTGGGACGGACAGGGGCTTAAGTATTTAGCCCCAGGCCCGGGTCCGGTTCGAGCCCACTTGAAATTTGGCCCGGGCAAGGTTCGAGGCCCCTCAGGCCCCCTAACAACGTGCCCACGTTAATGCAGAATCAACATGGGACGTTGGTGCCATTACAAAATTTCAAACAATAAAAAATAAAATAAAAGTATAATAAGATTGATAGATAGTACCAAATTCAAGTCGAAGCAAGGTAATTGAGATTGAATGCACCGAACAAGTCCAACCTTCGATATTGAATTCAACGTACAAAGCCCAATCTTCAAGATTGAATTATACTTCTATGAGAATTTCAGTATATGAGATGAGTATTTTTGCTAAGCTTTGATAGTAATTGAAGATAGTTGTGAATTGTGTGAAAATAATGAAGTTAAAGGTCCCTTTTATAGGTGATTAATGATGATCTAAAAAAACTCTGCAGCCCAAACGTGCCAACGTTGGATCTAACGTGGCCACGTTGATAAAAAACTATCCGTTATTTACAAATAACGTTCATAAAACTAGCCGTTATAGCGTCAACGTGGCACCGTTGGATTTCAACGTGGGCACGTTCTACTTCCAGATGACCGTTAGAAAACAAACGTTCTACTTCCAGATGACCGTTAGAAAACAAACGTGGCCACGTTGGATTTGAACGTGGCCACGATGGATCACCCAAATGACCGTTATTGAATCTTCTAGCCGTTAGACTATAACGTGGCCACGTTGTTGGTAGAAGGTGGGCACGTTTGGTCAACATTACAACTTCAATTCTATCATAAATACGGTTACACCTCTTACATTTTAACTACAAAACTTTCAATTCTTCAATAAAAGTCACAACTCACATCTAAATGGATATGGATCGAGAACAAGTTCCAACTCCAGTACCATTCAAGCGATTTTACAAGGTTATTCTCGAGTCCTCTTGTGAAAGGCTAGAACTACCTCGAAAGTATGTTAGAGGATGTCGGCTTTTTCTAGAAGGTGAGTGTAAGTTTTTTATTGATGATTAAATTTTTGATGTGAAGTTCGAGAATGGAAGAGGAGATAATGGAGAACTAGGTCGTGTTTTCTTTAAGGATGGATGGAGTCAATTTTCCGCTCATTTCAATTTAACCCGTGGAGAAATGTTAACGTTCAAGTTTCATAATGAAAACCGAGCAACATGGATGTATCGTTTATGTTGTCCGCATATATGGTCTTAATGCTTGTGAGAAAAGACCTATTGCGCCTTGAAGATTTAATTAATTATGTAAACTCCTTGTCATATGAGTATAAACTGTGAATTTTTAATAAAAATTATCATTAATTATTTATGGTTCTTATTATAAATTAAGTGAATCTAAAAAATCGCCTTCTTTGTGGTCAAAAGGTGCCCACGTAGGTCACCCAACATGGGGACGTTGAGGCCAAAATATAAAAAGACATAAATTGTTCAACGTGCCCACGTTCAACCACAACGTTGGCACGTTAGGCCCCCGAGCAGGGACCTCGAACCGAAAAGGAGCCCAATAATTCCTTAACGGATGGGCCCGGGCCCGCCGAACTCGATAGGGGAGCCGTCCGAATCTACCCTTAGTGGGCCTGGCCGTCCGGCCCGGTTCGTTAGCCACATCTAATGCTAGTTGCTATTATGTAGACCACATCAAATAGTTAACAGCTAATGCTAATGCATTGCTATTGCTAACAAGTAACAAGTACACCGTTGGACCCCGTTCGTTTTCCATGTCCAAATAATTAGCACTTGCTAATGCTAGTTGCTATTATAGGGGTGTCTAACGAACCGAACCGGACCGGCCCGGTCCACTATGAAACGAAGCGGACGGCCCACATATCGTGTTCGACGGGCCCAGCCCCCTTAACGAACCGGGCCCGGGCCGTCCGTTAAGGGGGATACTGGGCCCCTGTCTGCTTCGAGGCCCAAGTTCGGGGGCCTAAAACGTGCCCATGTTGGGTCAAAACATGGGCACGTTGTTTCCGTTTTTTCTTCTTTATTTTGGCCCAAACATACCCATGTTGGGGATCAACATGGGCATGTTTTTGATCAGAAACAAGATTATTGGTTAATTCATTTTAATTTATAGTAAGAACCACAAATAATTAATTATATTTTTTTTTATTAAAAATCACAGTTTATACTCATATGACAAGGAGTTTACATAGGAGTTAAGACGTAGACAAATAGCCACATATTTGGCATCAAAAGTCGAAGGCACCATTCCAATATGGAATGATTATATCTCACTTGCTAGTTAACATTAAGAATGTCCCTGTCCTTCAAGCTAAACAAGTTCATGTGAAGAAGGAATCAATGATTGGGAAACAATCATTGATTGCACAAAATATTTATATGTGGGATGGTGGACTTCGTTCTAAATGGGAAATTTTTGAGCAATATGAGTTTGTAAGGAATGATGTGTGGATGTACAACAAATGCAAAGCCCCTATTCCACCGGTTAACTGGACACCGAGTACTGGAGATGAATTGGTTTTTGAGCGGCCTCCTGAGACCTCCACCAGAAATGATGCAGCGGGGACCTCCTCCACACCATCCGAGGTTGGCATGCTTGAATCGATAAATACTGCCTTGGCGAATCTATTGTCAGATAATATTTTGATTAAGGAAGAGATGGCGGGGATTCCAAGTGACTACAACTCGTTGAGGAGGGAAATGACGGGGATGGCTTGCAATGTTGGTGCAATGGTGGGAGGGATGGAATCTCAGTACCAGTCGGTTCGGGAGGAGATGTCGAAGATGAGGACGCATATGGATGATATTAGTCAAACGATGCAGAGTTGGAGCGCACATGGCGGACCACCACCACCACCACAACCACCTACGGATGATATGGATGATGAATAAACACATGAATGTGTTTAATTAGTTATTGTATCAACTTTATTTCAATGTTTAATATGTTTGGATTATATTATGTGTTTGATACTTATGTTTGAATGATTATGTTATGTGTTTGAATTGGTGTTTGAATGATTATGTTATGTGTTTGAATTGATTGAGTATTGCAGGTTGTTTGAATCGATTTCGTTAAAAGCTATTCAAAATGTCATATTTTCTGTTGTGTTCTGGTGCATCAACATGCCCATGTTGAAAACCAACATGGGCACGTTGGTTAGGGGCCTGAGGGGCCTCGAACCGGGCCCGGGCCGAAGCCCCACCGAATTTGAGGTGGGCTCGAACCGGGCCGGGGCCTGGGGCCTAGGAGTGTGGCCCCTATCTGGTTCACTAGGAAAGGGGCCAGGGGCCGAATGTGGGCCTAGTGGGCTCGAACCGAACGCGAACCGGACTAACGGACCAGGCCCCCGGACGGTCCGAGGGGGCCCGGTCCGTTAGACACCCCTAGTTGCTAACTTGCTATTATGTAGTCCATATCAAGTCCAAATAATTGTTCCCTAGCAGAAAATAACAACACAATATAACACGGATATAGATGATGATTTAATAATTTGGTGATATTTGATATAAATTTTAATAGTTTTTGAAATTGTGAGACTAACGATCCCTATACACCCATGTTTTCTGATGTATACGAAGGAAGTAAATCGACGGATGTGTTTCACCTGCTCATGTGACTAGAGCTTACTTGTTAACCACTGCATCAACATAAGATTTTAAACCCAAGTTGTTTGAAGAGTGGTGAGACTGTCGTACTTTTTCACTCTAATTCTTTACCCATTATACTATGCGTAAGGCTATTCCAAATAATTCTCGATATAATAGCCTTTGTATCATCTTGATATGTCATAATTTTGTACCCCATAAATCTATTTTTAACGATGTTGGGAAGAGTTTTTCCTGGTTTCATTACAAAAATAAAGAGCGAATGAAACTATCGATCACTTAATATTATTAAAAACTTTATTTTGATCACCCTTTTCTAAATTTGTTAATATTCTATCACGGAAATATAAAAGTGTGTTAAAAAGTGACCACCTCAAATTATTTTCATGTTTTGGCTTGTTTTATGTTTTTAACCGGACTGTTAGCGTCTTTTCAACTATCACATATGTAAAGGAAATGCAAGAGGCAGAAAGATGGTGATAGAATGAGATAACAGAGATATTTATGTAAGACGAGGGATATAATAAGAGTGGGAAATAAATTATTATAATAATTATGAAAAGATGATAACAAGTCTTTTAAAAAACTTATTATTCCGATCCTTTTTTTAGTACTCATTTTCACTTTTAAAGTCAAATTTTGACAGTAAATTATCATTATCTGATAATAAATATTATGATTATGTGAGATATTGTGAGATTCATTTTAATATAATTTTAAAACATTAATTTTTGTAACTTTTACGCTTGTATAATTAGAGATATTTACGTTTTAATTAGTATGTCTTATTGACTTTGAAAAATCAAACGAGCCTTATAAAAAGCGACATGCCGAATATAAAACAGCCCAGAACATGACTGTAGGGGGTGGCCACTTTTTAACACACTTTTGCTTTTGGTGATTAAATATTAACAAATTTAAAATATGGTGATCAAAGTTAAAATTTTATGTTAAGATGTACATCCCAAATCGGAAGTCGATGTCCTCCCGGGTCAATATATAAGATCGTGGGCTTCTCCCTCTATTGCCAATTGGTTTTAGAGTAGAATCCCCATAGACTCTTATATTGTATCAGAGCCAAGCCCGAGTTAATGAGACACGTGTCATCATGCCAATCTTGTTCTGCTAAATAATACCGGCGAGGAAAATTCCGCCGATAATGGTTGGGTTACACGTGACGGGAGTGTTAAGATGCACATCCACATCGAAAGTTGGTGTCCTCTCGGGTCAATATATAAGATATTGGGCTACTCCATCTATTGCCAATTGGTTTTAGAGAGGATCCCCGTAGACTCTTAACATGGTATCATGAGTCATACCCGAGTTATTGAGGCACGTGTAAACCCCGCCAATGTTGTTCCGGCGAGAAATATTCTGCCAAACGATTGGGTTACACATGAGGGGAAGTGTTAAGATGCACATCCCACATCGGAAGTCGATGTCCTCTCGGGTCAATATATAAGATCCTGTGATACTCCTTCTATTATCAATTGGTTTCAGAGTGGAACCTGATAAACTCTTTAACATTTTAATAACCTTGAGTGATCGATAGTGTTCTTTGTCCAAAATTAATTAGTAGTGTATATGAATGTGGAAATATGGGTTTCAATATCACAATTGGACTGTTTATGTGAACAAACTTTTTCTGAGGTGGACATATACTCATTTAACTCAAAATTTTGTCCCATTTAATTAAATGGATGCTAATTAACAAAACAACAACCTGTAGACAATTTCTCCTCTTAATTTTGTTCTATTATTTAGAGTCAAATAAGGAGGGGTACATGTAAATAAATGCAATGTTTTTG
Source organism: Echium plantagineum (assembly GCA_003412495.2). Classification (NCBI taxonomy): domain Eukaryota; kingdom Viridiplantae; phylum Streptophyta; class Magnoliopsida; order Boraginales; family Boraginaceae; genus Echium; species Echium plantagineum. Next base: position 38,451,504 of record CM016561.1, on the reverse strand, counting down.
GACAATGGAAGAATCGATTAAGCCATAGCAGACTCTGGTTTTTAGGAGCTTCCACACTTAGAGTGCTTCATGCGCCGTTGTTTTTTTATCAAACTTAATCGTGGGTCCCTGTTGGCTTCATTACATTGGGTACAAGTAGCTGAGATGCTTGTCCAAATGAATCAGACAAATTTGTGTCATTCTACTATTTAAGCATCAGCCTTGGGTTAATGAATACGTTTAGAAGCTATTATTAGAAGTGTAGGGCTTACAAATACTGTACTCCCTTGTCCCATAACAGTTTCTAGTTTGATTCTCAATGATCAAATTGATAAACTTTGTAGGTTGAATTGATATACGCGGTTAGAGCATATTTGTTACATAGTTTACGAGTATTTATGTGTTTCAGTTGAAATGCATATGTGATAAATATGTAAGTTAGTGTGTTGAACAAAAACATGTGTCATCATACGACATACGTGTGAGCGTCTTACTATGGTGTTGTGAATAAGCATCTAAAGACACGTATCGGTAGACATGTTAAGCCGGCCCATAAAAAGCCCAGTCCGCCCCCAACCCATTAGTTAGGGGGCCTAATATGGGCCCAGGATTAGGCCCCTGACCCCCTCCAAAGCCCGGACTTTGGGCCCAGCCCCCAGGCCCGGTTACACGATATACCGTTACTTCTCAGAAGGTATACCATGTTTGGCAGCACTTTTAAGGCTGATTTCTCCTAAAGATATAAACACAAGTTCAAAACATTAACCAAACGATAAAATATAACATAAGCCCCAAAAACCAAACGGTAAAATATAACATAAGTCCTAAATTTCATACGAAACCTGAAAATAAAACATAAGTTCGGGATAAACAATCAAATAAAACATAAGTTCGGGATAAACAATCAAATAAAACATAAGCTCGAAATAAACCATGAAATTAAAAAGCAGCTAATCATCCATGTTTGCATCGATTTTACAAGCTTGTCATTGATCCTCTACGTGCCATGATCGTAAGAGCTACTCTTCATGTTTCAGATGTTACATTATACTCCCTTTGTTTCACCATACTTAAGAAATTTTTTGACTTTTTAAAATATATGATTGTTTATAGTTTCAATGCAACTTTAATATTATTTTCTCATTTTTACCCTTCAATAAAGTAATAGTACTTCAAAATACCTTTTACTTTTTGACGACATATTATAAAACTCTTACCTTTTCCTTAATAAAGTGTTTTTTGTCCAAATAATCAAGCATAGTGAAAAAGAGGAGTATTGATTACGAAATGGATTAATAAATTTTTTTTAATTAAGCAAAGAGTTCCTCGATGTTTCATTCGAAAATGTCAACTATCACTTTTGGGTTTGTGCAAGCTCTATTTTGATGATCGATGTTTTGATGTCACCTTAAAGATCTAAGATCACAGATTGTATCTTGCTAAAGGATAGTTTAAATTCATAATGGAAATGCAGAGGATGCCGGCCGACTTTGTTACCTTCGACTATGTTCACGAGAAGAGTCGTTGTGATTCATGTATTGTGTTCAACGTCCACATATATGACAGTACTGGTTGCGAGAAGCTAGTTATTAGGGATTTTATAAGAAATGTAAACTCGAACCCCGCATGGTTCCTTAAATAATAATATTATCATCTATTAGTTTCCTTAAAATATATACATTTATTAATTAAATATTATAATTATCCATCAATTTCTTTCAAATACTAACCTATACTAGTAATAACCTCATACATGGTATACTACTAATAACCTCAATAAAAATAATTTCCACAAGGGTAATATAAATAAGGGTTAAAGGCACGTTTGATCACACATATCTGTTGCCACGTCACCTTTTGATCATACATGCTTCATTTTGTCCTATTTGGTCACACATCCTTCCAAAAGTTGCTTTAGTTACTACTGTCGGCAAAATGTTAGTTAAATTTTGAAATGTAAAACATGTGACATTGTAAATTTGTCCAACTTAAATTTTGACGGCAATAGCAACGCAGACCAGTTTTGTAAAGATGTATGACCAAATGGAATAAAATAAAACATGTGTGATCAAAAGGTGAGTCGGCGACAAACATGTGTGATCAAACGAGCATTTAATCTTATACATAAATTGCACCAATGGTTACAATAAGTGGGGGCGAATTGCACTTTCATCCAATAAGTCTCAAGTACACATAGTTCTCACTTAGTACATAATTTAAGGCTTCCATTTTTAATTGGAGTTTTTCGGGCCAAAATATAAGTTTTAAGACTTTTGAGATCAGATGTATAATTCTTAAAACTTTTGGGGCAAAAGTTTATTTTTACTATATTTTGGGGTGAAAGTGTAAATTTAATATTTTGGGATCAAAATAATATTTTCAATACTTTTGAGGGATTATAATAAACGTTGCAGGAATGGTCCCAGATAAAGTACACAAGGTTCCCATTTGGTCTTACATTACATGTATTTCACTATCAATTGTCATTTCATTTGTTTTTCATTATTATCAATAATATAATATACGAAAAATATTATAGCACAATAATTTACTATATGAGTGATATAATATTATAAACTTCAAGCTAAACAATTTACTTTATAGTTATGGTATTAGCATAGTATGATATTTCTTAATTACATTTTAACTAAATAATTTCATGTATTCATACTTATATTATCTTCAAATGTGCTTTATAATTATTGTATCACTATAGTATGATATTTTTTAACCATACTATTACAACATATTATTTGTACTTACAATATTTGCGATAATCGAGGTAAAAAAGATGAGTTTCAGTTAGTCTACTGTACAACTAATATAATTGTAAAATAATCTTACATACCAAAAATCTATTATACAAATAATGTACTAGTACAATAATATATTATACGACTATATGAGTAATATTATAATATAATAAAAATTATTTAAAATACGAGTAATCCACTAATAAATAGTATGGAGTAATTGAATACACATGTAATCTAATGTTATAGTAAAGTAATAGTATAGTAATACGATATTCGAGTAACCTTCTATATAACTATATAAGTAATGATATTTCATATAAAATAATTTATCATTATTCAATAATGAAGTTAGATTTTGAAGATATCATTAGTATAGATATAACCTTACACATTTATATCTTATAATCTAATATATGAGTAATCTACTAGATGAGTAATATACATCATAATTCTTATATACTTATAATCTACTATAAATCAATGTTTTTGTTCGTTAACGGGAAATCAAGACCAGTAACTCTTAGTGACATAGTACATGTAATATGGGTTCTAATAAGACCCATCTGTACATTATCAGGTATTGTACATGCAACACTAAAGTATTGTTCCTGTAAATCTTAAAATTATATTTTGACACCAAAAATACCAAATATTACACTTTCTTCCCAAAATACAGTAAAGATAAAAGCTTTCCCCAAAAGTCTTTAAAAATTTTATTTTGGCCCCAAAAGTTCAAAGAAATTTTTTATTTGGTCCCAGAAATCTCCAAACTTATGTTTTGGCCCAAAACCTTCTATTAGTAACGAAGACTTTTTATTAGGGACTAAATGAGAACCATATGTACACTATTAGGTATTATATCTGGAACATTGCTAATAGTTACTGGAACGAAGGTTCAAGTTGATCGTTATATTAATATTAATATTAATATTAATATTTAGGATTGAGTATAAAATTATATGACTAATATTTAAAAGAAAAGAAGAAGCTGCTAGCAGCCTAGCCATTTCCCTGAATTTGGGGTCCCCAATTTCTTGATCAAGACAAAAGACCAGTTTAGCTAACGCTTTACAACAAAAACAGCTACTTAAATATGTAGTTATAGTACTCCCTCAATTCGGCTATTCCAACTTGTTAAGTTGTTTTCTTAAAAATACTAATTTCATTATTAAATTAACTCTTGCTAAGTCAATATAAAAAATCTTGGAAAAAAGTTGAAATATGTGAAAGAATTTAATTCTTCTTCAAAAGTTCGTTCATAACTAAAGTGGTCTATCTTTAGGAAATAATATGGTTAAAACATTGGAAATTGAAAAAAGTTTGAGGCCCTCAAACTAAGGGGCGTGACAGCTTCCTACATATGTCAGAGGTTGGCGTGGAATGTCTCGCTTGATCGGGGACTAAAGCTTGCCCGTTAAACACTTCGAAACAATGTTCGCTCTTAGTGGGAATTGAAGCTGGGTTGCATGAAGAGGTGAGACTGTTTGGCACTTTGCCCTTTGCCCTTTTGTTCTTTACCAGTTGAACTATGCCCAAAACTTATAAAACTGTGATTTTGACCCTCCAAACAATATCCGATCGTCAAAAGCTATCGTACGTCATAGTAAAGCGGTGAGTTTGACTCGAAGCAACGTTTTTGCATTGTCGAAATCTGGCACTTTAGCCTCCCCTTCGAGTAAACCGCCAACTTCTATATCAAAACGCTCCTCTACTTGCACTACATCATTATCCGTGTTGGGTATCATTTAATTTTATACTAAAATACATAGCTCATAGGATGTACAATGTCGTGAATTTTGCCGTCCAAATATATTCTCCCATATAGTACCCACATGCCCATATTTTTTCCAAGTCTTACCTTAAGCGAATTTCCCGCTGAAACACATGCTATTAACGATTTAAGAATGTAAATTATTCGCATAGTATCTGGAGGTTAGTTTTGGTGTTATCTTTGAGAAAATGAGCTGTAATAATTAAAATGACATTCAAGCTATGTGAAATAACCTTGCAAGTCTATAACTCTAGGGCTATGTTTAAAACACACCTATATTTCTCGACAACAAGCACCTACCCCATGTAAGAAAACATGTGTAGTTATAAAGAGAATTAATATATACTCCCATCGTCCCAAAAAAATTTGAGACATTTGGATTTTTTATGGTGGATGTACGACTTAAAAATATAAATATTTTAAATTATATACGTGCAAAAATTATGAAAGTACGATATTTGAAAAATTTACACTGAAACAAACCAACAACATCTCATATGACTATACTATTTTTTATCAGCTAATGAAGATTCATGGTCAAAATTTTTAAAATTTAACTCTTAATATAAAAATAAAACAAACAAATTAGAATAAAGAGAGTACTTTATTTTGGCGTTAAAACTTTAGATAGTAGGTGATATCAAAAAAGGTTAGGAGAAGAAAATGACGACACAATAAAATACTTGAGAAGGGGTTCTCAATTTAAGACCATCTCTAATAATACATAATCAAAGTAATTTTGTGGAAACAATATTTTATTATAAAATTGGAGGATTGTTTTTTGATTTCGTGTGTCGTTGATTCTTTTTGTGTCGTTACTCAATAATTGATTTCTCGGTAAACAATTCACTTAATCAAAGTACCTTCAATATAAGTGGGAAAATGCAATTTTCTCAAAACTAATATACTAATACGAGTATATGATAGGTGTATGTTAATTAATTATCGAGGCTGAGACAAGATCCAAAATGAGTCAAATGGAATAAATCTGACATTCTAATTGAGATTTTTATATTATAGAACAAATATAATGAAATGAAGAATGAACCACCGTTTCTCACGGTAGCACATATAGGGAATCATGCTACTCTGAATATAGTAGTTATATTAATATGTTGCATGTTGTAATTAATAATACGAAGTTGATTTTAATATAATTCTGAAAGGAATAATCTTGTATGTTATCAATCAACGAGAAAGATTGATGATTTAATATAATTCTGAAAGGATTATTGTATGTTATCAATCAACGAAAAAATTAATGAATACGTATGTGAAATAATTTTGAGAACGATAAACAATAGAAATCAGAGAATCAATGAACCACATTAACAAATTATATTTTTATAAACAAACTTATAATGCTACCCAAACAACAATCTACTTAATATATTTTTATTCTTTCTAAATTAGTATAGAGGTTTGTATTACAAATAACGAAAATACAAAAATTTATAACAAATGCGTCAATACAGTTAGAAATTAGAATACATGATAACACGTTTTTATGTGTTTCGAGTCGAGTGTGGATCGTGACAGTAAAAATTCCTTATCCTTAATTAGCGACAACAAATAAGTAAATGGTTTAATCTAAAATACTGAACTAACATAAATATGAATTTAAAGTGACGAAACTAAATAACACAGATTGTTGGGTTGCAAAATTGGTATGAGACGGGCACCACTATACACACACTAAAACAGTGACTCACTGTAGCGGATGGACGGTTTTGCCCCTGACGAACAGAGAGTTCCAATTGCTACAGTTTTTCACTGTTTCAGTGTGCGTATAACAGCTCAGGTATGAGACGAACGGTGAGGACATACAACTTCCCTGAATTATCGTCAAATCTAACTAATCCTAGATCAGAGTTAATTTATTTTGGAAGCTTATAATTGTTAAAATAGTCCCAAATAACATATATAAGTTGCACTTTAGTCCGAGTAAGTGATCGGTCTGCGTATATTATCTTCATAATTGGTACAAAAGTGCAATTTAATCATTAAATTTACATTGATAGAAAACGATAGTAGACACGAATTTTGGGAAAAAAAATTAAATCTTTGATATTAAATCCAAACCAACAAAACTCAGTAGACCTCAATTTTGGGATAAAACCAAAATAAAATGGATTGTAGATATTAAGTGTCGATATTTTGGCTTTGCTTCAAAATTAATGTGGCATCTCATTTTTACTTAGCTTGGACTACTTAACACTAACAATTTGATTTTGGTGCAAAATAATTCAGCTATAATCAAGTTTTTCTGTCAAATTTTAACGTCAACACATTAATTTCGGGAATAAACATCCCTTTTGTATTAATGTTGGGGACCATTTCTACATACCGATTAGTTGTTAAGACTAATGTGCAACTTGCACATATTATCTGGGACATTATTTCAACAATTATCTCTGACTAAAAACTATTAAAAAAAATTATTTTCAAGAATGGAATCATAGACATTATTAATAGAAGTTTTAGTCAAATACCACTTAAGTCCGAAATAATCTACTTATTTTCACCTCGACCAAAGGCATCTTGGAACTGCCCATTTGATGAAATCCGTACTGTAAGGTGATAGCCGATTGTTTTAGGGTAAGATTCAAGAAAACATTTATAACTGACAAATATTCGTCTTAGGGTTATGTGAAGTTATTTAGGAGATCTCAAGGTGGAATAATACAATCAAATTACCATGATACGTAATGATAACGTTAGTCAAGTCAGAATTTTCAAATCCATTTAATCAAGTCATTATTTGTCCTAAACCAAATATTTAACTTTTAATATTGTCTCATGTATGCAAAGCAAAGACAGTTGTACTGAAACATTTTCTTGATCTAGAGAATTTGCCTCAAACCTATCATTTCAATATATATATATATACTATTACAATCGCAACCGTGATAGGAATCTTTGTAAGTCTCAAATATTTAAACATTAATAGAATTACCATATGATATACTCCCTCTATCCTTAAATGATTGTCACATTTGACTTTTAGTGGTCAATGAAACACGATTTAAAACATAAATATCTCTTATTCTACATGCGAAAAAATTATAATAAGTTAATATTTTAAAAATATATATTGAGGCGAGTCTAACGAGGTCCCACAAGACTATATTATTTATTATCGTTTAATAGAAATTCATGATCAAATTTTATTATAATTGACCACAAAAGTCAAAATGTGACAATCTTTTAAGGACGGAGGGAAGTATTATTTAGTTTTGAGGAGAATGGATGAAGGGGTGGAGATTGGAGAATGTTTTTATTAAATTAGAGGGTACATAATCACTTAATTATTCTATGTACCTTTGTGTTTCGAGCCTATTGAAATAGAATTAGGGCTTATGTATGTGGTTATAATAATTAAGTAAATCCACTTGAAATACATAAAGAGAGTTTATGAGAATTATTATAGATAGTAGATGAAGAAAGCAATACAAGTTATATATAATTGCAATGTTTTAAGGATTAATGACAGAGATGATCACCTATGTTTGTTAAATGTTTCCAGTCGATCATCTATGATTTAAACCGTTCCAGTCGATCACCTATGTTTTGAAATGTACCAGTCGATCACCCAATCTGTAATTCTACCGTTAAATTTTGCATGTGACTAACACGTGACTTGGATTAAGGGTATCTCAATCATTTACTAAAGGGCAAATGGCTGCTAACATCACTCAGGTTTGAAAAAAGCCAGTTTAATCACTCATGTTTCAAAAATGCCAGTTAGATCACTCATGTTTAAAAAGTCACTCATTCGATCACTCCATTAGATTTTTGAAGGATATTTATGTCCAAACACATTTTTGAAGTTGAGTAAAATACCCTTCCTTAATTGTCATGTGACAACCACGTGACCAACATAATTGAAGTTAGACGGAAATTTTAATGGAGTGACCAAGTGGAATACAATTTAAAACATAGGTGATCGACTAGAACGTTGTAAATCATATGTGATTGACTAGAAACATTTAGCAAACATATGTGATCATCCCTGCCATTAACCCATGTTTTAATCAAGAGATGTTTGGAAAACTGGGTTCTTAATATCGTTGTACATGTATAAGTTAATCAATTCGTATCGTACATACCTGATCTTACATGGTCTTAATTGATATTGAATTTGATGCCATGTTAGGAGTCGATATGACCCGTTGCTTATTTAAACCAATTTGAAAGTAGGACACCGTCCTACATTAAACATGTCTAAATATGGACACATGAATTATTTTCTATAAGTAATTATTTTCTAGTATATATGAACACAGGACACACATGGATTCATTTGTATCACTGAAAAACAGGTTCCAAATATGGGAGGGTATTGAGTGATGATTTCTCCCACATTGAATATGTTAAGTGTTCAAAATAATTTATAAGATCCTAAATTTTATCAACTTATAATCACATGAAGCTTATTGTGGAAATAATCCCAACTAGTAAGATGGAGTTGAACTTTGGTCCTAAATAGTTAGTCAATTACACTGATATTGGCAAAAGTGTTGCAGTTTAGGAACCAAATAGCAACACTTTTGCCGATATCCGAGACCAAATTACAACCGATCAATTATTAAGATCAAAGTGCAACTCTATCCATTATCCCGGACCATATTACCAATTAGTTCACCAAACATGTCTTCTATGTCATATAATAACAGATAGCTCAATAATACCGACCAATAAAGTTAGTACTCCCTTCATTTTTCTAATTGACGTTTTCGTTTTTGCGTGTCCAACTTAGACCGTCAATTACTTTTTATTCTTTGGTTCAAAAACCATAAATTTTATATCGATCAATTTATATTGAATAGTATTTTCATAAAAGTAACTTTTTATAATTTTTTTATTGTAATGAATTAGTTATTGTTAATCAAAGTTAGACACGGAAAAACGAAAAAGTCTTGTATTGTGAAATGAAGGGAGTATTATTTATATTACATATATATATATATAATATGTCTTGAACATTTATATTTTAATGCAAATGGCTTCTGACATAACTCATGTTTGGAGAAAAACGCAGTTAGATCACTCGTGTTTCAAAAACGCCAGTTACATCACTAATGTTTAAAAAATCACTCATTCGGGTCACCATGTTAGTTTTTGGAAGAGTATTCTGTCCAACAAATATTTTCTCTCATATATACCCCAAGTTAAATCTTAGTCACCCCTAAATAAATCTAATTAACACATTAACCTCATAATTACTCCATATTTATTAATACATTGACCCCATTTATTTCACCAAATTTATTTTCTTAAACTTATTATTTGGTTACTTTTTTCAGTTTAAACTTTCAATTTTCTTTTTTATATTATTTTCCCGATTTTTTTTTCCATTTCCTTTTCTGATTTTTTTTTCCATTTCCCTAACGATTTTTTTCGATTAGTAAGCAAATTATTTGATAGTTGTTTTGGCTAAATGATTCTACTTTATTAGTTGTTTTGAATAAAAGTTTTGTGTTTATCAAAAAAAAAATTTCATTTTGGTAGTTTTTTGGCAAAGGTGTTCGGTTCTAGAGGATCAATGCCCAAGTACACTACTATAAATTAATAATGTTGGGACCAACCAAATTTATTTATAAATTAATGATTTATTAATTTAAAGAGTTTTTGCATGAGATGTAGGGTTTTTGCATAAATATATGTAGAGTTCAATGACATGAAAAGTTTAATGATATTACTATTATTGTTGAGAACAATGTTGACAATGAAGATGATACCGGGTATGTCTTCGGAACCTGTTACCCAAATGAAGCACTTTTGGCGTATAAAACTCTTCACAAATTTATGTTACAATTCGAAAACACAACACTGGAACTAATGGATGCAATAAGAAAAATTAGAGATGAACTCCAATGTGATTTGAACTTTAAGAATAAACAAACTACTCTAGAGTCATATTTTAAATAAATTGTAACTATATTATTTCAGTTTCTAAGGATTATTAATTTATAATTTTCGTGGGACCTTATATTATAAAGGAATTTTGAAAAAAAAAGTATTATCTCATTATTTTATTGATTTCGTTAATTTTTTTAACTAGCCCAAGTGGAGACCGAACAAATTTATTATCTTAGAGAGATTATTAATTTATAGAGTGTTAATTTATAGACGTCTTACTGTATTATTGTATATCGTATCATTTTTTTTTTTTTTTTTTTATAAATTAGCGATGATATGAGTTTCGAACCCAGGACCTTCTGGTCACTAGCAATATATATTGAGACGAATCTAACAAGATATCATATGACTATATTATTTCTTATTGATCAAATTATTTAAAATTTGACCATGTAAAGTCAAAATGTACCAATTATTTAAGGACGGATGGAATATTAGATACGTATACGTACTCGATCAATGTTGGACTTTGAATAATATAATTCCATATAATTTGCATTGGGCAGGGGAATATCATTCTTGCCCATGCAAAAGCTAAGGCAACACAACACAAAAAGAACATTAACCTTGGGAAAGTACGAAGACCTTAGTTTGTATATGCAAGTTAGGCTACGTAGGTTGTTCGTAGATGATGAATACCAACAGTAGCCTTGTTTGTATTGTGTAGTCATCACATGGATTCCTTTGTAGTGCAAGGGTACACACCCCTCCACATGCACATACTTGCACACAATAGTCTCTTTTTTAATGATCTCATCTCACACTTACTTTTTATCTACTACATCTCGTCATCACCACCATCAGCGACGAAATCAAGATGAAATTTAAAAGGTACGTAATAATCTAAGAAATTTAAATAGGAGAGCATAATTTAAAAAAGAGTAAATTGTCGAATTGGTCCCAGAAAGTGGATCGAGGTTGTCATTTGGTCTTCGAAAGTTCAATAGTTGCAAGTTAGACCTTTAGTAGAAGCGAATTGCACAAATACCGTTGAGTTAAACGGTTCCGTTAATTTTGGATTAAATTGCAACTTTTGTCCAATTTCGAGGATTAAATTGCAACTCTTGAACTTTAGAGGACTAAATGACAACCTTGACCCACTTTCTGAGACCATATCAGCAATTTGCTCATTTTAAAAAATGAAAACTGAAAATGAAAAAAATAATAACAAATAGTGTAAATAATAATACATCCGTAAAATTTGAATCCTGATATTTTTAACAAAAAAAGTAATGATTTTATCTACAATAACACATATTACTAATTCATATAAAATCTATATCATATATGTTTAATTCTCAAGAATTTAAAGGAGACGCAATATTCCCTACCCCTAACCTACTAGTTTCGTCCCTCATCAGTCATCACCATCTCATCTCAAGAATTTAAAACAAGATATCTTTTTTACACTACTACAAGAAGTAATTTACTTATTTATTTTTATCTTTTTAAAAATCTATCTAATGTCTTCTTATAATAATAATAATCAAACTTTGAATATTTAAATCACTAGAAAATTTCATAATCACTCGGTCATTAGAATACCTTTTCAATGAATACTTAGACAGCACTCCCTTAAGAATCCTCTAAGTTATTTACTTAAATAGTGTTTCATGGGGATGCCTTCCAAGTAATTGACTTAAAGGGCAATCAATCAAGTGCTTTCCAAGTGATATTTTACAAAAAAAAGATCGTAAAAAATACAGTAGGTTGGAGTTCGAAAATATCAGCCCCCCCCCCCCCCCCCCCCCCCCCCCCCCCGGAAAACCCAAACTCATATGTAAATTGATCTTTTTACGTAAACCTAATCCAAACTCAAATTTAACTTCTCATTTTTATTCATCTTAAAAATTAACGAAGTAGTTAACGTGAAGACTAATCTGCAATTTTTTTACCACTTCCGAAACTAAATTTTACGATTCCACTATTTAAAACTAAATTATTGACTGATGATGCTATTGAAGACTATTTCATCAATTCACTCCTCATTTAGTACTCCCACAATATTGTTAAGAAATACCCAATAGATAGTGCAACTATTATTTATTTAGCCATTTATTTTTCTAGTTATATTTATATATATAAATTAATCAGGTGAAGCATCATCCTAATGGGTTTCACGCACACCTTTTCAAGAGTCCAACCACCTTGCCTAAAGCGGTGAGTCTATATACGGAGACTTCACATTCTCTCTCGCTCTTCGCTACCATTTTAAAGTATGGCCGGAAAGTTATAATTCTGTTCACACAACATATAATTAAATTATTGTCCATTATTTACCGAGCCAACATTTTTGCAAGCCAAACATTATTACCAGACGAGTTCATATCCATTCACATCCCAGAAAAAGAAACAGGAGCCACTGTTCCTCAATATATAAATTCTACTATTTGATGGACATGACAATTTGACAAAATTAGAATCTTTCATTCTTGTGTAATTATTCAATATTGAAGTTTGATGAGGTAAAATTATAAAATATTCTATCATTTATAAAGTAAAATATAATAATACCAACAACCATTACAGGTAAAAGATTAAAGGCAATTATAAGGCCCCAATAAATAGGAGTAATGCATTTATCTTATGGTAAATTAAAGTTTTGTACGTCGTGGAAAAGACTCTTACTAGTGATCAGAAGGTCCTGGGTTCAAAAGTCACCTCGTCGCTAATTTACAAAAAAAAAAAAAAAAGGAAAAAGTTTTGTACAACCATTTGTCATGAGGATAAATTATAGCATTGCAAATGATATAGTGCCTAAAGTCATGATTGATCATAAATTAAATAGAGTGAACATAATTATAATTCAATTATTAGTACTAGCTCCTTTGTTAAACGATTTGTTGGGAGCTAGTTTTAGTAAAGATAAGACACGTTCATCAGCTACTTTTATCGTAGGAGGAGCTTGTGTATGTCGACTAGGACTTTAGATCAACATTAGAGGATAAGTATGTAGAGTTAATTATTGAATTTATCTTCTATTGTGTGGTTAAGGTAAAATTTAGGGTTAAATAGTTAATATATGATAGATTAGTTATCAAAAGTCACACAAATATATTAAAATATAATTCATTAAACTGAGTGATAATTGTTGAAATCGTCTCAGTAAGTGGGTTTTTGATGCGCAAATGGTCTCTCTAAGTGCGTAACTAGTACAGAAATGGTCTTTAAATTAAATTTCGATAATTATTAACATAAATAATGAGTATACTCTGTTATAGCTCGACTTGAGAACACCTTTAGTTGTTCTTTATTAAACTCTAGCAAAAGAATATAATCTTTTAGGTGCACACATAAAATAATAATGATAATTACTTCCACCATCCCAATTTTGTAGTCTCACTAACCTTAAATTTAAATTAGTAAGTTCGGAATTTTTGCAAAAGGAAAAGGGGATAGACAATATTTTTTCTTCTATTTTTGGTATATTTCATTCTATTGTACTTAATGTTCATTAAAAGAAATCGTTAATGTCAATTATATAAGTTTATATTGACCTAGGCAATTTGTATCAATTTGGTAATAAATCTTGGTACACAAAGTCACATTCTAAATAGGCACATAGAAATTTTCATGTACTTAACTAATACTTAGTATGTTGAATTTATACCATATTAATTCAAATTAAACACAAATATATAGATTAATTACAATATCTTTAATAAACCGAAATCGTTATGTTTCATACACCGCCCGGCCCTGAGGCTACGTCAGGTGGGCATTTGCCCAGGGCCCACGATCAAAAGGGGGCCCCAATTTTTTTGTAAAGGGGCCTCCTTTCGTAGCTTCACCCAAGACCCACAAAATATTAGGACCGGTCCTGTTCATTCGCCCGCCCCTATCAACAAACTTTTACAAAATTAAGAAAATTATGTCTCGCCCACAATTATCACGACATTCGGACAGTCAAAAATATTTTCATGTTTTTTCTCAAACCCCATCAAGATTTTCTTTTGGCAAATGGCAACACAAAAATGAATATCAACCCTTGAATGGTACATGCCTCTACCAACTTGCTTGTAGTACGTGTACTAGATGTTATTGTACAATAAATAAACAACACAAAAACCACACATAGTCTAGTTACCAAAAACTCTATTTCTGCCCTTGGTTTTCTCAAGACCAGTCTAGCTTAGGGTCCCACATTATAATATGTTCATCATATAATTAAAATTTATTATATATGTACTCACTTTAAGGCACCCTTGCTCAGACTGTCCTGCATCCAGCACCAACTCACTGTCTTTTTTCTATAACTTCAAGCTAAGAGCTTTTCATCAAAATCTTCTAGAAATAAATAAAGCTTTTGCTCTTTTAAGTTTCTAGTGTTTTGTTTTTCTTCTTAACTCATTGGCTAAGTCAATTTATTCTTTCTATCTCCAAATTTTCTCTTCCAATAACCCACAATCAGTATTTCAGGACAGGCGTACGTGAAGATCGTTAGATAATTATTTCATTTTTTTGAAGGGCTAAGTGAAATTATTTTTTCTATCTCGAAAACTTTTTCATACAATAACCCACTTTCAGTATTTCAGGACCGGAGTACGTGAAGGTCGTTAGATAACCATGTACCAAAATTTTCGTCACTATTAGTACTAAAAGTACCCTTTTTCCATAAAGATAGCAATTAATATTACCTATAAAAAAGTACTGAAAAGGGAGTTTTTATGATATGGCATTAGATGCCGTAGTTTACCCACAAAATAATTTTGGGTATGGTTTAAATGAGCTTTTTATGTTGAGTGGTTGTGGTGAATTGGGGTATGATGAATTTGCTTTTCAAGAAGAGCCAAAGTTGTCTTATGTTGAAATGTTGGAAAATAATGTTTTTTTCGAGCAAAGTTTGAATAATAATAATAATAGCAATTGGGAGTCTTCTTCTTCGCCAATAATATTGCAAAATGTGAATGATGATTTTTCTCCGGAGGCGGCGTGCACGGGTGGTTCGAATAATGTGGAGGCGGAACCACCAGAGGCAGCTTCTACGACGAGGCGGAAGAGGCGGAGGACGAAGACTAGCAAGAATAAGGAAGAGTTGGAGAATCAAAGAATGACTCACATTACAGTTGAGAGGAATAGGCGAAAGCAAATGAATGAGTATCTTGCTGTGATTCGTTCTTTGATGCCCCCCTCATATGTTCAAAGGGTATGTAATAATCTTACCATTATCTTACCCCTCCCCCCCAACCCCCCCCCCCCCCCCACCCCACCCCACCCCATGATTTTTTTTCTTGGTTCTTGGAATGAAGATGATGGACATGAAATCATAGTTCTAGTTGATTTCTTAATTTACGCGAAAATAGTTAGGAAGATAATATTTTGAAATAAAGAATTAAGTATAGAAAGAAATTACAAATGATCGAAGCAAATAATAATTTGGTATGATGATATATGATGAGCATTGAATAAAACGAATATTCAATATAAGTATTTTATACCATTCCTTCTGGATTTTTAGTTGTCATTGTAACCCAAAAGATTCGTTTAATTTCTAAATAGTTGTCATTTTAGCATAATATATAAATTATATTTGTACGTACATTTTCGTTGTTCTTTTTTGTCCGTTTTACTATTTTTTAAATTTTCAATCAATCAATCATATATTTTCAATACATTTTTTGATTGTTTTTTCTTGTCGTTATATATTGTAAGTGAAAATGATTAAAACGACAATTAAAAAATGGAGAGTATATATTTGGTAATTAGTATAATGTGTAGAGTAAATTGTCATTTACATGTAAATATTAAAGTTCCAAAAGATTTGTTTGTAGACGAGGATATGTATTGTTAACTTACCTTTCTTTTATTCATTCTTTGCTTTTTGTTGATCATTTTAATCATTCATGATCTAATAAATGCATTCATTTTCATTCCCCATCATTTCTTTCTTGTACTAGGATAAATGTTTTTTTCAACAATAATTCCTCTCGTGTACCAAATAAACATAGCTTTTATCTTTTGTCGAGGAATGTGACAATAAAAAGTGTTTGTCGACCTTTTGACAAATAAAGCACGATCTATATAAATAGAAAACTAATTATTATCAAGTGGAAAGTAACAATCAAGTATGTCATGTCATTTCTAGGAACTATTACAAATTATTCCAAACAATTATTATTGCACTCAATGTATAAATTATTATTTTAATTATCAACTTTACAAAAAGTTCATCAATTATTGTGATCTATGTTTATGTTCAGGGTGATCAAGCATCGATTATAGCCGGAGCAATTAATTTCGTAAAGGAGCTAGAACAACAGCTTCAGAGCCTAGAAGCACAAAAGCGTGCGACCATCAAACCATCAAATAACGATGAAAATCACACACAACTTTTCTCAAATTTCTTCACACTTCCACAATATTCAACCACCACTGTCCCCGCCAACGATGTGGCCGCCCAACGCAGGTCGGCGTTGGGCGACATAGAGGTAACGGTGGTTGAAAGCCATGCCAATTTGAAGATTCGAACAAAGAAACGACCAAGACAACTCTTGAAGATCGTTGCGGGACTTCAGTGTGTGAGACTCACTATTCTCCACGTGAATGTTACCACAAGTGAGCAAATGGTCCTATATTCTGTTAGTGTCAAGGTACTTTTTGACCAATTATTGATATACATTTTTAACTCTTTATTTGCCTTATATTTCGGTTTCTTCAACTACTTTTTTGGTAGTAAAAAACATATTTAACACTCGGAATAGATAATTGTTTGCCATATATGTGATAAAGATGCATCCCTAAGTTTTTATTTATTTTGCTTGGACTTTAAGTTCCTCAACTGTAGAATATGATAGTTAATTGTCCAAGTCATCCCAAAAATGACATAAAATTACACTTAGATCCTCAATAATGCCATTATAGAAATATAGTCCTCGTAAGTGATACAGAAGTTACACTTTGCCCCCCAAACTAACGTCTCATATAAATTTTACCTCTTAAAATTACAATTTCGGGTAACCAGTACATTAGTTGCACTTTGGTCCCCAAACTAACATCTCAGTTGATCCCAAATTGTTACGATTTAACGGAATCGTTAGTTTAGGAAACAATTTCGTGTTTCACTTATGGGACTAAACTGTTACCATGACACTATTGGAGAAAACTGTAACTTGATGCCATTATTGAATTTCATTTAAACAATTTTCTCGAATATGATACTTATCATTTATATATTAGAATGAGACCAACCAAAGATATATATATATATATGTATATATAGTCATTATTAAAAAAAAAAGTTTTAAACGACATTTCTTAGACAATATATATAAAAAAATATTGTCCAAATGTTACTTAGGGGGAAAAGACATGACAAAATTAGGGTATGGCGATGAGATATAATCATATATACATAGCCATACAAGGAGTATATTTTTCAATCAAATGATAGAACTTATACGAGTATATAGCTAGAGAATTATTATAATGTTTTTTATGTTTTCTTTATCGTGATTTTTATTAGGTCGAAGATGGATGCCACTTAACCACGGTGGACGAGATCGCCGAGGCAGTGAATAACTTGTTGGGGAGAATTTAAATAGATGCGGATTTATGTGGAAAATTTGAAAATAAAAATATTGTGAGCATTTTGAGTTCACCTGTTTTTGCAATATTAATTAGTACCAAGAAATAAATAATTGTTGCATTCAGAGTTGTGATATGGTTAATTATTTCTAGTGAAAATTGCAATTACATATAAAGTTCGGAGTCCCCGTTACACTTTCATTCGACACTTTCTGTTACAAGTCTATTATTTGTCTATTTATATTTAACTCTCAAGCAACATATGTTGTCCTATCATGTTGTTATAGGTATATATACTACTATATCTAATTCAAAATAATTTCATTTATATTATTTTCCATGCAATAGTAGACGCGCTTGATAGGCAGATAGTATACTATAAATCAGTCAATAGTTATATAATTCCCTTCGTTCGAAATAATTGATTGTCTAGGAAATATTTATTTTTTCAGAATATTTGATTGTTTAGGAATTCAATGTACTTTTCAACTTATTTTTTCATTTTTATTAATCTAACAATTGCCTTTTTTTTTTTGTAAATTAGCGATGAATGTATGAGTATGAGTTCAATAGTATTAATGAAATAAGAGACAATTGTCTCCAACGAGACTTGAACCACGACCTCCTACAAAAAAGTTGGGTCGGTGCTACAATTATCTTTTGTTTTTTAGATTGCTTTTGCTATTAAGAGTAATCATCTATACTATGTTAGATATAATAGTAATATTTGTTTCAAGTACTGTTTAACTAGATGATCAAATATTTTGAAACAGAAGGATATCATGTACCACTTATTTCTACTTTTGATTTAAATTGAATTGAGCAATTTTACTACTTTATAAACACATTGTAAATTAATAAATCGACAAGATTATTTTAATTATTTTTTATTATAGTTTTTTCTTGTAAAGAAAATTCAATATTAAATACTTTTATGATAAAATTAAAAGAACATATAAAGTCTAACTAATTTGTAATATAATGAATATTTAGTAATGAATATTGTTTCTTTAAAAATATATTATTTGACAAAAAATTTACCAATTAAAAAACAAATTGTAACATACTGATGAGTATTGAATAACTTAACTATAGTGGTTATCAAAAGGTTAGCATACCATAATGGTTAATCTTTTACTCTTCTATCATTAAGGTTTGGTGGACCCCGTAATGTCGCTTAAGCCCACTAACCCCTTCTATAACGGTCCCCGAACCGACCAGGGGCACATTTCCGCCTTGGTGGTCTGGGCCGCCAAGTTTTATCGGCCCGACTCATATTCGATGAAGGCTGGCCCGGCTCGTCTCTTAGGGGACCTAGGTAGTTTGGCCTGGTTTGTTGGCCATGTCTGCCAATAGACGTGTCAAACGAACCGGGCCCATCCTGGCCGTTCGCGGGCCCCGCCGTGTAGTCCGGCCCCGACCCGGCCCCAGCCCACATATTTGAGGGACCGAATACGGACCTATGGGTTAGGCGGGCCCGGACCCCTTTGCCAGAAGCGGTTAACACGGTATACCGTGTAAATTTTACACGTATACCGTGTACAACAGAAACTTATAGTTGTTTTTATTCAAAGGCTTATTCACATTTTGCCCTCTATAGTATCGTTTTCGTTTCAAATTGCCACCTGTACTATTAATCGTTTCAGATTGCCCATAGACCCCTTTTTTCTAGTTTTAAAATATAAAATGACTATGGTACCCCTGTCACTACTACAAAGTATAGGGGCAATATTAACATATTTTAAATAATTAAAATTAAACCCCAACTCCTTCTTCTTTCATTTTATATTGACTTCACATATACCATAGAAAAAAGAAACAGTGTTCTCTATCTTTTAAGCTTCATCTTATTGTAAAAAGGGAAGGAGAAAAATACAGACAAAAAAGTGGGAACAAGGAGTCTGGATTAGGTTGTGTCAGATATACCGACTTTACTGTTCAATTTGCTCAGTACAGCTTTCTGAATTAATAAGAAAAAAGGGTGAAGATTAATGGGGGTTGGAGTTGGGGATGGGGACTGGGGGTTGGGGTCGGGGTGGGGATAGGGATGGGGTGTGTTGAAGAAGAAGGAGTTGGAATTTTAATTATTTCAAATATGTTGATATTGCCCTATATACTTTGTTATAGTAACAGGGGTACCATAATCATTTTATCTTTTAAAACTGAAAAAAAAAGGTCCAGGGGGCAATCTGAAACTATTAATAGTACAGGGAGCAATATGAAACGAAAATGATACTATATGGGCAAAATGAGAATAAGCCTTATTAAAAATAAAGTGATGCTAGAAGAAATTTAACCTTGGTTGCCAAGCAGAACATATATGTACTCACCATTGTGCTAACATGATTACTTGTTATGTTTTATGTTATAATTAATAATATTATCTAGTATCTAAATAAAATCATAAGATACATCCATATATTATTCTTTAGAATAATAAACGTAGTTTAGTGTTACATTATATATTATTTAATTGTGGTATAACACATTATTTTTTAATATTCTTATAAATATCATTTAATGTTAAATATTATTAAATATACAAGATGTATTATTATATACTAATGCATTTTATATAATACTAAATAATACTTAAGATTTAAATTGAATTAAACTATGTATTACTTTTTGAACACATTATAAACTAAGTATATTAATGCATATTTATTGTCTTTTCTAATATAATTAACATTAAACAATATCTTGTAAAGAAAATTCTAACATTAAACAACTTTTGAGTTAATCGAATAGTCTAGTGGAAAAGGTTCTTGCTAGTAAACAGAATGTCCTACGTTCGAAACTCACCTCATTGCTAATTTACAAAAACAAAATTATTAAACAACTTTTATAATATAATTAAAAAAATTTAGTTGTGCAACTAATTTGTATTATAATGATGAATATAGTTCTTTAGTAATATCAAAACTTAATTAATTATAATTCAAGTTGTAGTATAGTGATAGATTTTGAATAATATAATGATTCTATTAATACTAATACACAAACAATACAAATGAAGTCATGACTCAATAGTTGAGTTGTTACTTATCTAAGCAAGAGGTCTATGGTTCAAATTACACAAGCAACTCTTAATTTTTGTTGGTACTATTCAAATAAAACAAAAATAGCTGGACTATTTGTCCCACCGTGTGTACCAATACGGTATACCGCGTGAGGCCCGTCAGGCCCCCTCCCTTAAGGGGCTTGGAAATCCTTAAGGGCGGCCCTGCCAGGCCCAATAAGCATGGACGAGCGAGCCTGTGGAGGTTTTATTCTGGTGCGTGCCGGCCATTGCTTAACTAGCCCGGGCCGTCCGGCCCGGTTCATTTAACACGATTGAACTCCAAACAGACTCTCATTGCGCTTAAATCCGGTAACTAATGTATGAGCCTTAGTACAACCATGAATGAGTGCACTAAATATGGTTATATGGTTAGTACCACTAGTGGGCCGAGCGTGGGATTGAGTACATCTAAGTTGTTTCAAGGCCTCCATTGAGCCTCGGGGGACAAGCAGATAGGTTTTTAAAGGCATTAAAAATTGAAGCCTTTTATTATTACACAGGAAGTTTCTCTTCCTCACACAATATATTTTTAATTATAACAAATTCTAACACCATAATAACGGACCTTAAGTACAAGACATCTATTACGTCCAATCATGGTGCAACTTGGGCGTTACCAATTATGATGTACGTTCCCATAAATTAACACCACCCTTTTGGCGTTGGATAAATATCCGCAAAAACTTGTTTCTGTTGGTTGTCGGATAGATACTTATAGAACAAATAGAGTGTGCAGTCCACATGACCTAGTTAACTACAACTAAAGTTTTAACGACTTAATTTTAAATTTTAAATTATTAAACATAAATAATGGAATGATACATTTCAAAGTATAAGTGATTAATTAATTAGAAAAAAAAAGTTGTACTATTGGGATGAATCAACGTGTCTCTTACCCTCTAAAATGTGGAGTAACATTTAATCCTCAAAACTTGAAAAACTTGATCCTACGTACTCTAATATTAGCAGTTCAAATGATTACATCATCAATTTTGTTGCATAACATTCATTTTCACATCACTAATACCAATTGGAACTAAACAATGAAGACAATAATAGCCTCAATCAATCACCTCTAAGACCTCAAAAAGCTGTGAATTATGTGCAATGTATATCAAGAAAGGGATATACCTATTTCTACGGTGTTATTTTCACGACACGCATGTTTCTTATGTCCCACTTTCTTAGTGTAAGAAAATGTCAGAAGGCATGGAATATGCATTCGCTCCCATTAACGAACTCATGATGTATACACATGAACCCTCGAAATAGTTTTTTAGAAGAAGAAAGGTATCAAAGAGGAAGCACTAAATTTGAATTTTGAGGATGTCTTGACAAGAATGACCTCCCACCATATGAAAATGATCTCCTCACACTCACATCTCTGTTTGAAAATGGTTGCTCTGCTGCATCATCATTATTTATTTGATGAATCCTACTTGTAGAACAAATATCTCTTCTTTGGTTAAAAGGGCTCTCTTCATTTTCACCATTAACCTGTAAATTTACCATTTCCAACTTAATCATGGACATGGGAAAAGAATCAGCTGAAACACATCTTTTGACTAATTTCTCTCTGTTTGCAGCAGAATCTTGAATTTCCAAACAAGGAGAACTTTCTGTTTGTATTTCAACGTTTTCGCGAATCTCACTGTTGTTTGCGACTTCTGCTTCAGGCCTCTCTGTGATTTCGATAACAGGATTCCGTGCAGTTGGAGGAAAATCTGGGGGAGCTGATACGAGAATTCCAGCACGACACACGGGACAAGTTGTATGTGACCTTAACCAAGTATCAATACAAGGAATATGAAAGGCATGGTTACACTTTGGCAACAGTCTTAACAACTCACCCTCCTGAAATTCATTGAGGCAAACCGAACAATCCAGCCCTTCGATTAGACTCTCGCCTTTCTTGAAATTGAAGACAGTGATTGAGTTGATGATTGATGGTTGTAACCCAACTGTCCTGATATACCATATCGGATGATCAATGGTAGGAAGCTGTATGTCATTGCTCGAATCACTGTCCGAATCATGTTGGTCATTACTACTTGAGATGAAACAGTTTTTGATAAAGATTATGTAATAGATGATGAGGAGTAAAGTGATGCCAAAGAATGTTGATGCGATTATAACATATGGTGAAATATTATGATTGGTCAACTGTGGTGGTGGCGGGGATGGGGGTGGAGGTAACGACTGAGGAATAGGGGGTGGTGGCAGAGCATATGTGTCGTCGTACGGGTAGCAACCGTATGGGCAGTCGGAGTCGCAAACATCGGGACAGACTAAAGATTGGTTGTTAGATGTTATAGGTTGGTATAGTTTTCTGAGTTTCATGGTTTTTTCTTTGAAGATAACATATGAAAAAAGATATGTCTCTTGGGATAGACTTTTTTTGTTTGTATATTTTATGATAATGGAGGGAGTTGGATGAAATGGACCTATAAGAGATTAGTTAGTCTCTCATATTAGTATTTTGTTAGGATGCAATTATTTGTGTTTCACTCTCAAAGTCTCAACTTCCACAGGATGGAAAGTTGAATTTTCTTATTGCTTACGGAAAATATCATCCAATGACCAAGAGGAGGCACACAAGTTGATTGTAGCTGTGATTGATGTACCTAGGCAAAGCCTGGTGGTTGTTATACTTGGTTAAAATATAAAAGATACGCGGTCGCTATTCGTCCGTTGCGCACTGAGTAAACCTCGAGATGACACATAACATGCAAATATACTAGGCAAACACTGTTGACATGCTCGACCAAGAAAATATAGCATTATTGATAGGTTGAACTGAACTCATGATGTTACGATCACAAGCTTATTCATTCCATCATTTTGAAGTATAATTCGACACTAAACGTCTATCTTCTATTAAAAAAGGCAAGTTTTAATTATGAACCTTCATCACTAAACGTTCAAATTTTCAAATGACTAATGATAATATATGCCAGATCAATTTTCATCATATCGCCAGAACAAAATCATTCAATTTCTTCTATACCCTTTTCATCAATATATAGGATAATTTAGATATATATGATTTATCTTTTACAATTCATTTTACAGTTTTACTCACATATTCAAGATATTTAAATAGTTGACAATAAGTTAATTTCCATTTCATAGTATAATTAGAGTAATATTGACTAAATTAAATTTGTATCATAGTTATATACTCTTGAGATTTCATGGTAAAGTTTTGGATCAATAATAAGAACTAAAGTCGATTAAAATGAATTAAAAGAAATATTATTTTTAAATTCTTTTGTGTATAGTGCGTGGTATTTGTTGTTTTGAATTAATAAAGATAGAGTTAGGTTGTATGGAATACATATTTTTCTTTCAAAGATAAGTTGAGGGTGCAATGAAATGAGTGGTTTTATTACAAGAGTGGTCTTATTGTCAAACAACGGATTACTTTTAAAGTTTCTAGTCATATATTTCATTGAAAATTGGTGAGAAATCAACATCATGATTATATATAAGCAATGTTTAGTATTATTATAAAAGTGTTTGGTGAAACTAAGTTGTGAGGTAGCCTGCAAAGTCATGGTGAGCGGTCGTCGGTGCTTATCTTGCAGTCGACTAGACACCTTCGCTGATTGCACGGGCAGACCTACTTAGCGTTCACACATGTTCAATCGAGCATAATTTTAAAAAAAAGATAGATATAAAAGAAATTAATATAAAAATCAATATATGTAATTCTATTTTAATACACTTAAGTGTTTTAGTGAATGGTTGATGTAGTCTGCAATAATATTAGCAAGTAGCAGTTTAATACCTAATAGTGACACTATTAGTGTATGTTTAGTAGCCCGGAATGAAATCAAATCAATGGAAATGTGTTAAAGAGAAATATCATTCTTCTATTTCACAATAATGTTTGTACAATATATAGAGGCTGTACAAAATACCCTAACAATCTATCGGGCCTAAAGCCTACAACTATATTACAAATATACATCCGTTAACACCACCCCTCAAGGTCGAGCATGCAAGTCATGTATGCCCAACTTGCCAAGTAGTCCAGTAAACTGAGACACCCCTAATGGTTTGGTTAAAATGTCCGCCAACTGAGAGCTAGTGGAAACGTGGGAAGCTGAAATAGTGTCGTCGATCAATGCATCACGCGTATAATGGCAGTGAATTTCAATGTGTTTCGTGCGCTCATGAAATACCGGGTTGCGAGCAACATGTAGTGCTGACTGACTATCGCAAAATACCTGCATAGGACCCTGTATCTGTACACCAAGACACCTCAAAAGACCTCGCAACCATTTCAATTCACATGTCAACTTTGTCATAGCATGATACTCTGCCTCTGCAGATGATAGAGAAGCAGTATCCTGTTTCTTAGATTTCCAAGACATGGGAGACGATCCAGCCTGTCACTGATCGCCGAGAGAGTGGACATGTTGTCCAATCAGAATCACACCAGCCTGTTAACTTCAAATCAGTGTTGCGATGCAACAGAACTCCCTGACTCGGGCTACCTTTGAGGTAGCGTACAACTCGCATAGCAGCCACCCAATGATCCTTCGGAGGCTGCTTCAAAAATTGAGACAGAATATGCACTACAAAACAGATATCAGGACGAGTAAAGGCAAGATACAACAGTCGTTCGATTAGACGACGATATTTTTCCCCATCAACGAGAGAAGGGCTAGTCGAAAGACCTTACTTCTGATGTTGTTTCATGGGACTCATCAATGGTTTGGCACCCAGTAATCCGGTCTCAGAAATAATGTCGAGAGCATACTTCCGCTGACACAAGAATATCCCCTCCCGATTTCTAGCAACCTCAATACCAAGAAAGTATTTCAGTTTGCCAAGATCCTTCATGCGAAAGCATGAGGGCAAATAGTTCTTGAAAGCCGAGATAACATCACTTCGGTTGCCCACAATGATTAAGTCGTCCACATACATCAATACATTAATGCAAGTGTGCTGCTTCGAATATGTGAAAAAAGTGTAGTCAGAATAACACTAAACAAAGCCATACCGTTGCAGTGCAGCTGCAAATATCCCAAACCAACATCGCGGAGCTTGCTTCAAGCCATACAAAAATTTCTTGAGGCGACACACCAGGCCGTCCCTGCTCTTCTTGAACCTCCGGGATCTTCATGTACACCTCCTCTGTCATATCACCATGCAGAAACGTGTTATGTACATCAATTTGATGCAATTCCCAATCCCTAGCAGCGGTAACTGCACGAAACACTCAAACAGTGCCATCTTGGCCACAAGAGCAAAGGTGTCCGAGTAGTCGATTCCTTGCACTTGGTGATTACCAAATACAACCAACCGTGCCTTCAATCTCATAATTGTACCATCTGAAATTTCATTCAATAATAAGTTGTCTCAATACATTGATTAGCCTACTATTTATAATATAATAAAAACCCTAATATAAGTGGGCTCTTCAAACAACCCTAATAAGAGTGAGCTCGTCTAATATTTATTATATATTAATTTAAATAGTAATAATAACAATCTCAATAATTAGCAGGTGGAAGATGTTCTAATACCATGTTGAGAGAAATATCACTCTTGTATTTCACAATAATATTTGTATAATATATAGAGGCTATACAGAATACCCTAGCAATCTATCGGGGCTAAAGCCTACAACTATATTAGAAATATACATCCATTAACAAAATGAAATGACATATGATTGAATTATTAGGTTTTGGTAGTTAGTCATAGATGTTTTATTTCATTCCTTAGATAATTCATTACCCCATTTGAGGTAAATACTCATTACCACCAAATTGGGTGTAATCATCCATTACATAGCTTGAGGTAATCAAAATTAGAAAAAACAGGACATAATTGCCCTTACTTACACCATCTCTAACATTAGGTTTGACAATATTCATCACCTCATTAGGTTTGACAATATTCATCACCTCATTACGTATGTTCTTCCATCCACCAGAAATTTGTAGAGACTAGTGAACTAGAGGTAATATAAAGTTTTTCATTCACCTTTTTTGTATAACTAGACAAAAAACTTGGGTTTGTGTTGTTACATGCGAATTTGTTGCCCAGGAAGATACTAGTAATCAAGATTCATTTTTGCTTTATTGTACTCCTATCATCTATATTAAACTAAATTTTTAATGGGAACTGATGAGATCAATAATTGAGTCTTGGAACTGTATGATATGGTTCTAGTACCATATATCCATCAATAATGTATGTTGAATTTGATCTTAATAAGTTATCTAAGACCGAGCAATAAATTAGTAATGGTGATACTCTTTTTATTTGGTTCAATTTAATTAATATATATCGTTTATTATATAAAAAAAAGAAAAAAGACCGAGCAATAAATTAGTAATGGTGATGATAGTCGTGTCTCATAACCAGACGCACTTTTTATCGGATAAATATTATTGTTAAATTCTCATTTATCATCATAATCGAAATCAGCTTCTCAGCTCAATTTCATGTATCATATATGATTAATATATGATGTTGGAAAATTAATTATTTGTTTTGTTACAATTAATAATTAAATAATTATATTTATATTTGATTCATATAAAATTGTCTATACTATAATTAAATAATTATATTTAAGTATAATTATTTTTTCATAATATATATTTTAATTTGTTATGACTAAATAGTTAAAAAATTATTTTTCTCAAGATAATACTTGAATTTATTCTAAGCATATAATAGTACTTTTAGTTATATTATAAATATTACGGTTTTTCTAAAATGTGCCCTTAGGGCACGGGTTAATAATAGAAAATGCACATGTTAAGAACCATTAACAAACCATGGTTAATTTAAATAGTTTCATTCCATTTTTATAGCAATTATCTTCCTTAATTTTAGTCAATTAATCAATCCATCAAGTGATCCCATTTATTAAAACATTGCCATCAACTTTATTATGTGTATAACTCCATTAAAATCCACTTACATTTGCTGCAATATTATTAAAATTTTAATCCGTTGAATAATAATTTTTTATTAAAATTTTAATTTTGGTCAATCAGTTGATACGGATAAGCAAAAGCAAGAAGTCGATAATGAGAATACTGATTTGAACCCTATATTTCATGTCAAATATAAATTTCATAATAATTTTTTTAATAATTTTGTTGTTATACATTTTCATTATCGCATTCGTTTATGGATATTAATTAGCATTTGACTTTTGGTAATTTAATAGTAATTTTTATTATCGTTGTTGAATATCATTTTTATTGTCGGTGTTTAATAGAGTGCGAGCCTGATAACTCGAGAAAGAAAGAAAGAGCCAATTGATTCATTTACTTAAATGAGCTGTTTTCACTATAAAAAGATTTAACTAAAATTGAATAAATTGAGGTCAACAAGTATATACGCATAATAAAGTTGATGGTAGCCGATGGCTCAATAGCCTAGTGGCATCCGGCCCAACCTTTCATGTAAGAGGTCATGGGTTCGAACCTTGTTGGAGACATATTTGTCTCATATTATACTATAACTTTCTATTAGTTAGCAATTTCTGTATTCATGTTTGTAATATCATTGTAGTCAAAATTCATCGCTAATTATCAAAAAAAAAATAAAGTTGATGGTAGTGTTTTAATGAATGGGATTCCTTGATGGATGGATTGATTGACTAAAATTAAGGAAGATAATTACTATACAAATAGAATGAAACTATTTAAATTAACTATGGTTTGTTAATGGATCTTAACATGTGTATTTTCTATTATTAACCCGTGCCCTAAGGGCACATTTTAGAAAAACCGTAAATCTTATTGCATCATACCAAACTAAGAAATGTAATGGTTAACAGGAATTGGATTACATTACTATGTTCATACAAAACAAAACAATAATAATCATTTGTTCATTCCATTCATTTACTCATTTCATTACTAAAGTCATTCTATTCCTACGTCATTCCATTCCAGGCTACCAGACGCATTACACCATTAGTTATATATTTATTAGCATTAGTGACCATTACACTTTAGTTGACTATATTAATGATCATTACTCAATGCTAATAAATCCTCCCTTCAATCCAAAAAAAATGTTTTTCTAGACATTTCACATAAATTAAGCAACAATCATTACATTCACACTTTCTATCTATACCCCTACAAAGCAATCATTAATAATCCAATTATCACTTAACTATATGATGCAAATAGAGATATTAGAGGAAAAAGTGATATATTGTACATTTGTTTATATAAAAAGACTTTTATATATATATATATATATATATATATATATATTTATATATTTTTTTTTGTAAATTAGCGATGAGGTGAGTTTCGAACCCAGGACCTTCTGGTCACTAGCAAGAGTCTTTTCCACTAGACTATTCAATTAACTCTTTTTTTGGATATTGTTGAAATGTCTAGAAACACATTTTTTTGGATTGGAGGGAGTATACAACTAATGGTGTAATCATTCTAATAGGCACGTTCAATTTCGTTCGCAAAAGTAACGAAGAAGTGGCAGATTAGTCCTCACGCTAAGTGTTCCGTCAATTTTTAGCAACAACATGCGATGAAAAGTTAAATTTGAGGTAAAGAATGACTTTTGTTAAGATTTAAACTCAATTTTGATGTTAAGCATTAATGAAGTTTTGCATTTCAGCTGATGTTAAAAAAAAATCAATTTTTATTTCAAATGTAATCTCTCATTGCGTATTAGTTTTAAAAATAAAGGAGTAGTTAACGTCGGGACTAACCTGCAAGTGCTTATCATTTTCGGGATTTTAGGGAATAAACTGCAAACTAATTTAAATAATTGTGCAATGAACAAATTATATCTATTCAGAAGTACAGTCCCTTATTTAAACAAATGTCACTAATTTAAAGGGCCTGTGATATTTAACCTTAAAGAAGATGAACACCAATAGCATACGGCCATACACATGTATTTTTTTTTTATAGTTATATTTACAAAATTGCATCCAAAATTCTTGTTAATCGTCTTAAACCTTTCCTTTCCACACTCTTATCCCCCTTTCAAAACGGTTTCATAAACCAGAGAAACATACAACATCATATAATACTTGCCCAGGAACTTACAAATACGGTTAGGACTTCACTTGCTCACAAACATGGTCTTGCTGCTATTAAGGTCGACATGAGTAAGGCCTTCGATCGCATCTCTTGGCCCTTTCTCCTTCTTACCCTACAACAACTAAACTTTCCCCCATCCTGGATCTCCTTGATAAAAATTTGTGTCACCTCGGTGCAGTATTCAGTTTTGTTTAACGGTAATGTCACCAAACCTTTCACCCCAGCCTGCGGGTTAAGACAAGGTGATCCTCTTTCACCCATTCTTTTCTCTATTTGCACGAAGCACTATCAACAACTCTTCTAAAATCTCAACAACAAAACTTAATTAAAGGTATTAACATCTCAAGAAATTGGCCGAAGTTCACTCACCTCCTTTTCGCCGATGACAGCTATTTCTTTCTTAAACTAGACAAACACACTGTCCTCAATTTTCAAAAAGCTTTAGAATCATATTGTAACGATTCTGGACAAAAAATTAATTTTTCTAAATCCCAAATTACTTTTAGTCCTCACACTCCTGATCTCATTAAAACTCAAACTACTCTCTCCTTACCCTTTACACAATCCGTCACTTTTGGCAAATATTTAGGAATTTCCTTAGACATATCCACACACAAACCACAAGTTTTTCAAGCTACCAAATCAAAAAGAAAATTCTATCCTGGAGCGTTAAATTTCTTAACCAAGTTGGCCGTATCACTCTTATAAAAACTATTTTAACTAGCATTCTAGTTTATCCTATGTCCATATATAAATTCCCTCAATCCTCCATAAATAAAATAAATCAACTACTCGCAGCTTTCCTTTGGCAAAACAAGACAGCACACCCAATACATTGGATAAGTTGGAATTTCCTCCATTCTCCATTATCTGATGGAGGCCTTGGTATTAAAAATTTAACCCTTTTTAATGACTCTCTTTTAGGTAATACCTCCTATACACTTCTCACCAACCCTACTAATCCCGCATCTCAAGCTCTTAAACCTAAATACTATCCTTATACTGTCTTTTACAACCCTTCCCAATCGTCCAAGAAAACCTACACATGGAAGAACCTTCATCACGGAATCTCGCATTTTGCAAAACATTTTATTAACACTTCCTCTAAAACTCTTTGGCTCCCTAAGCACAAACCCCGCATACCATCCACAAATAACTTTTATAATTATTTATACAGCAACCTCAAAAACAACCCCAAGCCCGCCCCAAACTTATCATACCTTCCCCAGACATATCTGGAAACACTTATGAAAGCTCCGACTCCCTCAAAAACTTGAACTCTTCATATGGAAACTCCTTCACAACCGACTCCCCACTCTAACAAATCTTCGTAGGAAAACTGCGAAATACTTCACTACAAACTGTGTTTTCTGCGGGCATGACCAAGAGACGATCAACCACCTCTTCCGCTCATGCCCAAAAATTGCAAATACTTGGATTAACTATATCCATTTCAACTTTCATTCTGCCCATACAAATATCATCAAAATAGTTAACCAAAGTTTAACTGACATCAAAAATAGACATCAACAACTCTCCCACCATACTTTTCTTTATTATACACTTTGGACTATATGGCTTACCAGAAATCAAAGCATTTTCAATCACACTCCCCTTGACTTACAAACCCTCACTTCACAACGTAATAATCATATCTACCTATGGAATAAAGCAAAAAAATTTACACTCCCCAATATTAAAACCACACAACATTGCACATTCACAATTAATCGATATATTATTCTTAATCAACATAATAACACTAATCCAGATTCACCTATGTTCACTTACTACATCTCACTCAATCTAACACACAAACACAATCCTACTTTTCATATCACTAGAGCATACAACAACACTTCTTTCACCCACCAATACACTATTAATCCACTACAAAGACACAACACCTTAAGCCTGCAAATTGGTGTAATTGAATGTTTATTGAGTATAATTCTCTTATTAGATCCCATTTCACACTACTCTTTATATATTTGTTTGGACACGTTATCTTCGCAGATCCTCGCTAGAAGTATTCCATGGCTCTAGCAACAGCAGGAATGGATCCACTTTTGCAAAGGTCATCTTTTTGGGCGACACAACATCATCCTAATTTCCACGCAAATCTTGCTTTTAGATTATCAGTAACGTCCTTTCCCTCATTTAGGACACATTTTGTAAGCTTGCAGGACTCTAATGACTCTAGGCCACAGGATAGGTCGATCTGTCAATTGGCAATTTTAGATAAGCGTTAGCTTATCTCTTTTGTAATATGTACTCTTGGATCTCTATGTTTGTTTTAATATAGCCATACACATGTATTAAAATAGCATACATTTGACCAGAAAAATTCGAGTGGCATTATTGTATATTGAAGTACCTTAGTTGTAATATCCATTACAGTGTATAGATGCTCATCATTAACTGTTAAGTATGAATTAACTTGAAAATAATTTCAGGAGACTTAGAATGGTAATCTTAGTGGGAAACCAAATACTAAACCAAATCTTGGCAATGGCAACATAAGTAGGCTATTAGACATCACTACAAAAAGGTCTTAAGTGACATCAATTAGACAGCAAACATATTAAGAAGGCCTTAACCGCCTGTCGGCAATAGTTAGACTACATACACACACTATTAATCCATCAATAACAAGAAAAGATTAGATGATGCATGCATGATTAGATATGGCATCAAATGGGCCGAGCTTAATTAGTGGGCCGTATAAGGGCGAAAATACTGGACCTCAAGCCCCTTCTATGTTCGATTACATCCAAAAATCCAGTAGGTATTTTTTGGCCGAGTTCGGTCCGAGACACCTCATGCCCTTATCTAAGGGGTTTACATATGGTGCCAATTAATTACATACTAACTGGTGCTAATGAAGTACATGTATACACCAAATTAACATATTGGATTGTAAATGAACTCCGAAATTGATGACAATATGTATAGGATAAGTAATGGCACAATCGTCCACCCATTTTATCTAAAATTTTCATTTGGATTACCCAATTTTAGTTTAGCATATATTCGATCATTGAACCGCATAGTTTTATTCAAATATCATCATTTGGGCCATTTTATAAGTTTTTTACTGGGACATGTATACATCATCATCTTCCTCCCTCCATCTCCTTTCTCCAACTTCTTTCCCCATTTGTCATGTCCATTTTCACCAAACCACAAAAAAACCCTCTAAATCAAAACTATTTCTTAATCTCCACCCCATTAAACAAACTTCCATACTCTTTTGAGGGTGGGTGTTTGTGATAGTGGTGATTGCCAACCGTGGGGGAGGGAGGAACCGTGGTGGTGATCGACGACCATAGGAAAAGGGGTGTTGATCGGCTAATCGTGGGGATGGTGGAGGGGTTGATTGGCCATCGTGGGGGAAATGGGACATGGGTGCTAATCAGTGACCGTGGGGTTGGATTTTTATTTATTTTAATCTTTTTCATAACTATTTTATTTGTTTTAAAAGTCGTCTCAACATTTTTTTTTCTAGTAAAATTCGCCCCAATGCTTAATATACATCGAATTATGATTTTTTCCTTCTTTAAAATTAAATTCGTCACTTTAACTTTAAAGTGCATAGAATCACAAATTAACTTGTTCTAGTTATTCGCGGCCAAATAGACCGACTTGAAAACTTCATCTGACAAACTGAACGATTCGTCAAAGTTCGTAAACTCAATAAATTGTAAACTATTTGATATACGCAGGATAGGAACTAGAGGCAGGGGCCCTAGTCCACCCTATGTACTTGGACATCTTAATATATATTGTATATAGAGAAGAAAATATCAAGTTTATTAGTAGATCAAATAGAAACAAGCACCCTATACCAGGCTCAGTGCGCTGGTTCAAGCCTCCCACCAGATCTTGGTTTCTTATATTCATTCCCGCAGGAGATTCGGACCAATTTTTTCTAATCCTTCGAAAAAAAGATTCATTGTCCATCCTTCCTCCTCTACGTTCTTGATAACCCATCTTTGTGTCACTAGAGTATTTCACTGGCCTGTTTCGGTCCTCCTCCCCATTACTTAGAAAAAGTAAGTCACCGGTTCAAGTATAAGAGAAAAATACTGATCGGAGTTTGAAGAAGGGGAAGGAGAAGGAGTCTTTGACCCGCAATAGATAGAGGATGATTTATTCAATCACATAGTTTGGGCTCCTAGAATATGGCAGCCTTGGGGCTTTCTACTATCATTCATTCATTCCCGCCTAGACAATTAGACATCCAACCTAAGAGAATCCTATGTCTCAAGAGTTACATAAAATGTGTGTTGTGCTTTTGAAGATGAGAATGAATAATGAATGAGAACGAATAATGAAAGTCATACCTTTCAAATTCGAAATCATACATATAAAGATATGAAAACAGCTCAAAAATAGTCATCATCGTGATGGTCACGATCGAAAGCTCACGAAATGCCTTTGTCGAGACTGCAGCCCACGATGACCTCACGATGCAAAAATGTGTCCTCCAAGTCACGATAGAACATACAAAAAATATCAATAAGGGGGACATCGACTTTCGACGTGGAATGTGCATCTCAATACATATAAATCAATTAGATATATTACAAGTAGAACGAGTTTCGTTTATATAAGGGTGTTGGGAACCGTTCCCACATAGAGAAGGCAACTGTGGTTAAGGTCGCGAATAAACCCATGCATACATATGGACCGCATTACATGCTTGTGCCGAAGTATATTGTGAAAATATTTCCACAATATTTGATTAAGGTCTTTCAAATTAGGGCAAATGACACCGGATTTATTGATAATTTATTTGGCTTTTATTTATTTATTTCAAAAACAAAAATTAAGTCAGATTTGCTCTTTTCATTTTTGATCATTGAATCATAAAATCTAGCTATTTGAGGAACATGACGAATATGCTTGATTTAGTATCAAATACTAAAGAAAAACTGTAATACCATAAGTCCAAACTCCGTTGAGTGCGTGCACGTACACGGCGTGCACGGTGCACATATGATTAGTACTTAATTTAGTATATTTTGTGGTGTTAAGAGAAAGTTTGATAGTTCATGCATACTTCATCAATTGACTGTAAATAGATAAAACTTACGATCTTATATTAATTTGAAGGGCAAATGACACTGGACATCACTAACGTTTGATTTATTTACCACATTTATCACTGACGTTCACTTTTGACATTGAAAGCACATTTGATAAATCAAATTATCATAATTGCTTTCTCACTCTTTCACTTGTTTTCACATGGCTAAATATAATGTAGTTTGATTCCATTAATTCCATGTTGGCCTATAGGCCAAATAAATATATCATGATTGGGTACATATCATAGCCAACTTGCAAAATTGTACACTACTTAGTTAAACTATAACTAATGAGTACACATATCTAGGGCAAATCACATTTACATTTGCCTATAAAAGGAAGCCATCCTATAATCATTTTTCATCACAAACACAAAAACAAACCATCTCACTAGAAGCTATAACCTCTTTCAACACATCCTTTTTCCCCATTAGCTTGAAAATGGCCAACTCCTCAGCCAAGTTTATGTGCATGTTCTTGATCTTGAGCATGGCCGGCCAAGGTTTGGCCACTGAATACCTTGTTGGCGACGCTCTTGGTTGGGGCTCTCCTACTGTTCTCGCTTCATGGCTCTCCGGAAAAGTTTTCCATGTTGGCGACGTGCTAGGTAATCACTTGTGACTCACCTTCATTTTATTTATTTCGGGGATCATATATACTACAATATTTGTTAGTTTTAAGGACCATATTATACTGAAACACTTACGCCACTTGCATGACTAATCTGCTAAAATATACTCCTTATTATTAAACTCGTGACTTAGGGTATATATATACACCTTCATCCCGTTATCTTTGATTAAATTTGACAATTTACATACCTTATTATTTGACTTGTTGTACTAATGCTTAGTTATTTTCTATCTGTTTGTTTTCAAAATGGACTAGTTTTCAAGTACCTCCCAGCTCTCCACACCGTTGCAATCGTAGACTTGAACTCCTACAACTCGTGCAGTCTGAATCTGATAATCGATTTGTACCTGACCGGGGAGACGAGATACACTCTTACCCAACCTGGACTTGTCCACATCACCTCTTCTATTGGTTTGGACTGCATTTTGGGTCTCAAGGTGGCCATTGACGTTCAAGTTTGAGGACCAAAATGGTGATAATGATGCTGGGAATAAATGAATAATTCAGAATAAAACGTACTGTTTGTTGCTTTGCTTCCCATATTTACCTGACTCCGTATGCATGCATGCATATGTTAGTCGATAAATATTGGAAGGATATATGTCGTACCTTTTTTAATCTTTTGGGGTAAAAACGTCACCCCGAAAGTTTCGTGTATGTTAAATAATGTATTATTAATGTGTGTCTTCAGAAGTTTAGCCCTTTCAATAAAAGTTACCATTCCTAGCAATGAAAAGTCTTCATTTAAGTTTCATGAATTTTAATTTTTACATTGGCGATTATCTATCTAGTTTCGGATAGTGGGATATAATTACACTTTAGTTAAAGATAATTAATCCTAAATTATCTAAATAATCTGATTATTCAAATGTGTAAATAATAAAGATTTTGACCTACTATTGAACAAGCTATCAAGGGATGATTCAAATCCAATAGCAAGAAGCTCTATAGGGCAAAACACTATCTAAGAATACTAATAAAAACAATGTGCACCCAAGAATAACATCTGGTAATAAGCTAAGGTTTCTCTCCCAAAGAAAACCACAAGCACAGTGGAGAAAATATTCAAATACATAGGTGAATTTGAGGCGGCAAAGGTCCTTCACAATGAAGCTACCACCTCGACCACCTTCAACCCCTTCTTTCCGCCACCTCCTCCATCCCCATAATCTCTCCTTTAAGGTGAAACACAAATGGTTTTCTGCCCCTCCCTTGTACACTCTCCCTCCATCAAAAGGTGGCAAAAAGGTTGGCATACCGACTGTCCCAAACCTCAACTTTGATGTCGCCGCCCTCACCCTCGCCAACTCGTCCACCAGCCCCACCACCCTTTGATGCCAAATCGTCCTATCAACACCACATAAATCGGAGTAGAACTCTCAAAATTGGAGCCCAATGGAAAAGAATTTCATCATTCGGCTACCATCAATTGAACACAATCCCTCAATCAACAAGCACAAGTACGACATTGACTCGCTGTCTCCGGAGTTTGGAGGCGGTGGGCCACGCTGCCCTATCGGATTCTTTGCTCCGACAACCGTCTACAACACCGTGCCCACCGCCTATGGACATACAAAATCCAGTTGGCGAACAAGAAGGCCCAAGAGATCGCGGCTAAGCTATTTAATAACTCGGTCAACCTAATCAAACGACCATGTTCCGATAAAGAAATTCAGATGCAGTCTGGAGCATAACTACAAATTTCCACTTGGAAAAGGTTTGGAAATTCTAATTTCATTGATAGTACTCGGCCCACCCCTTCATATCAAAGTATTATAAACTTTTGGCATAAGGATCCTCTGATTGATATGATGGAGATAGATTCATCTAGTTCTGTTGATATCTTAAATAGCTCTGTCTGTGACGCGTCTTCAAAATCCTTCAAACGTAAAAGGGAGAATTTAGAGTTACTTAGTTTAGATTTAGAAAATCTTAATTGCCCTAAAATGAAAAAACATAAATTAGAAGAGCAAGCGAAGGATGCCTTATACATACAATAGCTCTTCATGTTTCAATATAGAAGGGGATTCAATTTATAATATTTCTAAGGGATCTTCGAATCATTTGAAACGGAAACGAGTAAATGAAGATTTAAGTCCTCCAGAGGATGGGGGTGAGGAAAATATAGGAGGCAAAAAGAGTGTAGATGAAAAGGTTGTACCATTTAACGAATTGAAGCCTGAGAGTATGGGGAGGAAAAACTTAAACGGGGGGGGGGGGGGGGGGGGGGTGAAAGAAATAACTAGAAGTGTTGTTAAGATATGGTTTGTGAAAGTAGTCAAGGAAGGAGCAAATATTGTAAAGAATGTTGTTAATGAGAAGCCCATTAATAATGAACTAGTAGAAGAGATTACAGTGGTTGCGAGTGAGATAATTACCAAAGCAGATTTATATTCCAATCAATCGCAATTTATTTACTGTGATAATATGGTGAGAAATGATTGGTGCAAGAAGACAACGGAAAAGAGCGAGATTCAGAAACAAGAATTATCTGGTGAGGAGACTGGGGTCAAAGGTCTGCTGATGACAAAAGAAGCAAATGGTGAGAGTAGTAAGGGTAAAGATAAAAATAGGGGCAACGAGAATAAAAGCGGGTTCTCAAGGGAAAAGATAAGAAGGAATTTTGCGGAACTTTGTTTGAATATTCAAAGAGCAGACAATGGGAGAAAAAATGTCCGATATAATGGTCTTGTGTGGGTGAAAAAGGAGAAGATATATTGTGGCTACGCTTATCAGTTTGATCATATGGAGTCTCTAATAGTTGGAGGATTTCCTTTTGATCCAGGAATAGAATGGAAATCTCGGCATAGTCAATGGAGGAGTCTCTGAAAGATCTTACTCTTCGATGTCCAGGACAAAGATAATATCAATGCTCGTCTTCAAAATGGTAATATCAATGCTTGTCTTTAAAATGAAGTTTGCAGTTTACATCGAGGACAATATCCAGCGTATGGAGATTGCAAATTCTCGACTCCAGTTTTTGTTTCTATATTATGTATGTCTTGTTAAAACTCCACATGTTGGAGTTATGTGAGCCGACAAGGCTCGTTTGTAATATGTATGAACTATTTTTATTATGTAATGAAGTGAATTATCAAAAAAAAATACAATGTGCACACATAATTTATACATAATAATAATTCATTTAGTTAATCTTCATATACCCAAAAACTAATATATGGATACATAAATTCAATGATTTAAATTACACCAACAATAAATTTAAGTAGTTAAATGAATTTAGTAAATATACTTTTTGTAAGCACAAGAGTGCACAGAGTGTATTGGTCAAGTTTTTCTGAGAAGACCAACTGTTATACCATTTATGGAAATAACAGTGAGCTGAAGAGAATCATTACGGATACAAGTATTAAAGACATTAAAGACTAATTCATGAGAGCAATTACGGAAGATCCCAGAAGATCACGTCGAAGATTTGGAAGTAGGTCAACGACGTGTGGACAAAGAAACATGAATTAGGAAAGATCTTGTCATTATGGAGCGGATTATTTTGGTTTCGTTTATGGTAACTTTTGTTACTAATAGGCGCAATCAATGACAAGATGACAAGGGGCCAAGATTCACATTACCTTATGTGATATACAAAGAGATTTAATGTATATTGACCAAGTCCGTCAAGATACACAAGGAGGCCCATGACCTAGGCCTATAAAAGGAGACCTCACCTTCATTAGAAGACGTCGACTTTTGTAGAGAGCATAGAGCTAATAAAGAAGAAGCTTTTAGTGTTTAGTCTTTTGCTAGGCTTCTAGATGTGTTAGAAGATTAGATCCATCTTCTAACTGAATTTCCGGTTGATATACCATCATTCGGTATTATCAACAGTGATGTTTTAGTCTCTACCTTTCCACCTTTTGATTGTAAGTATCGGGAGATACATTCTGTAAGGGAAGCATTCATATAAGCGAGTCTAGGTGTAGGCATTAGTAGCAAGTGACTTGACAGTTTGGGTGGTTTACATTTTCAATTGGTATTAGAGCGGGCACTCGACACACAGAGTGAATTGTGTACTACCACCACCATGTCTGTCGGATCCAATGCTATTCGTCCTCCAGAACTTACTGGATCTAACGATGCTTACTGGAAAAATAAAATGATCATGTACCTAAAGGCTAGTGACAAAAAGACATGGTTATCTGTCACCACAGGGTGGGATTTACCTACTGCGATCAAAGATGGACAGATTGTCCTCAAACTAGAAATAGAATGGACTGATGCTGAAATCTGGCTCTCTTCAATAATAAGGCCATGAACGCTATCTTCTCATGTATTGATGAAAATGTCTACAATCTCATAGCAGGAGAAACTGTAGCCAAGAATGCCTCGGAGATTCTCCAAAACTCTTATGAAGGCACTGAACAAGTCTGAATGTCAAGACTCCAACAACTTACTTCCTTATGGGAAAGTATAGTAATGAAGGAAGATGAAACTATTCAAGAGTATGACTTCAAGATTCAAGGAATTTCTGGTGAAAGTGCGGCACTTGGAGAAATCTACAGTAACGAGAAAATGGTAAGGAAAGTGCTCCGAACACTTCCTGGCAAGGTTCTCTGCTAAGGCTATAGTTATTGAAGAATCAAAAGATTTATCCTCCTATAGATATGATGTTCTAATTGGGAATCTCAGGATATTTGAAGGAAGTTTTGCTAAACAGGAGGATTCAAAGAACAAGAAGGTAGCCTTCAAAACTGACACTCCTAATATTAGTGACATTTGTGAAAATTTGGGTCTCATGGCAAAGAACTTTGGAAAAACATTCAAACGTCTGAACAGACGTCCAAGAGAAGGATATGAGGATTATGCTGGAAGAAATCGAAGATATGAAGATTATTCAGATAAAGAAAAGAGATATGAGGATGTCTCTGAGAGAAAACCTGATGATACAACTGGACCAGAGAGAAGATTTGATAAATCCAGGGGTGGATCAAACTACAGACCTCCCTGCAGGTCTCAGAATACTAGGTGTAGAGAATGCGAGGGATATGGTCACTTTCAAACTGAGTGCCCAAATTATCTTCGGAGACAATCCAAGAATTTTACATCCACTTTCTCAGATGATGACACGGATTCTGAGGAAGATGAAATGCATTCACTACTCAAGTATTTCCCACTGTCACCCTCACTGGCACTAACAGCAGGAAGAGAAATTCGATTGGTAAACTCATTCACATTCAAACCAGTAACATTGAATTAACTTCTCTGAAAGCTACCTCTCTATAAGGATGGTATTTTGACAGTGGGTGTTCAAGACACATGACTGGAAATAAGAGTCATCTTGAAGACATTAAATCAATAAAGAAGGCTCATGTTACCTTTGGAGGAGGAGCAAAAGGGGTCATTATTGGACAAGGTACTCTGAATGTCTCTGGACTACCCAAACTAGATGATGTCTTGCTTGTTCAAGGATTGCATGCCAACCTTATAAGCATTAGTCAATTATGTGACAATGGGATGGATGTCAAATTTAACAAAGGAGAATGCCAAGTCACTGACACAGCCCAACAGTGTATCATGATATGAACCAGATCAAGTGACAACTGCTACCTTTGGTCACCTCACAAAGCCTTTAAAAGTCAAATCACAGAGGAATTTGAACTCTGATATCAAAGGTTAGGCCACACTCATTATCAAAATCTACATATCCTTTTTGTCAAAGAACCAGTTAAAGGGTTGCCTAAGATACCACCCATTGAAGCCACATGTGGAGACTGCCAGATTGGAAAATTAACCAAAGTACCACACCAGAAGGTACATCACATTGTCACTTCACGTGTTCTTGAGTTAATTCATATAGATCTCATGGGACAAATGCAAGTAGAAAGCTTAGAAGGAAAGATATATGCATTTGTTCTAGTTGATGATTTTTTCAGATATACATGGATTGAATTTTTAAGGGAAAAATTGGAGTGTTTTGAAGTCTTTCAGAAGCTTATCACCACATTACAAAAGCTCAAAAAAGTCAATGTCATTAGAATTCGAAGTGATCATGGGAGAGAATTTGACAATGTCAACTTTGATGACTACTGTAATCAACATGGAATAATACATGAATTCTCTGCTCCTATTACCCCCCAGCAGAATGGCATTGTTGAAAGTAAGAATCGTACACTCCAAGAAATGGCAAGGGTCATATTTCATGCCAAACAAGTCCCTATAAATTTCTGGGCAGAAGCTCTCAACACTGCTTGTCACATATACAATCGGGTCACCCTAAGATCAGGAACCACTCAGACTTAATATGAGCTCTTGAGAAGAAGGAAGCCTAATGTTCAATACTTTCACATCGAGCACATGTTATATACTAACTGATCGTGACTATAGCAAAAAATTTTATGTCAAGAGTAATGAAGGGATATTTTTGGGTTACTCTAGGAACAGAGTAGAGAAATAGAACCAGCTGCTCACATTCAGAAAAATCATCCAAAGAAAAATATCATTGGTGAACTAACTAAAGGGGTCACCACTCGACATAAAAAGGTAAATTACAGAGAGCTGGTTGGTCTACTTGGAGAAACCTGTTTCATGTCTCGAAATAAAGCAG
This sequence comes from Echium plantagineum, assembly GCA_003412495.2. Lineage (NCBI taxonomy): Eukaryota > Viridiplantae > Streptophyta > Magnoliopsida > Boraginales > Boraginaceae > Echium > Echium plantagineum. Next base: position 38,409,137 of record CM016561.1, on the reverse strand, counting down.
CTTTGGTGTCCTTTCATTCTGTTCGAGACATGAAGCAGATTTCTCCAAGTAGACCAGCCAACTCTCTGTAATTTACCTTTTTATGTCGAGTGGTGACTCCTTTAGTTAGTTCACCAATGATATTTTCCTTTGGATGATTTTTCTGAATGTGAGCAGCTGGTTCTATTTCTCTACTTTCACTGGATTGTTCTAAGTCATCTTTCAGATCTTCAGACAGTTCTTTTTTAGTATTATCATCCTCAATGTCAATTTTAGTAGGAAGCTCTGTCAGATTAACCTTAGGATCACGATTCACGACCTTGACATTAATAGATTTCATCACAACATTAGTTTTCTTATTGAATTCTCTTAATGCTTTGCTGTTCCTAGAGTAGCCCAAAAGTATCCCTTCATTACTCTTGACATCAAATTTTTGGCGATAGTCACGATCAGCTAGTATATAACATGTGCTCCCAAATATGTGAAAGTATTGAACATTAGGCTTCCTTCCTCTCCAGAGCTCATATTGAGTCTGAATGGTTCCTGATCTTAGGGTGACCCGATTGTGTATGTGAGAAGCAGTATTGAGAGCTTCTGCCCAGAATTTTGTAGGGACTTGTTTGGCATGAAGCATGACCCTTGCCATTTCTTGGGGTGTACGATTCTTCCTTTCAACAATGTCATTCTGCTGGGGATAATAGAAGCAGAGAATTCATACATTATTCCATGTTGATTACAGTAGTCATCAAAGCTGACATTGTCAAATTCTCTCCCATGATCACTTCGAATTTTAATGACGTTGACTTCTTTGAGCTTTTGTAATTTGGTGATAAGCTTCTGAAAGACTTCAAAACACTCCGATTTTTCCCTTAAGAATTCAATCCATGTATATCTTGAAAAATCATCAACTAGAACAAACGCATATTTGTTTCCTCTCAAGCTTTCTACTTACATTGGTCCCATGAGATCCATATGAATTAACTCAAGAACACGAGAAGTGACAATGTGTTGTACCTTCTGTTATGGTGCTTTGGTTAATTTTCCAATCTGGCAGTCTCCACATGTGACTTCAACAGGTGGTATCTTAGGCAACCCTCTAACTGATTCTTTGACAGAAAGGATGTGTAGATTTTGATAATGAGTGTGGCCTAACGTTTGATGCCAGAGTTCAGCTTCCTCTGTGATTTGACTTTTAAAGGCTTTGTGAGGTGACCAGAGGTAGCAGTTGTCACTTGATCTGGTTCCTATCATGATACACTGTTGGGCTGTGTCAGTGACCTCGCATTCTCCATTGTTAAATTTGACATTTATCCCATTGTCACATAATTGACTAATGCCTATAAGGTTGGCATGCAATCCTTGAACAAGCAAGACATCATCTAGTTTGGGTAGTCCAGGGACATTCAGAGTACCATGAGCCTTCTTTATTGATTTAATGTCTTCAAGATGACTCTTGTTTCGAGTCATGTGTCTTGAACACCCACTGTCAAAATACCATCCTTCCAGAGAGGTAGCTTTCAGAGAAGTTAATTCAATGTTACTGGTTTGAATGTGAATAGGTTTACCAATCGAATTTCCATTCCTGCTGTTAATGCCAGTGAGGGTGACAGTGGGGAATACTTGAGTAATGAATGCAATTTCATCTTCCTCATAATCCGTATCATCATCTGAGAGAGTGGATGTAAAATTCTTGGATTGTCTCCGAAGATAATTTGGGCACTCAGTTTGAAAGTGACCATATCCCTCGCATTCTCTACACCTAGTATTCTGAGACCCATAGGGAGGTCTGTAGTTTGATCCACCCCTGGATTTACCAAATCTTCTCTCTGGTCCAGTTGTATCATCAGGTTTTCTTTCAGAGACATCCTCATATCTCTTTTCTTTATCTGAATAGTCTTCATATCTTTGATTTCTTCCAGCATAGTCCTCATATCCTTCTCCTGGACGTCTGTTCAGACGTTTGAATGTTTTTCCAAAGTTCTTTGCCAGGAGACCTAAATTTTCACAAATGTCACTAATATTAGGAGTGTCAGTTTTGAAGGCTACCTTCTTGTTCTTTGAATCCTCCTGTTTAGCAAAATTCCCTTCAAATGTCTTGATATTCCCAATTAGAACATCGTATCTATAGGAGGACAAATCTTTTGATTCTTCAATAGCTATAGCCTTAGCAGAGAACTTTGCAGGAAGTGTTCGGAGCACTTTCCTTATCATTTTCTCATTACTGTAGATTTCACCAAGTGCCGCACTTTCAGCATCAGTCCATTCTATTTCTGGTTTGTGGACAATCTAACCATCATTGATCTCAGTAGGATGATCCCACCCTGTGGTGACAGATAACCATGTCTTTTTGTCACTAGCCTTTAGGTATATGATCAGATCCAGTATGTTCTGGAGGACGAATAGCATTGGATCCGACAGACATGATGGTGGTAGTACACAATTCACTCTGTGTGTCTAGTGCCTGCTTTGATACCAATTGAAAATGTAAACCACCTAAACTGTCAAGTCACTTGCTATAACAGTTAAAGCACCAGTACGCAGAATATAGAAAACTCAAAAGTAAAAGGGACACAATATTGGTAACCCAGTTCCGTGTCAACGCACGTACATCTGGGGGACTGCCTGTCCAGGGGAAACTTCACTATAATGAGATTTACAAGGAAGGTCTTACTTTGTACGATCACCGTACAATAATGCCTACACCTAGACTCGCTTATATGAATGTTACCCTTATAGAATGTATCTCCCGATAGCCGATACTTACAATCAAAAGGTGGAAAGGTAGAGACTAAAACATCATTGTTGATAATACCGAATGGTTGGTATATCAACCGGAAATTCAGTTAGAAGATGGATCTAATCTTCAAACACATCAGACGACCTAGCAAAAGACTAAACACTAAAAGCTTGCTCTTTATTAGCTATATGCTCTCTACAAAAGTCGACATCTTCTAATGAAGGTGAGGTCTCCTTTTATAGGCCTAGGTCATGGGCCTCCTTGTGTATCTTGACGGATTTGGTCAATATACGTTGAATCTCCTTGTGCATCACATAAGGTAATGTGAATCTTGGCCCTTGTCATCTTGTCATTGATTGCGCCTATTAGTAACAAAAGTTACCATAAACGAATCCAAAATAATCCCGCTCCATAATGACAAGATCTTTTCTAATCCATGTTTCTTTAGCCACACGTAGTTGACCTACTTCCAAATCTTCGACGTGATCTTCTGCGATCTTCCTTAATTGCTCTCATGAATTAGTCTTCAATGTCTTTAATAGTTGTATCCGTAATGATTCTCTTCAGCTTACTGTTATTTCCATAGATGGTATAACCGTTGGTCTTCTTAGAAAAACTTGACCAATACACTCTGTGCACTGTGCTTACAACATTTTCGAGAATAAAATCATCTCAAAGCAAATTGTAATTGCTTAGTTAAAACAAATGTCAAATATGAAAACACTTCGATGTGGCTCGACGATCTCATTGTCAATTGATAACTTAATATTACTTCTTTTCCAATAAAATTTATTAAAATTATTTCAACCCGTTAAAAGTATTCATAAAATTCGACATCTTTCATCATTGAAGTGTCCCGCAACAAATTCAAATCACATATTGTACTCATTATATGTCAATAATTTTGGCTCTTAGATCTTTTCAATAACTAGAATCAATTTCAAATATGATTGACTTTATTAAATTATGATAATATGTTGTTATAAATATGTTTAAACTTTCTTTTTATATATTTTACAATACTTTAACTACATAATTAAATTAATTTGAATTGCCAAGATCGACATACAAAATTTTGGACAAGAAAAAAAAGATCAGAAAACTGAAATTAAAAAAAGAACAAAAAAACACTAATATTGCAACAGAACACTGATAGAATATATAAATGTGTGATGGATGACTTTATGGTGATGAGTGATGACTAAACTCATACATACATATGTAATGATTTAAATATTATATTGAACTAAACTCATCAAATATATTAATAGATTTTAGCTTAATAAGTATAATATGAATTATTATGATAATAATATCAATACTCAAGTAAATTTGAGCATTTTCATTATATCTATTTAATGTTTATTTTCAAAAAATGAGAAACAGAGATTAAGAGTAGTTTGAGGTAGTATATGTTACTAATTCAAATAAGTACGGAACTTAGTTATAAAACGGTGGCTTATTTTCTTTTGGCCCCCTTGAACTATTTTAGTTTTCAAATAAGAAACCGGACTATCATTCTTTTCAATTTACCTCTTATTTGTTCTGTTCCGCCCCTGAAGTATATTTTTCACCAAAAAAATATATTGAGATAAGGGCAAAATTGGAAACACACGTACAATTAGTTGTTGGGCCAACTTTTTTAATAATTAAAGAAGAGGGTTCCTTATTTTTTGGGCACTTTTTAATAATAACAAAACTATATTTTTTGGGGGTATAGGGGTAGGGTAGGGGTGGGGTGTGAGGAAGATGGAGGGGTTAATTTGAAAAATATAGTTTTGTTATTATTAAAAAGTGCCCAAAAAATTAATAAGTTTGTTATTTCAAGTTTGCCCTTCTTTTAAAATGAAATTTAATTTGAATTTTACATTTCAGGGGGCAAATTGAAAATATGGATTGTTCAGTCCCTGATCTGAAAAGATGAATCGATCAGGAGGCAAATCGAAAGCGTCTCAATAGTTTAGGGGGCCAAAAGTGGGAGTTTAATTTTATCAATCGGTCAACAACTATCTGGCAGATCTAAGCCAAATTCTTTTACGCTTCTTTCCATTTTTTCCCCTGAACTACTTTGTAATACCCGGCCCAGAGTGGGCGATGTGATATATTTGATATGATTTGATTGATACTACTCATATCATCAAGATGCATCTTCTTTTCGGTAGCCCAACTCAGAAGAACTCCAAAGTTAAGCGTGCTTGACATGGGGTAATTCTAGGATGGGTGACCCACTGGGAAGTGTCCCGGTGAGCACGTGAGTGAGGACAAAACGTGCTGGAGAGACCCGTGGTGGTTTGTGAGGCCAGTTCATCAAATCAAATAACGTTCCGATCCGGTGTTCCGGGGCGGGGCGTTACATACTTTTATCTTTTCAAGTTGTTCCGAGTTTTGTTCATTAAAAATGAAGGCTACGAATGAAATATATTCGAAGGGTAATTTAGGGAATTCATCTATTTCAGCCCACATCAATCCAAGCTAACGACACCCCCTGCTAATCATCTTCGACAATTACCCCATATCATCTTCCCAAGCCCCATCCCCCGTGCATTATCAAATACTCACCAATTCATCACCCACGATGGTCTCGGAAATCTTGGGAAATCCTCCAGCATACCCTCCTCAGCTAGCTTGGAGGCCAACTCATCAGACTATTAAGGATGATGTTTCTCCTACGACTCAATAAAATGTTATTTTAGAGTATTCGTATCTGTGTTCTTCTTCATGTTCTTTTAGCAAGGGAGAGGGAGAGCGAGTAGAGTGAAAAATAACGTAATAATACAAATATTATTGGATTGTCTTGATCGAAAGATATGGCCACAGTAATTCCGTATTTATAGGTACAATATGACACACTTATGGTAATAATACTGGACTTATTATCAAGTAATTACTATAACTAATAGGAAAATAAACTGTAATTGGAGGTACGATTGATGTGGGCGGACTTAGGACAATGTGCGAGGGAGGAGGAACCAAGGATACCTACCCGCTCTTTTTCTTTTTCTTTTTCTTTTTTTTTTTACATCAGTTCTCCAAGGTGCTCTTGTCCCATTGATAAGAAATGTGGGTGAGGGGTATGGGTAAAGGGAAGAAGATAGGGAATGCTTAACTAGAGGTGAAGAACACTTGATGAAATCAAAGGACACGAACTATCTAAATTGCCACTCTATATTTCCATCTAATCTAGATTTTAAGCGAGCATCGCATCTAAGGGGTAAGTTAAAAAGATAAAAAGTTATTGGGCAAATAAAAAAATAAAAATAGTAGAGGGGGGAAATCAAAAGTAGCCATTCTCTTACTAGATCCTGTACTTTGGCAATAAATTTGACTTCATCTTGTCTCGGGTGATTACTTGATTCATTCGATTCATAAATTTCAAGTTGGCATCAATAAATGCACACGTACGTAGTAGCTTAGTATTGATGAAACTTGTATCCTACATTTCAAATTAATATATGTTCTGCCGATGGCTCAATAGCCTAGTGGCATCCGGCCCAACCTTTCATGTAAGAGGTTATGGGTTCGAATGAGACATATTTGTCTCATAGCAATTTCTGTATTCATGTTTGTAATATCATTGTAGTCACAATTCATCGCTAATTATCAAAAAAAAAAATTAATATATGTTCTGCTATTTTGTGTTAAATTTTAATCACAAATTACATTTTGTTTATTCACCTGAAAAATAAAATAATTAATGTCATTAAAGTTGTAATAATTAAGCATATTTTCATTTTATTATTTTCTTTGAATTTTCTGCATAAAACAATTGATAATTAAAATTATGTCTCATAAAATATAAAAACTATTAAGATAAAATGGAGGTAGTATTTGATTCTTAGTCTTCAAAATCAAAGAATAATGCAAGTTTTTATATATCAATAAATAAATAAATGTAGCTTGTAATTGAAGCCCATTTGAGCAAGAGACTCTCCATTTCCCCAAGAGTTTACAAACACATAGATGGTTTGTAAGATACCTATTATTATTATTATAAGTCAAGAGGCATATATAAAATCGGGATACTCGAATAACCTAGTGGAAAAGACTTTCGTTAGTGACCAAAAGGTCTTGGGTTCGAATCTCACCTCATCCCTAATTTACATATAAAAAGAAGAAAAAAAAAGAGGCATATATAAAATGAGGAGGCATATATAAAATGAGTGTGAGGTAATAATACTATATTTTTAAGGTTGTTTCAAATTAGTCCAAAGTTATTTCACGTGAGAGTATGACATTCAAGGCTCGTTAGAGCATTCGCAACAGAGTACTTATATTTTTCCTTTAAATCAACTCCCTATACTATTTTATCAAATTTAGGAAGTATGTTTTAACTTTTGGACAAATTCAGATTCCCTATTTATTACTTACAACACTTTATTTGAAGAACAAAAATGGTTTGGGGAAGGTGTAAATATGACACATTCTTTATAATATTTAAGGAAATTTTTAGAGATAGAAAATATGATATTTAGTACTTTTTCAGTTTTTTTGCTTTTGCCTATTCTAAATATGAAATAGGAGGTGTTATAGGGCATCTGTTGCGAATGCTCTTAAGCCTGGTAGGCCAGCGATATGTTCGCTATTTCAAGTTATTCTTGATGCTAATTCAAATAATAAGAATTGTTGAAATTGTCCCAAAAAGTGGACTGAAGTTATTATTTGGTCGTCGAAAGTTCAATAATTGCATATTATTCCTCAAAATTGGATAAAAGTTGTAATTTAGTCCAAAAATTAACGGAGCTATTAAAACCTCCTTTAATTTTTGGACTAGAAAGTAACTTTTGTCCAATTTCGAATCTAAACTATAATTGTTAAATTTTCGAGGACCAAATAGCAACCTCAATTCACTTTCTAATACCATATCATCAATTTCCTCAATTTAAATAGGTAAAGAAAAGAAGTACGATAATTTCGTACGATAATTCAAAAGCCGTGCCATATATATGAACTAGGCATCCGAGTGCTTTCATGGTAGATCCTAATTATCCGTATACTGGCCTTTCGAATCTAGCCGACCCATATGCACATTGTTGTTACTACGTGACAAAACTGTGGGCAAGAGCCAAGAAACAATGCTCAATTGCTACTACAAAATTTAACTTAACTATCCGTAATTTATATAGCACTTTTGCAATAACTATCTAAGTAATAAAAGTACTAATAAAGTATTCCTTCGTTTATAAATGATCATCAAATTTTGACTTTTTATGGTCAAATTTTAAAATATTTGATAATAAATTTTTATTAAAGGCTAAGAAATAATATATGAGATATTGTTAAATTATCCCAATATATATTTTTGAAATATCAATTTTTATAATTTTTTCGCATGTAAAATAAGAAATATTTACGTTTTAAATCGTGTTATGTTGATCAATAAAAGTCAAAATGTGGCAATCATTTAGGAATGGAGGGAGTATCATTCAAGTCAGTTCGGCCTTTAACCCAGGCGGGGTGCAGCGATACTAAGCCCCTAATTTGACGTTGTATTTATATATTATATATTGATTTAAAAACTTAGAAATTAAAATTAATATTAATTCAATAATAATAAATGTCTATTAAGAAAAAAACATTTAATAAGTTGTAACTGATAAAAAAAATGGTAACATAATTAAATATTATGTCAAATTTATAACTTTAACTCTATTAGGACCTTAAGAGTCAAATTTACAAATTTAACACTATATATATACAAACATCACAGTAATATAGGAACTCAACCATCATTATACCGTTTATTATAATTTTATTAATATTGAAAACAATATCACATGAAAGATTGAATGACTTGATAATTTTAAGCATTGAGAATGAGATCTTAGACAATATAGATACTACTAACGATTTTGCATCAAATAGTGCTCGGAGTTATAGTTTTGTGCAATCATGTAATTTTTATATTTATTTAAATGAATAAAAATGTGTTATAACGAATTCAAGATATATTAGCTAATATTAAGGGCCTCAGCCAACTGACTTAATAGCCTGATGACAACTTATCAAGCTTTCAACTAGGTGTTGTGTTGTGAAGCCAAATTTCAAGTTTGTGAGCTACTCGATCTAATGATGGGTCAGAAGATGGAATGTCCAGATCCATCGTCGTCCGATCCCAATATCGAGTGATATGGTGAAGTTTCCGATGTCCGGATAATGAGGTTCGGGACCTAATCGGATGCAGGTCGAGACTTGGGTCGGATGCAGGCAAGTCCCGATCCATCATCTGATGTCGTGTTGAAGTTTCAGCTGAAGACGATCTAGACTTGATCGGAGGCTGCATGGCCCGATTTTGGGCTTCCTAAGGGTTGTATCCAGATTTTGTCTTTTCTTAAAAATACCAGACATTAGCCAAGGGGATTATTATGAAAAATACCACAAATACGTAGAGAGAAACACATTCTAACAATCTTTGTTCTTTATTAATAGGATTAATGACACTAAATATCACTGAAAGTATCCAATATTTCCAGGTAGATCATTCAACTGCATTTTTTTGGGCAAACTTGGTCACTAAGCCGTTTTGAAAGATTTTGGGTGCATTTTGTAAGTTTTTAGTGAGGATAATTTTGTCTGTTCATATTTATAGACATTTAATCCTCGTTTATTTTAACTTTTCTTTTTCAATTTTTTTTCTAATTTTTTTAAATTTTTGTGTTGGTTTTTTTTTAATTTTTTTTTAAAAGTTAAAAAAAAGAAAAAAAAAATTTTAAAAAGTTAAGAAAAAAAATTTTAAAAAAAATAATTTAGAATTTTTTTTTTAAAAAAAAGTTAAAAAAATGAGGATTAAATATCTATAAATATGACGGACAAAATGACCCTTGCTAAAAACTTACAAAATGCACCCAAACTCTTTCAAAACGTCCCAGTGACCAAGTTTGCCCAGAAAATGCAGTTGATGAGCTCAAAGGTCCATTTAAAATGAGGGTGATCTACCTGGAAATATTAGATAATTTCAATGATCTTTGGTACCATTAACCCTTATTAATAAGATCTACTCGGCAGCAACATGACGTAGTCACTCATCCTGAGGGCGAACCTGCATAAAACTATAGTGTCGTCTATTTTCCGCAATCCTTTTCATTCTGAGAGAGAACCTGCATACAACTTTGGTGTTGTTTATTTTCAACAATTGCTTTCATCATTGTCATATATGGGTTTCTTTGGGTTGGGAGAACTGAATTAAACTTTAATTCTCAATAATTGGAATCAAAGCTTGGTTGTAGTTGTAATCACTGGAAACAGTGACCGGGAATGATAGGAATGTGTCATCGGAAAAGTTTGACGGAACGGACTTCACGTTCTTGAAGCTGAACATAGAGGATTATTTCTATGAGTAGGATCTGAAGAGTCCTTTAGGCGACATGCCAAAAGAAGAAGATGAAGCAAAGTGAAAAAAGCTGGACAGAAAGATTTTGGCTATTATCAGGCATTGTTTGTCTAGGAATGCGGCAACCAATATTGCCAAGAAAACCACTGAGAAAGGCTTGATGAAGGTATTTAGTAATCTATATGGAAATCCATCAACTAATAATAAGCTCCATCTTGTCATGAAGTTGTTTAACCTGAAGATGTCAAATAATACTCATGTAGCAACATACTTGAATAATGAATTCAATAATACACTCAATAAGTCAAGACATTTTGTCCTAGTGGCAAGCATGCTGACACCTCTAGCTGAGGTCTCGGGTTCGAGCCCTCTTTCTAGCATGAAAATTGGTTAGAGATGGTTTCCCTCACTAGTTTGACGATAGTCGCCACTTTCCTTGAGTTTACGAATTGTAATGATGTTTAATGATTGTAGTCGATTATTCGTATTAATAAGATTAAAGAGTACTCCCCTTTTGAAAATAATAATAATACACTCAATAAGTCCACAGTTGATGTTGTGTTTAGGGATGAGATTCACAATGATTTTGTTAACATCTCTACCTAACAGTTGGTTACCGATGAGGGCACATTGTTATAATTGGTTGATTGATAACTTTATAGAAAATGTAATCAAAAAATTAATTGAAAATATAAATTTACATTTTGTTATTCTAGAAAGACAAGTATTTAAAAACAAAAACTTAAGACTAGAAAGATAAATAAGAAAGAATGGACGAAGTACATATCCTAGAATTGAACTTCAAATTACATAACACCACTAATTAAAAACTATCCGGAAGGTGTTATGGTAAATAGTAACCTAATGAACTATGAGACATTATAAGACTTTCGTTACCTAAAAATTAAACTTAGCATTATGTTATTAGTTTTTGATAAATTACCTCATTAATATCCCATTCAACATTGAAAGCACATTTGATAAATCAAATTATCATAATTGCTTTCTCACTCTTTCACTTGTTTCCACATGGCTAAATATAATGTAGTTTGATTCCATTAATTCCATGTTGGCCTATAGGCCAAATAAATATATGATGATTGGGTACATATCATAGCCAACTTGCAAAATTTTACACTACCTAGTTAAACTATAACTAATGAATACACATATCTAGGGCAAATCACATTTACATTTGCCTATAAAAGGAAGCCATCCTATAATCATTTTTCACCACAAACACAAAAACAAACCCTCTCATTAGAAGCTATAATCTCTTTCAACACATCATTTTTCCCCATTAGCTTGAAAATGGCCAACTCCTCAGCCAAGTTTATGTGCATGTTCTTGATCTTGAGCATGGCCAGCCAAGGTTTGGCCACTGAATACCTTGTTGGCGACGCTCTTGGTTGGGGCTCCCCTACTGTTCTCGCTTCATGGCTCACCGGAAAAGTTTTCCATGTTGGCGACGTGCTTGGTAATCACTTATATTAATTGCAATACTATCATTCTACATTCACTTGTTTAGTTTTAATCTTCCCTATATATTGCATGTAACTGGATAATATACACCATGTTGGCGACGTGCTTGGTAATCACTTATATTAAACTGCAACTTCATCCCTCCTATATATTTATCGACGTACTAAATCGACAATTACCTTATTATATGACTTGTACTAATGCTTAGTTATTTTCTATCTGTTTGTTTTCAAACTGGACTAGTTTTCAAGTACCTCCCAGCTCTCCACACCGTTGCAATTGTAGACTTGAACTCCTACAACTCGTGCAGTCTGAATCTGATAATCGATTTGTACCTGACCGGGGAGACGAGATACACTCTTACCCAACCTGGACTTGTCCACATCACCTCTTCTATTGGTTTGGACTGCATTTTGGGTCTCAAGGTGGCCATTGACGTTCAAGTTTGATCATCAATTACTATGGATACGTCGAGGTTACTGTTACTAAATTTGAATAAAACTCATCACTGGGTTGCTTCTTCTATATCAACTTTTTACTCCATCTCTTTGCATGGGGTGGTTGATAATTATTAGAAGTGTTGTACCTTTTTCGATCTTTTTAGTTTTGGAGTCAAATGTGCAAATTACCTTTCCAACAGGAAACACAAATGTACATCTCATGTATCATTGTGTTATATATGTAATATGCAGTTTACTCTTTGTATCACAATATCAATGTTGTGTAGAGAACTGATGAAATGAGGTTCTCGCATAGCGTACAAGAACTTAAAAATTTAAAAAATGAAATAGTATAATAAAAAGATAGCTTAAATAGCACATAAAAGATAAACGCTATCTATATAAATAGCTTATATATTATATATATTATATCTCACATGCACTATTTAAGCGAACATGTTAAATAGCCCCTAATATTAGCTTCATCATTAAAAGGAGTAATAAATTAGAGATATTACGAACCTACAGTTAGTTTTTGGACAATTTTGAAATAATATAGAGAGTTGTCGAAATTAAGTCCATGGAAGTAACTATGTATGGGTGAGATCCAGTTTCCAATTTGATTTCATACGCAAATTATGAATTAACATTTTTGCAAAAATGGGGATAAAATAGAATCCACAATCACTTTCTCGACGACTAAATCTCAACTTTTAAACTATCGAAAACCAAGATCTAAATTAATCCCAATATTTGGGACCAAACTATCACTTAGGTATTTATTCGTTCTGAAGACAATTAAAAGAATGACTATCACTCAATTTCTTATTTTAACAATGCAAGATATATAATTTAGGAACTAGATGAAATTAAGCCAGGGGCGGATCTAGCGTCTTTGATGTGGTGGTTCAAAATAAATTAATTTTTTTGTTTTTGCGTATTTCGTACTATTAACAAAATATTTACAACAAATTATCCGTATTTTTATAAGAGAATAAATATTGAGTTAACGGAATAGCCTAGTGAAAAATGATGTTGCTACTGACCAAAAGGTCCTTGGCTCGAAACTCACATTTATCGTTAATTTACAAAAAACAAAAGTGAATAAATATTAATCTAAATTTATCTTTTAAGAGCTTAGTAAAATATTAATTCCATTATAAGTAAACTATTGAAATTTAAATTGATATACTAACTTGTTTATTCATTAATATATTAGAATGTGAATCAAAATTAAAACTTATATTGATAATTTTTGAATCAATGTAAATTAATAATTCCATATTAAAAAGAAATATGTCATGTTTTTTTGTTTTATAATTGGGTGATGATATATATTATTATAAAAATGGTTTATAAAAATACAACTCCCTAGTCTCTTGGGTGTACATTATAAGTATAAGCTTGGGGTCTTTTATTAGAGAAAAAAAAATTTAGGGTAAAAGGGAAAATGTCAAAAAACAAATCTAATTTATTGCGTAAAGGTAAGCTACTCCCTTTTCTCTTCTTCCCTGTCAAAACCAAAACCAGATAACTTATTTTCTTCTCTTCTCCTCTTCAAAACCGAAAGCCCCCACCTCACGTCCCCTCCCCTTCTTCCCAAAACAACCAATATACTTCTTCCTAAATGTGAAGCCGCATAGATCAGGTCTCCCCGGTTCAAGCTTCATCAGCTCAAAGGCATATGATATAATCTTTTTTCTTTTTTCTTACAAAAATGGAGGTGGTTCAAATGAACAACTTGAACATAGTGAGGTCCGCCCCTGAATTAAGCCTTATTCAATCCCTTCACTTTTCATTTTTCGCACCATGCAAATATGCATTTACATAATCTTTTCTAGATATTCTTTCTTATTTTCGCATTATAATATTTTCCAACTCTAGCCTTTTTCTCTCCTCCTCTCCCTAATAACACAATATCATTTCTCATACATAAATGATATGGAGAGAGAGGCAGTGATATTGATCCACAAGAAGATTAGCAAACTCTTGTTAGTTTAAGCCGACCTTCCCTAGCTAGTCTGTTTACTCTTGTTCTACATTAGTTTCATAGTCTAATATTATGATTTAAGTGGCAAAATGAAAAAAATGAAGTTTAGAGCGCAAATTGAGACTTAGCAAAGTAGTATGGGGCATTTCGAAATTTTTGTGATAGTAGATGGGAAACAAAAAAAGCCTAATTATTTAGCGAAGTAACAGCTTATTGACGATCTAGCAAACTCTGTGCACTAAGGTCATATTCCTCCAGGGCAGCATTCCATGCTCTAACGAGTTAATTATGAAGAAGTTGAAAGTCTAGAAGTAGGGCGATCCCGGGAGATAGTTTCCTTTTTCTTAGATAAAAAAAAGGTACCTCCAATTTTATTAATACGAATAATACATTACAATCATGAAACATCGAGTTTTTTCTTAGGAGATAACAGAATTATGTTATCAGGGAGATAACACAAATGCTGGCCGTTGGATCAGGGTGGTTATGGATATTTTTGATCTTGTGGTTGATATCTAATGAGGGCGTTTTTGGCATTAATATTTTGATTAATTTAACCAAAATTGTTGCTTCACTCTCTCCTGATAGTGTGTGAACTACACTCTCCTATTTTAAAATATGGGAATTGGCGGTTATTTATTGATGGCTTATTTTTATTTTGGACCCTGAACTATCACGTAAGTTTCAAATTGGACCCTGATACTATCTTAAGACTCATTTTGGACCCTATACTACGCTTTGTCTCATTTTGGACCTTAAAATGCGAAATAAAATTGAAATAGGGGCACATTTTAAAATAAATTTATATGTGGGGTCTTTTATAATACTTTAATTACAAAACAACCCTCCTTCTTCCTCACACCCCACCCCTACCCCCACCCCCACCCCCACCCCCACCCCCTACCCCCCATCTCACCCGTAACCCCCTTATCCCCCCCCCCACCCCCGTAACTTGTTGACATTTACTAAGTTCACAAACTAGAATCACCTTAAGCAACATGGGGCGGATGACACGATCCTCCGAAGTATCAACTGCGCCATGAGGCATAAACTGCCACATTGGCACACCCGGATAACTCATAAAGGGCACCAGCTTGCTGCCTACAACTTGAGGCTGAGGTGGATAGGGAGCTGGCATAGCCATAGGATGAAGCATAAAACTCTTTTGGTTGCTCAAAGCTTTCACTTGCTGGTCAAGTTTCTCCCTTTCAGTCTTTAGCTTTTGCTTTTCATCTCGAAGCTCGTTATTCTCTGCATGCAAATAAAGAGATTACACAGTCAAAGAAATGAATGGAAGAATAGGAAACACCGAAACAAGAATATTGACTTAGAGAAAATGTGAGTAATCTCACCTCTTTATGTTACACAAGGAAATACTCGCATATATACCATATGAAAAATACATTACGGGGGTGGAGGGGGGGGGGGGGGGTAAGGGGGTTACGGGGGTGGGGGTGGGGGTAGGGGTGGGGTGTGAGGAAGAAGGAGGGGTTGTTTTGTAATTAAAGTATTATAAAAGATCCCCACATATAAATTTATTTTAAAATGTGCCCCTATTCCAATTTTATTTGGCATTTTAAGGTCCAAAATGAGACAAAGCGTAGTATAGGGTCCAAAATGAGTCTTAAGATAGTATCAGGGTCCAATTTGAAACTTACGTGATAGTTCAGGGTCCAAAATAAAATTAAGCCTTTATTGATTTAATTGGCGGTTATTTAATGGATTATGCAACTAACTCTTATTTTTTCTCCACATTGATTGATGATTGAATTCGATTGGATTGTTTGTTTCCTTTTTTTGCTCCAACAATTTAGTCTGACACGTTGTTTCTTAATGTCGTTCTTAAATTAAAGCAGTTGTTAAATATTTGTACTTTATGGTAATGCATTTAGTGTATTTTGATGTGGTCTTTTTCTAATACTTGGCAATGTAATGGATTGAATCAATTACGGCATTAGTAGGTCATAAATAAATGACGGTATTTAATTATTAATACGGATATTTTTAAAGATTTCTATAATAACATAGATTCCATAAGTATGATAATAGTGGAATGTCAGGATTGTTATAGAATTCCATTACATAAAACATTATGTTCATGTCTTATTGTTAGGACGAGAATCCTAATTTCAATAAATCACTTTAATCAATTTGCCAAAGATGTAGCCAGGATAATTATTATCTTTTATTTTGTTATTTGTCAGAATAAAGTATAAATATTCTCTCCTATTTTCACGATATTTAGATAAATGAAGGTATTTAATTATTAATACAGATATTTTTAAAGATTTCTATAATAACATAGATTCCATAAGTATGGTAATAGTGGAATGTCAGGATTGTTATAGAATTCCCTTACATAAAACATTATGTTCATGACTTATTGTTAGGACGAGAATCCTAATTTCAATAAATGACTTTAATCAATTTGCCAAAGATGTAGCCAGGATAATTATTGCACACAAGATAATTTAGTAGGCAAGATTATAAGCTGAACACTCAAAATTCGGGTCTTTTCAAGAAAACTGCAATCTTTTCAGCTAGAAGATCATCATCATAGTTTAGAACATTCAATAACAACTTAATCACATCATACATTGCTATAACATAGCTATTGAATTTTCAGTATCAACCATAATGCAATACAATAAGTATCAATTATTCCACTTTCATATTTGAGTCAATTACGGCATTATTAGGTCATAATTGACTGTATTTAATTCTAGACGATTTTTATGTTGTCTAATTATGATTTTCTTCATTAAATTTATATTGCCTTAATATTCTCTAGTATAATCCCTTTTTTCATGGGATTCATATTTTGCAAATGTTCGAAGTTGTTTCCTTATTCGAAGTAGTTACATTAAGTTGATTATGTGTCCTAAATTTTCGATAGTGTAATTAATATTTTATTTTACAAAATAATTGATTCCTATTTTATTGAGATTTATAATGACCTTAATTTTTTTTTAATTTACATAGTTATTAAATTTATGGAATGTCAGTATTGTAATCGAATTCCATTACCTAGCTAACGCATGTCATGGTTTGGTATTATTAGATATTTATGTAACCTATTTATAAAAAACTACCTTTAATTATTTTTGCCTTAATATTAGGCGGTTTAGCTAGTTTTTGGCAGGATCCCTATTTTCGTGGGATTCTTAGCCATTAGATTATGTGGTTTTCATTTAATTAGGATCTAACGGTTGTATGGACGCACTCTCCCAATTAATTCCACGATTATTTCGGTCTCCATGCAACTAATTGGCCACGATTTACTCATTTTTTTCTGGGTATGTTTTTTGCTTTATGTCGATAATGCTCCACATTATATGGGATTTTGACCTCGTTTTTTCGGTATTGGATTAATACCAAATTGTATATCGATTAAAGCTGTATATTGAATTCATTAAGATTGCTTTGTGATTGCATTATGAATTTATTAAGTCAATTTTCCGATTGCATTCTAAATTCATTACGTCAATTTTCTGATTGCATTCTGAATTCATTAACTTTATTTTCTGATTGCATTCTGAATTCATTAACTTTACATTGTGATTGCATTCTGAATTCAATACGGTTGCTTTGTGATTGCATTCTGAATTGTCATTACATTTTATTACTTCGAAAGAATGCAATGCTAAACAATTAGTATTACATTTTATGTCTTCGAAAGAATGTCATGCTAATGCATTGTCATTACATCAATGTCATTCTAATTGATAGGTAACACATTTTTTTAGCTTGAGGACAATGGCATGCTCGTAAATTGTCATTACATTTTGTTTCTTGGGAATAATGTAATGATAATTAATTGTCATTACATTTTATTACTTCGCACACAATGTCATGCTAATGCATTGTCATTACATTTTATTACTGCAGAACAATGTCATTCTAATTGATAGGTATTACATTTTTTTAGCTTGAGGTCAATGTCATGCTCGTAAATTGTCATTACATTTTATTTCTTGGAGAGAATGCAATGCTAATTAATTGTCATTACATTTTATTACTTCGAATACAATGTCAGACCATATATGAAATCCCAAACAAGAACTTCTATTATCAGACCATATATAAAAAAAAATAGTACTACTATTACACAAGATCTACACCATTTACACAGAATCAGACCATATATGAAATCCCAAACAAGAACTCGCGGTAGTTGAATATATCAATTTCCTCCATCCCAAAACCATTGTCCAGTTTGATTACCAAACAAGAACTTGCGGTAGTTCAAAAATTATCATGGTCGTTGGATTCTTTTTTTAACATATATAATGCAATGTGAGTGCTTGTTGATAGGTGCGTGGGGCATGCAATTTTTGAAATGAAAAATTGATTCCTCTTCCTTTAAAGCCCTCGTTTAATCTGAGCCACATGATTAAATATACATAGAAAAAGAGAATCCAACGGCCATGATTATTTATAGCCATGATAAGTTCCTACTTCACCACAAGAACCTGATAATTCGACATGCCAATAATAATATATTAGTTCATAATTTTATCAACAAGCACTCACATTGCATTATATATGTTAAATAGAATGACATATATCTTATTTTCATTAATCACATAAAATTTTAAGTCATAATTCAGTAAACATCAGTTCTATTGCATTGTACATGTCACACAAAATGCAATAGAACTCAAATGCATTTAAACAACAGTTATATTGGATTATTCATGGAAGACAACATCCCATTGATCTCAATTACATTACACAGTATTTCTAATGCATTTTTTAGTCAACATGGGATGCCATCGATCTCATAAGCATTTAAACAACACGGAGATTGGATTATACATGCCACCCAAAAAATGCTATACATCTCAGACAAATGCATTCCATGTTACATTGGATTATTTAAGGTAGACAAAATCTCATATATATCAGTGACATTAAACAGTTTTTATAATGCATTTTTAATGTAACATGGAATGCCATAGATCTCGAACACATTTTAACAACATTGAAAATGGATTATACATGCCACCCACAAATGGTATACATCTCAAACACATTAAACATTAACTCTATTGATTTATATATGCACGACAGACTGCCATAATGTAAGAAATGCATTTAAACAACTGTGCCAGTGGATTATACATGATTGATAAAATGCCATAGATCTTTGAATTAATAGTATTATTTCTATTGCATTATATTAATGTAATTTCACATTCAAAAATTCAACTACTCAAACTTCAAATACAAACAGAACAATAACTGGAAATACACAAAAAGTCATCATTTTTAATTGAATTTACATTTCATTTTGTTCAATTCAAATTTACCCACTTTTTTTAATTCCACAAATTAGAGACTACAGTAACCACGACTACATAAATCCACAAGTTTCGAGCATTTTACAGATAACATCGACTACCTCCTTCAAAATTTTTGGTACTACATTGTTAAAAGAGTTAGAAAACAATTATCAATGGTTAATTTTGTTGTAAAGATATGATTTTTATGCTAATGGTTACGCCGGTAATCAAAAGTTCCAATTTTACTTGTTTGCCTAAAACAACCGCCAATTTCAACAATCAGAGTAGCAAAGTCCCTAATTAATAACCTTATTGCATTATTCTGCTTAAAAACCAAAAAACACAACTATAGAATTAGTAATAACAACATAGTATACCTGCTTGCGCAACTCTTGACGATGATGCCATTGGATTAACTTTAGTGTCAACGCTCCTTGTCTCTTTGAAAAGCTTAATGCTAGTGTTTCTAATGTCTTTAGTGGAGAGTTTATGGTGTTCCTTGCTGAATTCAGTCGTTTGGCTGGTTTATTTCGGGTAGGGCAACTATATCGGCATGAATAATGCAATGATTTGGTTAGAATCAATTTTCCCATAAATTTTGCAGCGGGGGCGATGAAAGCTGGGAGAATGTATTTTGTGTTTGGGCGCGTGTGAAAATGGGTGAGGAAATATTAATTGCAGGGGGGGCGATGAAAGCTGGTGATTTCCATGAATTTCGGCTCGATTAAATGCAACGCGCAAATATTAATTGCTGATCTCCATTAATTTCGCCTTGATTAATTGGTGGTTTCGCGTTGGATTGAATTCAGAGACGTGGGATGGGGGGGGGGGGGGGTTGTGTTGGGAGGCGGGAGAATTAAGAGTGTAATAGCGCGTGTCAATTATTGGGAGGAGGGAAATGAAATTTTGGTTGTAATAATTGGTAGTAAAAGACATCTTTAACCTTTGTTATTTGGTCGTAAGTGAAACTCCCTCGCTAATTCCATTATGCGAACCATTCATGCATTTAGTTCAATCCATAAATTGCAAGATGTTATACAAATTTTTGCTAATTATGCATTTGGTGTTGTTATCGATCCAGTCTGGTCCGATTATTAGTTTTCCTGGGAGACGGACCGATAAGTTACCTGTTCTACCCGGTCCGAACCGATAACCATATCGAGTACATTTTTGGACCGTTACTTATCCGATAACTTATCGGGTGGATACCGTTTCGGGTATACTTGATAAAAAATTCAATAGAAAAATCTTTAAAAAATATTAAAATCAATATAACATCTAAAGGTTAATATATGATTTGTTATCGGATACCAATTAATTTTTTTTAACCTTTCCCGGATCATTATCTTACCGGGTGGATAAACTGACAGGGAATTACGAGCCGGGTACCGGATGGATCTCGGTTTTCCGAGTCCAATAACAGTCCTAGGGTTAACTAATGGAATCCTATCAGGGACGGACCCATGATTTTAATGTAAGGTATTCATTTATCATTAAAAAAAAATTATAGCTAACAATAATACTCTCTCCGTCCCTAAAAAGTTGTTACATTTTGACTTTTGGAGGTCAACAAAACACGATTTAAAACATAAATATCTATTATTCTACATGCGAAAAAATTATAAAAAGTTAATATTTCAAAAATATATGTTGAGACGAATCTAACAAGATCCCACAAGACTATATTATTTTGTATCGTTTAATGGGAATTCATGATCAAATTTTGTAATGTTTGACTAACAAGAGTCAAAATGTGACAATCTTTTAGGGACGGAGGGAGTATATAAATGGTTCAAAGATTTCACAAAAGCTATGAATATTGCACTTATAAACATAAAATAAACCGTGCTAAAGACTTCTTTCTTTATATAAGTCAACAAACAATCATCAAGTCATTAAAATTTGAATTCTCAAATCTATATTGAACTAATAATTACGTTTGAACCCTCAAATCTATCTTTTCCCTTAAAATATTTATATATACTAAACATAAAATAAAAATATACTTAACAACTAATAACAAATTAAAATAATTAAACAAACAATTATATATCTAATACAATGATCAATTCCACTACCTACATATTGTTAACATGAATTGTTTAACAAAATTACACTAATTAGACTTACCTACGTAGTTAGTGTTACAATAAGTCATTAAAATTTGAATCCTAAATTAATTGTTCTCACTTCATCTTTTACTATATGTGTAAATGTTTCAATTTAACAAGCTAGTATACAATCTTAAAATTTAATGTAATTAAAATACTAAATTAATTACTACCTCCATCCCTTTTTATAAGATCCATTTACTTTTTCACGGTCTCCGAGACACGACTTAAAATGTAAATATTTTTAATTTTACATGTGTAAAAATTATTATAACTTGATATTTCAAAAGTATATATTGAGAGGAATCTAACGAGATCCAATATAATTATATTATTTCTTATCGGTTAATAAAAATTTACGGTCAAAACTTTCTAAGTTTGACCCAAAAAGTCAAAATGGGTATATTAAAAAGGGATGGAGATTGGAGGGAGTACATGAAATCATTTAGATTCGATAGAAGGATTAAAAAACAAAAATTAACAAATGACATAAAAAGGAATTGGAGTGAGCAAGAAACAATATTTCTTTTTGTTTATATTCGTTGTAATTCGCCTACAATAAAGAGTCACCAACTTCACCAGTTTCACTTCAAATTCCAGTTCCCGCTTAATCTCATTTTCCATTTTGAAAACATTCTATATATAAAAAACCCGTTTTTATATAAATTTCCCCAAATTCCAAAACCCTAATATATTCCTATTTCCCTCTCTCCAAATTCCCCAACTTCGAAACCTCTCAATTTCAATCGGTTAATCAATGGCTTCAAAGCGGAAACCTCGTTCAAATCCACCTTCAGCAACAACCAAAAAGCCCAAAAACGCAAACAACCAACTTGCTGAAGTTTCCAAACTAGACGAGAGTAATTTTGCGGGGAATTCAACAATTTTGAACTCTTCTGATGAATCTATGAAGGAAGAAGTGGAAGAAGACGTACAAGTGGAAGTAACTGGTCTTGCTCTGAAGCCGCGTAATCGATCGAGGGTAGGTGGAGAGGTGAAGGATGAGGAGTACGAAGGGGAGTGTTTGTTCACTAGTGCACCAATACCTGCTGATGAGGCGAGGATTAAATGGCCTCATCGATATTCAAAAAAGGTATTGTTTTCGGTTTATTTGTCCCAAAAAGATTGTCCATTTTGATTTTCGATGGTCTAAATTACAAAAAAATTGTAGTATTGTTCGACATAGTTAAGTTCGATTGGATTCAAAATTTTGTTGTTAATAGTAAAATCACCTCACACTATGTGGGGAAGAAGGGATTTTAGATTAGTAGAAGGTGACTATTGTTTTTTAAATTTATACTACCTCATTCCACAAGAGTTTCTAGTTTTATTTTTAATGTTGTAAATTATCGAACTTCGCAGCCTTCATTAAAAAAATAGTTACATTCTTGATTTGAAAAAAATGAAGTATATCTTGATGTTATTTTATAATAATTCTAGTTAGAATTTGTCTATTGATACTATCATCACCAGTGATGTTTTTGTTTTGATTCTGTCGGATTTTCTTACCATTTGGGTTTGGAATCATTTCCGCCACCCCCCCCCCCCCTCCCCGGGTGCCAAATCGTCAAATTTTTTGTTCGTTTTGTTGGTTTGAAGCGACAGAAAACATCCATAATTAGCACAGAGTATAACGACATTTTTTCTCTTTATCCACAGGTGAACAAGAATGCTGGAATACCGAAGACCGTGACTAGGTGTGTTTGTGGGGATGTGATATATATATTGGATATGCTTTCACAAACTACTCTACAGTATATAGGTTATTTTAAATCATTTATCAAAATTAAACAAGTGCAAAATATATATCATGACACATGGATAGGTTAGATGAGTGTCTACTATATTGCTATAATTTTGAGTGTCTTTTTTGTTTTATTGTTTGTGACTGAGCTGGATGACTGTTTTGTAGTCACGACAATGATGAAGATGAACCAATTCCAGCACGTCGTCACTTCACACAGGCTAAGGTTGATGGTCAGATATATAATCTCCATGATGATGCTTATGTCGGGGTAATATATATATATATCTACTTTTTTAACATATTGGAACATTTATTTACATAATTTGGCCATATGATACATCTTTGTTTGTCAAATATTTTATGCAGTATGTTTATTTTTTAGAAGTTTTAGCTAGCTCCAAATGATCACTATGTTGATATATTTTTACACAACCATCTTTTTGTTTGTTGAATTGGAGCTTGATACCTCATATGTATATCTGGTCTAGGCTGATGCTGATGAAGATGATTACATATGTAAGATAGTGGAGTTATTTGAAGCTCAGGATGGTTCACTTCACTTTAGTGCGCAATGGTTTTATCGAGCAAAGGATACAGTAAGTGCATTAAATGCATGCTCATTATCCACCTTCATTGCTCAAAATAACTGTTTCCTGAGTCTTTTTGTAGGTTATTGGAGAACATGGGAATTTGATTGATGAGAAATGTATTTTCTTATCTGAAGTGAAGGATGACAATCCACTCAATTGCCTTCTCAAAAAGCTCAACATAGCAAAGGTGTCCTCAGAGGTAAGGAGTTTTCCCTATAATTTATTATTAGCATTTTTATGATATATAGCATTTTTATGATATAGATTCAATTATGGCTCCTCTCTTTCAGGCTGATTCAGAACGCAAGAAACATGTTAGAGACACATGTGATTATTACTATCAAATGATGTACCTACTCCCTTATTCCAGCTTTGTGAATTTACCAAAGGGTATTGTTTCTTGTAATTATTTGACTATAACATTTTCTTGCTATAATTTCTTGATGCAAGTTTGACGTCTGATTGGTTCTTTACTTGGCAACAGATGACGGTATACATACTAATGAAATAAATTCATCAGCTTCAAGTGATAATGATGGTGTTGTTGAAACATCTGAAGCTGCGTCTATGGCTGACAACACTGATTTGGTACTGATGGATATCTACGCCGGATGTGGAGCAATGTCCACAGGACTATGTTTGGGTGCCAACCGTGGAGGTGTCAAGCTTACAACTGTGAGTCTTTCTAACATCATTTGCATCTCGTATTGCTTCTACTTTGATGCATATTTCAAAAGCTGCCTGATGGCGTTGTGCCTTATCATTTTCCATCAAGTCTTACAAGTTGAGTACCTCATAGCACTTAGAATCTGATTTGAACTTTTGTCTACACTAATATTTTTGTTGTTGTTTTAACTTTTGTTTCCTTAAATGTTGTAATGCATGTTAATTGTTTGAGAAATGTTGTTTTACAGAAATGGGCAATTGATATCAATGAGTATGCCTGCAATAGCCTGAAATTAAATCATCCTGAGACACAGGTATTTCTTACCACTGCCTTTGTCCCTAATCGATAAGGAGGTTTCATTTTGCATAACTTCTGGGAAAATTTAAATTTATTTCACATAAGCAATTTTCTCACTATACCTCTTACATTTAGTCAAATTCCCAAGATGGCAAACATCCCAAACAATTAGGGGCAGAGGGAGTACTATTGGAAACTCTTGTTATATCTTATTCTGGTTAGTTAATTGTTATGAACCCAGCCCATACTAGGCCCACAACAGTGCCATAAGCCCAGGTGTAGAACTCACTCCCAAAAGACTAGCCTATTAGGAGGAGGGAACACCTTGCTTATAAGCCACCAATCAATCCCATACTTGACCAATGTGGGATCATGACAATACCCCACGCTTCGAAGAGCCAACGTCCTCGTTGGTCACGGCTATGTTGGTCACGGTTGGCACCCCCGCTCAGGGTCCAAGCCACCACTCCATAGGCCACCACTCCGAGTGTCGGGACTAGGAAGATGGGGACGGCTCTGATACCAATTGTTATGAACCCAGCCCATACTAGGCCCACAACAGTGCCATAAGCCCAGGTGTAGAACTCACTCCCAAAAGACTAGCCTATTAGGAGGAGGGAACACCTTGCTTATAAGCCACCAATCAATCCCATACTTGACCAATGTGGGATCATGACATTAATATATGGGTCAAAATGACACTTCAGGTAAGGAATGAACCAGCAGAGGACTTCCTGTCTTTGCTAAAAGAGTGGTATCGACTTTGTGCATCATATTCACTAATAGGTGACGGCTCACTCGATCAAGATATGTGCGTGGATAAAAATGAGGATGGTGAAGTTACTAGCAGTGAAAATAATGAGGATGAGGAGGAAGAAGATAGTGGTGATGATGGTGAAGTGTACGAGGTTGATGAAATTTTAGAAATTTGTTATGGTGATCCAAGGAAAACTAAAGAGATTGGGTTGCATTTCAAGGTAATTTTCTGTAATCTAATGAAATTTAAAGTGTTAAGTTCTGTATGCTGGTTGCTTTTGTTCAATTATAGAATCAGTGTTTGCGTAGCACACCGAAATTGGAAAGTACAGGGAACTGACTTGGCATGAGCATGTTATAAGAACTGCCTCTGAGATGCACTATTTTCTCTTAGGAAACCTGTCATAAATTCTTCTATGAGCTCTAATATAGATAAATTTAGCAATAAAATTGTGGTTGGAACCCTTTGTTTAATATACAACTAGATATGGCTTGTAACGCTCAACTAGGGTAACCTAATATTTTACCTTTTAAAATCTAGATTAGCTGGAAAGGTTACGGTCCTGAACACAATACTTGGGAGCCACTTGATTGCCTAAGGTATGAAACTCAAATGAGTTACAATTTTGAACTTAATATTTTGTCGTGGTGTTACAATTGTTTTTCACTTTTCAGTGGCTGCCCAGAGAAGCTGAAAGACTTTGTTG
Organism: Echium plantagineum; assembly: GCA_003412495.2. Taxonomy (NCBI): domain Eukaryota; kingdom Viridiplantae; phylum Streptophyta; class Magnoliopsida; order Boraginales; family Boraginaceae; genus Echium; species Echium plantagineum. Next base: position 38,383,022 of record CM016561.1, on the reverse strand, counting down.
TGCGAGGATTCAAGTCGAAGTTACTGCCTTTACCAGTAAGCCTATGTTAAGATTATCTTTGTTCACATTTCAATTTACATTTGTTAATCATATTTCATTCTAACTTTTTTTGGTGACAGGGCGATGTTGATGTAATATGTGGTGGACCACCTTGTCAAGGAATTAGTGGCTATAATCGGTTTAGAAATACAGAAGACCCACTAGCAGATGACAAGAACAAGCAGCTTATAGTGTTCATGGACATTGTAGCTTTTCTGAAGCCAAAATTTGTGCTAATGGAAAATGTAGTCGACATTATTAAGTTGAGTAAGGCTTACCTTGGGAAGTATGCACTAGGTCGGCTTGTTGGAATGGGCTACCAAGTAAGGATGGGAATGATGGCTGCAGGTTGTTACGGGCTTCCACAATTTCGGATGCGTGTTTTCTTGTGGGGTGGACTTTCAACAGAGGTAATATGCTTCGTACTCTGATACACTTACAAAAGGAGATCTATTTTACATAAATCTTCGTTCTTGTTCATTGGTGCAGAAATTGCCCCAATATGCATTACCTACTCATAAGGTTGTTATGAGGGGTTTTGTTCCCCGACAATTTGAGGTAAAATCTATTCTTTTTGTTTGTTATCAGCCTAAATAATATTGTTTTTCACCTAAAAGCTAATTCTACTTGATTACAGTCAAATACGGTAGCATATGAAGAAGGTCATGATGTTGTGCTGAAAAAGGAAGTTTTGCTTGAAGATGCAATATCTGACCTCCCACCTGTAAGTTTTGGTCTTTGTACTGGTGCCTTCCTATATTTACTGTCTCTTTGTTGATGTTAATTTTTTTTATAATGAACATTCTAATATAGGTGGAGAACAATGAGAAACGTGATGAGATGCCATATATTATGGACCCGAAAACCTGTTTCCAGCGTTTCATCAGACTAAAGAAGGAGGGTAGGGTTCCTACTTTCTCTTGATCACATCTGGTTATTGGATTCTCTTGTTAGATTTAAGCTGGTCATACTGAAAAACACTGAGTTACACTTGGGATCGGGTTTAAGACAATATAGTATTATTACAGTATGTGTACTTGTTTTCTTACAGTTAAACTGGTTTTCCATGTACATATGTTAGCTATATATATTACTTCTCCCTTCAAATGATTCTAGTAGTAGATTTTGTTTTTTGCAAAAGTGCTGATGTCTATGTTTGTTTGCATGACATTCCAGTTATGCTAGGATCAAGTGGGGAAAATGTAGGTCTGAACGAAGTCTTGTATGATCATCGCCCTCTACGACTCAATGAGGATGATTATCAACGAGTATTGCAAATTCCTGTGAAGAAGGTACAAATTTACAGTTCAATTTGTGTTTGATGACGGACATTGACTCTCCAGTCTGCATGAATATATATTTGCTGCAGGGTGCAAATTTCAGGGACTTGGCGGGTGTTCTTGTTGGCCCTGATAATAAAGTTTTATGGGATCCTGATGTACAAAGGGTTTATCTGCCTTCAGGAAAGCCTCTGGTATGCCAAAATTTATGTTGATGAGACCTGTTTTCTTACGGTTGAAGCAATAATTTGCATAATCTAGTGGTTTATATAGTATGCATATTAAAACTGTTCAGTCTTTTGTTTAATAAATCGTATCCCCATCAAAGGTTTTGGTGGAAGGCATGTGCTATAGCTGTTTCCGCTCAATCATATCACTGACTCTTCTGTTTTTTTTCTTATATAAAACTTAGGTTCCTGAGTATGCGATGACCTTTGTTCGCGGCACGTCTTCAAAGTAATTGGTTTTAGTTTTATACATTCTTAAATCAATTTCTGTTATAGTTATCTAATCTAGTCTAACATTGTTTTAATTGCGACTTTTGTAGACCATTTGGCCGATTGTGGTGGGACGAGACAGTTCCTACAGTTAACACGAGAGCCGAGCCTCACAACCATGTAATTATCACGATCTATCTTCAAATACGTACGTTATTGTAACAACTATATCATTTACATTCGAGATCTCTATTTTTCTTTTGCAGCGTATGTTGCATCCAACACAAAATAGAGTTTTAACAATAAGGGAGAATGCTAGACTACAAGGTTTTCCAGACTATTATAAGCTTCTTGGACCAATAAAAGAAAGGTAAAATGTTAATACTGCATTTTTTAGTTTTCCAATTATGTCTCTTGCAATGAGTAATCAACTTTGATCTACAAACCATAGTTGACATCTTAACTATGAAATATGTTGCAGATATATTCAAGTGGGGAATGCAGTTGCTGTGCCGGTCGCTCGAGCATTAGGGTACTGTTTAGCGTTGGCGTTCAAGGGAGACATTGACGACAATCAACCCCTCATCACACTACCAAGTAATTTCTCTAATGAGGAACTCATTTCTCCATCTCAAAGTTGTTAGTGCTATGTATTCGCCACTCGTCTAACATTATATTTGTTGTACACAACATTGTTATTAATTCACTGGATATTTTTCTTCTCCAGAGATGATATTTGAGCTATTTGCCTTGAATTGTTAAGCAAACTATGTAGCTTTCTCAAAACTCTACAATATCCAAATTGGTGTCTCCATTTTCTTTTTCTTTTCTTCTTATTGTATCAAAATGTCAAAATCTTGTTTTACAGACTGATAATGTCTTGCATCATTTTGAATTATTAGCCAGTTAAAAATAGAAAAGTACAATGAATATCATAAATTTAGAGGGAGATTAGGTAATTCCAACACATCATCACACATATGCCTTTTCAATATCTTTCTCTATTGACTACAACGAACAAAATTCAATTTCAAATTTTTCATGAATCTTCGAATTGAAGTAGTTTGATTACTACAATTCAAATAATTTGATTAATACATTAATTTTTTTTACTCAAACATAATTATATTTTGAGTTAATAGAATAGCCTAGTGACAAAGGCTCTTGCTAGTGACTAAGGGCCTGTTTCGAAGCTCACATCTATCGCTAATTTACAAAAAAAAATAATAATAATAATAATTATACTTTAGACACCGAAAATTTAATAGAAAATTTACTTGTTTTCATCTATGGAAATAATTGATATCATACATTTTACTTTAATATATATATTTATCTTGGAGTTACGAATTTTTTATACTTCCCCACAGTATGATTTCCAAATTACATAATATGTGACCTCCAAATACAACGTTGAAACTTGAAAGGCATATAACTAAGAAAATAGTACGCTGCCGACAATAATAAAAATCAATTGATTAAAATATAACAGAAAGCCAACAACATAAAAAATGTATCGTCAACAATCTCTCATAATAAAGAACACCAACACTAAATAAACCTTAAATAAATAAATAAAAATAAACTAAAGCACAATTGTAAAACATTATCCTAAAATATAAAATTAAAACCCGCAAAAATATTTCCATGGTACCATACGTTTCGTATTATTTTTTTTCGTGTAAAAATAATACCAAACACACGTTCCATTCCGTCCAGCTATGGACATTGGAGTCGTGGAAATAGATTTCACCCAAATATCACTGATTTAAAAGAGCAACGCGGAGGCGAAGAGTGCAACAGCAGCAGATCCCGCGACGGAGACACCGCTGAAGGGAGCAGTATTGGTAGACTCGGTGGGGGAATTAGCCGGCGAGTCGACGAAGGAAGGAGGCAAAGCAATGCCACCAGATGGAGAAACAACAGGTGCCATTGGTGGAGCCACTGATGGTGACTTTGCTGGACTTAAAAAACTCTTGTGGGAAGCTCCGAGAGCTTGAGAAAATGGAGATCCAATAATGGTAACAAACATCAAAGCAAAAAGGATTCTAGAGAAAGCCATTGTTGAATCTTTTTTCTTTTTTTTTTGGGAATTTGAAGATATGAATGTTTGTGTGAAGATTGAAAAAGAGAAATTATGCTTTCAACCTCAAGGTGGAAGGGGGTATATATAGGACTTTTTTCTTTTTTTTTCTTCTTTTGTAAATTAGTAGTAATGAGGTTAGTTTCGAATCCATAATGGGGCAAGAGATTTTTCTATTAGTCTATTTGATTAATTCAAAATATATAAAACTTTGAGACAGATAAAAACGAATATGATTAGATTAATTGTTTATGTTTTTTATTTTTGAATTAATTGATAAAATGATTTCAAATATTGAACACCTACTTTAGTTTCTAATAGTGATAATGTAGGAATTGAACACTAATAGTGACACTAGTATTGCACTAACATTTCTGTCTAAGACGTAGAAAACATATCAATATTGAGGACCAAAATGTAATAGTTGCGATATTATTGACGATCAAAGGGTATAACAATTGTGATACTACTCACGATTAAAGCGCAACTAGTTACTATTATCACGAATTATTTTAAAAATTAAATAATTATTTTTTACTTGTCTTATAAAAGAATGTGAGATTTTGATGGACAATTAGTAGGCGAAATTGGGGGTTACCGTTCTGATATGCATGTTATCGGAGAAATATATGAAATTTTATTTGTTTGTTTTGCTGTATTGTCGGGTGTTTTAATGAGACTTCCAACGGATAATTGACCGGTCAAAGGTTCATGTGAATTATGTGTAGACTTCTATTCTAATGTTGACTAGTTACTTCGTTTGAGGAAAATTGACGATGGCTTTATGACTATTTCGATAGAATATTGTTACTAATTTCTTTACCGTTTGTTATCATATCAGTTTATTTCTCTTTCATATTATTACATATTTGCAATTATCCTTTAATATACTCACACTTTATAAATATAATAGCAAGAATAGACTATAATTTTCTTTCAGTGTGCCTCAGTGTCAAAAGTACCTAAAATAGATATGTGAAGAATGTAATTCAAACAAGTAACTACAGTTTAATACTAATTCTCTTCTTTTTTATTTGTCTTTCTAATTATAATTTTTTGTTTTTAAATATTTGTCTTTTTAGATTTATTAATTGTAAATTTACATCTTTAATATACTTTTTAGTTATTTTTTCTTATGAATACATCAACCAACAATTATATATTTTCAATTGGTTCTCATTTTATATTTTCAGTGGCAAAAAAAAACGAAAAGACAAAAACGGAGGGAGTACTAACTACTAACGATCATAATGATTTTCAAGACCCCAAAGAAAAAGTGGAGCCGATTAGAAAGTCGACATACTTACCACTTAGGCACTTTGATACTATACATGAAACTTGAAAGAAATAAAACATCAAAAAGATCATGATTTTCTAGAGTCCGCTCATAACTTTTTAATTTAATAAATTATCGCAATTATTATATACTCCATATGATGTTTTGTTAGAGTCAGATTGTAATTGTTATTTTACATTATATTTTAGCACATTTCAATACCTTACAGAAAAAAAAAAATCGATCCATGTTATCGATTTATCGTAAGGATTTAAACCTAGACTCCGTCACTGGGAGTAACTTCAGTGAGGACCAAAACAGTTGATCTATATAGTTAAGACATGCCATTATGATTTTACACTATATCGTTACAAATAGAAGACTACTAATGTTTTTCAACACGATTCTACTACAGAAACAAGGAGTACAGTAGAAAAAACAAGGCTCTGTAGTTTAAACGCAAATACCTGCATGACTGCCCTTCTTCTGCAAGCACGCCACCTCCTCTATTTTCGGCTAGTTTTCATATGCAATGTTTATGTGTTGTTTATGTACATCCGTCTTCACGTTTTATATCCACATGCTAGAAAGTTGGCACAGAAATGCAACTTGATCTCAGTAGCCAACCCTGTGGCCTCTCAAGTAGCTAATCTCGCGGGGTTGAACAATGCCAATGCATTCTTAAGGGGGTACCAGAAGTCGTGGAACATCTTCATCAACCTCTCAAGGGAATATATGACGGTCATTGCTTTGCTTCAAGCAGGATGGACGAGAATGGTGCAATGTTATAAGTGTCCTTGATGCCTGGAACACCACCAAGATCAACATCATCGGGTGATTCTAGATTAGTGTCTACCTGCAACCAAAAATCATTCCTTGTATTTTAATCCAACCCAGAAAAAAGAAATTTTTGTAGCACACTCTATGCCCCAAGCCCCGTCAAGTGGTGTCCACAATACTGTAACCTATTCAAGCGGTCATCAACGTTTGGAGTAGTATCAAGAAAGAAGTTTAGGAACTGCATAATTCCTTCGTAAAGAAAAACACCAGGAAGAAATATGCAAGGATGGAATTCAATTCGTTATTTGCACTAGGTTATGTTGCAGAAAAAGAAGTACTCTATCTCAGTTGTGCAATTATTAAATCCATTTTGACAAGTGATGGTTACTATATCTGAAGCAAAAACACTCGACTGAAACATCCCTATTAAGAACAATGGCAATCAAAAAAAGTAGTTAAATTGTCGATGAAACTGACCACTCGGAACCAGCTTCTTGTGGCAGGTGGTGAGGGTATAGGCACTTTCACATGGAAGTCGTGTGCATTGAATGCTATGTAGATATCTCCACCATTCTTGTCATGAAGCCTTGATATATGAACATCAACAACAAGATCATTTAGCAAGAGTTTCAGGGGATTAAGGAAAAAAGTTTTCTCATCAGCTAAGACTTTTGACAAGATGCGCTAGTAATTTTAAGACCAGATCAAGTATAGGCAACTTTCAACATGAAACCAGAAGAGAAGATATTGACGGTTGAAGAAGCCATCTGTACATGAAAAAATCTAACAGGATGTGAAGGAAATAGAAATTATGCAGCAAAATAGGACCGCAGAGAATATAGAACAAGTGAAATTATGAGAAATCTTCTGAAGACATAAATGAAACTTCAGGAAGAATTATATTCATATAGTTTTTCTTACGTGAAGGCCAAGAACTTGCTCTCATCATTTCCCCAATTGTCCTCATGCCATGTCACATCATTCTGCAAAAAAAGATGTTTGTCACTATAAGAGACCGAGATCACCGAACTTGAATTTCCTTAAGAAATAATTTTCTTAATTGAAGTACCTATCTAACCAGATGCTACTTCAACAATATATTCTCCATTCTCCAAAATCCTTAAATTCATTTCTTATATTAATTACTATATCAATTTGGGACTGATTTTTACTTCATCCAGAGAACTGCTTATATCCTCTCATCTTCAATATACATAGAAATGCTCAAAAGAGTATTGGTTTATGTACACAACCAGATTAAAAGGAGAGAATTCTATGAGAAGATAAATAAAATAGAACAAAAGTTGTTAAGGGTTGAAAAGGGAGTCCTCATAAATCGGCATGGGGGATCCCAGCCAAAGGACAAAATTGTTCAGAGGTTCAATTATCATAATGCAAATGAGTGGATCAAAATACAGTCCTCGAGGAATTAGAATATATATCCCAATGTAAGTGAGACTAAACAGAAAAAACACCCCAAAGGTAACGTATCTAGGTTCTTCTACACAGAGCATGCATGTGCATTTTATGAAATTCCTAGATCACGCTCCGACATTAAGGAACAAAGCAACAAAAAACGATCTTCATTTTGCATAAGATAAACATATTACCTTCCCAATGAAATACTCTTGTTTGAAAATATGATGAGTCTTGCGAAACTTTATGATCTCTGAGAAGAACCTGAAGTGATTACCCCTTTTCGCTTCCAGCTGTCATATCAATGTTCAAATCTTTTAACTTTACATAACCTAATATTTTCCAAAACGAAGCTCAGTGCTGCATACCTGTCTCCACTGGAAATTATTTATGGAATTATCATGACCGTAACTATTGTTGTTTCCATAACGAGTGTGGGCATATTCATCTCCCATGAGCATCATCGGTGTACCCTTATAATTTAGAGGAAACAAGACAACATCAAGGCCAAGGGTAAGAGAAGTCAAAGGATAAAAACCAGACCACATAAGGGACAATGACTGTACTATTCACATCCTTCATAACAATGTAATCAATCCATCAACTTCGTTAGATTTCAAGACCAGACTGAAGGCAGGAGGAAAATCTAATACTAAAATTTGTCAGTTATGAACTAATGCTGTTTTAATGGAGCAGTGAGGAAAACCAACCACATGCCACTGATACCACATGATTATTGTTGAAATGGATGAATCTTTACCTGGGATATCATTAGTGCCAAATGGAAGTTTTTCATTTGTCTGGAGCGTAGTCCATTTACATTCGTATCGGTAGTTTCTCCTGGTTCAGAGGCAAAAGGGAGTTACAAGGGGGTCTTTAAGTACTTCATTTTTTCAAGTTACCTAGCTATAGATTCAAATTATGCCATTCACATAAGTACTCGAAAAAATAAATGATATTTTTAAAATATGAAATAAGATAAAGCCTAACTATAAAGTAAACTAGGTTTACCTTCAACTCCACAGTTCCAGCTGAAATTATCGTTGCTTCCATCATTTCCACCTTCTCCATTAGCATCATTGTGCTGTAATGTCACCACATAGACATCAGCTCTAGAGTTCTTCAGGCACTCAAGAATAACTGAAAGATATTCACCATAACTACCTTGTTGTTGTATGAGACAAGATCATACAGAGTAAATCCATCATGTGCAATAACAAAATTCACGCTGTGACAAGGCTTGCGCTTGTTAACCTACAAAAGGAAATGAACCAAAAATGAAGTGTATCGATTTAGGATCAACCTGACTCTTGTCCCGGACTCTAGTTCTATATGCTCAACAAGGAATCAAGCTCATAAACTAAAATCCCAAATAAGCATCTATGTTGATAGATCACATAAATGTGCAATAAATATGGACTAACAATAAAGAAAACATATCTGGAATTGGGGTGTGAGATGATTAGAAAACAGATTATGGTCATGGAAGGTCTTACTTTGTATAGGTCAGCTGAACCTGAAACACGAGTTGCAAGTGCCCCTTTCATTCCACAGTCCCCCTACAGTTTCAACATCTTGAGAACAAAACTTTTACACATATCAAAAAGGTAAATATGACAACATAATTGTTGGATAGATACTATGTTCAGAAGAATTGCAAATTGAGCATTACAAGTTTAGAACACTTGAAAGTTGAAACCAAGTATGCCTCACCCAAAAAATAACTAGATTTCTAAATGATGTGATCAAATGGGTAAAGACCCCGCCTATTCTGTTTCATTAGAAAGCAGAGTTCTCTCCTTGTAGACAGTTAGAAGCAACAATCTTTTTGTTTTTTCCCTTCCCAAGAGATGTAATTCAAGGCAAGAAAGCTTTATCTGTATACTACCAATAATATTACTGTGAAATGAATTTTCACAAGTGAACCAATTTAATTATAACATGTATGGAGCTTGAAACCAGGAATTTCTCACTCAAAAAATTTCACTAATGAATCTCTCAACTTCGAAACAGATATTGCGACAAAGCAACCTTCTGCAGAATTAGGCTTTTCTAAGCGACATATAGCAATTCATGGCTGTTTATATTAGTTTAAGAAATATCAGATTTTGTTCTGTTTATTTTAATAAGACACTCAGTATGCTCCCTTCCATGAACGCAGAATAATGAGAACATTCATGAATAAAAGGGTGAGATGTATCCATTAGTTTTTTTATAATAATATTCATTCTCATTAAATTATGAACAATTCTTAAGATTTAAACTAATGTCCATTTGGATGCTTCTAATGCTTTATCAGTCAAACCAAGCTTTATCCCATTAAATGGGGCTAGCTACTTCTCTAAAGCATTTATAAAGGCCATAAATTCAGAACTTCGCTACATTTCAAGGAAACTCATAGCCTCACAAGGCATCACCTTTATAAATTTCCGGATGTCATCACGATACTTCCCATTCCACTCTGCCCACCTGCAGAGAGAAGCTGAAGTGAGTCTTTCTATCATCTGTTCATAAGAATGTATAAGGATTAAAAAAGTAAGTCATAGAGCAATTGATGAAATCATGTTTTACAAAATTGATTGAGGACCATAAAACGCGATGATAGCCCATGGGCATAGATTCCTTAGAACATGCAATCGAGACCCAGGGATGAACTTATTAGGATATCGCTCCCTTAGTCAACTCTCAACAATCAACATCAACGTGCCCCAATGCCTATAAGGAGACTCCCACCTAAGCAGATGGGGTGGGGGGGATGGGAAGGTACGCGATCTACAACTTCGAAATAGAGAAAAACCACTACCGTGCTAATGGTGCTAACTTTTTTTCTTTGATTTTTTTAATAATTGCATGGAATGCACTCTATAAAGACATTTACGACAAAAATGATTACCAATATACTCTAATGTTGATAAATTTGTATATTTATATGAAGAGTACAAATGTACTCCAGTATGAGTACAAATGAACTTTGCATACACGTATGAATTTTTACATTTACCGGTCAATTTCTCTTAACGTTGGTCACCCCACGATAGAGGATGGTCAACCCCTCGATCAACTCTAATGATCAATCGGTCAATGTTTAAGGAAGTTAGCACGAGTTAGTAACATATTAATGTTAGCGCAAGATCAAATTTCAGTGTAATGACCCATTTTAATATATTCCATTATATCTAAGCAGCCAGATAACATTCAATATGTGACTCCAGAGAACATGTTAATGATAGATCCCCTAGGTACATGATAAAAAATGAATTAATGCCACTATATAGTTCTTGGTTTTCTTAATTGATCATCATGACGAACTAGCTACAATGGATGATGAACATACTGATTCCGAAGTTATCGAAGTACATGTTTTGCTTACCTGTCCCAATTTGGAAAACTCCCCACAAGATACAAGCCTCCACAATCCCAAGGCTCTGCAACGATTTTACATCTAGATAAGATGCTATCTTTCGCAATTGCCTGCATTCATTTATATGTAATTTTTAAAAATGAAGAGAAAGAAATACTTAAAAGGATAGCATATCACCTGAAATATACTTCAAAGAGAACAAAAAAGGAAATTCATAAACTTAAAAGTAGCAAGACAAGTTCTCATTAAAAGCATAAGTATCACTAAAGCAGTTAAAAAGAATAAGTAATGAAAGTAACAGAAAGTATACACGCATATCCAAACACTATCATAGGCGGTTCATTTCACTACCATTTTTATATTCCCCCAGGGTGCTATTTTCGGAAGGGGAAATATGGTTTCTAGTGGACCCAAAACCAAAAGACAATGATGTCAGTAATATAATATTTAGAAGCATACCAAGTAAGAGATATTACAAGGAAATACTTAATCATGCAAGTGTATTAGATAAACTAATAACGAAAAAAAAGAGAATAATATGTTTCAAACACTTACCCTTACGAGAGGAGGAGCATTAAGAGGAGCACCATCTACTCCACGACAAAGAATACTTGCCAGGTCAAAGCGAAACCCATCCACATGATACTCAGTGACCCTTCAATAATAATATTATAAGAGGAAGCACAGTGGCAAATAGATTACTTCTGAAGTATTTTTCAGTGACGTTAGAATAATAAAAACATATAAAGCCAGGAAACATATTGGACGATATATTGGTCACTTCGTTAAACATGAACAGATTATTAACCAAAATATGTAAGACCCTGGAGTGGTGCTCAATTACTGGAGATCAACCTAATCACCTAAATATTGCTCAAACAATTTACTACAACCTGCTATTAGACTATCTCAGCAAGCAACGAACATCTAACACCTGGTCCTAGGCTACACAATAACTTATGGTTCCACCCCATCTCCAATAGAAATAACAATATGCCCACTCTTAGTTGAATAAAAAATGGTAAAGAATGTTTCAAAGACATCTCACTAATATAGTTTCAAGAAGATATTACAACAGTATCTTCTAGGTCTCCAGAGTGGCTAATCGCCAATCAAATATATATTGAAAATAAAAAGTAACAAAAAGGAATGATTGTATAATGAAACTGATGGATGAATATACAATTGTAAGAAGAACTTCGTTTCAATGAAAAACATGATCTGTAATTACCAGTGCCTTAAGCTGTCCAGTATAAGCTCCATGACCACAGGATGGTTACAATTTAATGTGTTCCCTAGTAACAGAAGCAAAATAGAACCTCAGAACATATGCAATCTAAATTTGTATCACATTATGAAATAATGAAGCAAGATTTTGTTAAACATTAGGTCTAAGATGACTGATTTACTTCTTGCTTCTGCTGCAAATGATGTGCGATGAATGAACATCAGAGTCTATAGGCTTAATAGAAGGGATGGCCCAAACATTTGGAGACGTCGTAATCATATAGCAGACCCCATTTAGTGAAATAAAGAATGACATTTTAAAGGTAAATAGAAGGTCAAATAATTATAAGATTACCACATCCTGAGTAGTTTAATAACTCTCCGTTATTATCCATATCAACCATATAGTAAACCTGCAAGAAATTTAATAGTTTAACATTGATCTAGTAACTATTATGAATATTCAATAACTAGAAAAATTAATTATATCTTAAACCGTTACGTGTGCCTATAGTTAGCATAATCTGCAGCATAAGAATATCTGGAAGAAGACATATCCCTATCTAGTGATTTAGAGACCTCTTTTTTTCTTTCTTTTTTTTTGGTAATAAGCGATGAATTATATTGAAACGATAAAAAGATTACATCAAATCTACTTGATTCAAATCCAGCAGAAACAATATATAAACTAGACGAGAGCCCAAGGTCCAATCTCTTAAAACTAATAAGAGACCTAGTTTATGAGCACAAACTTAGTTTTGACAAGCATTCAATTTAGTTTTGACATCCTGCATTTATGATAATTAACAGAACAAATGGTAGGTGAAGAGACCTAGTTTATGAGCACAAACTTAATTAGAATAAAAAGAGGTCATATGGTTACTTGGAGAGAAGTCTTGAAGAGGTCACTAGGCTATTTAAAGTATCGATCAAACATGCACCATTATTACATTTCTCAACATTCTCAATAGCATAGTAATTTAATATAGAGTTCACCTTAAGATGTCCGACAACTTCACAAATAAATAAACAATTATCAACCGCGATTCCGATCATATAGCATATTGCTCTTTTGTTATTGTGTGCAGTCTTAATTCTCTATTTCTTACTAGCGACATTTAATTTTCTTAAGGCATGATAATTTACCTCTGATGATGTCAATACACAAAAACTATCTCAAAAAGATGAGCATAAAAGGAAGATTAAAAGGTAACTATAAGATTACATCATAATGTAGCATTAAGCAATCACCTTATTGTCTATGCCTCGGAATGATGTAGTGTAGGGGTATTTGTCATCAGACTCATTTGTATGGTTATAAACAACATCTAAGATGACCTGGCACGTTTGCATTATCACCATATAAGAAATAAGAACTTCAAATATTTAGCAAGCACGAGCAGAAATTCAATGCAAATAGAAAATTACATTCCAAAAATAAAGCAAATGTACCTCTATTCCAGCACCATGCAAGGCCTTAACCATTTCTTTAAACTCCCGCGAGGCACTAATAGGTCCTCCTCCACCACTTGCATAGCGACTCATTGGAGAAAAGAAATTTATAGTGGAATAACCCCATGTATTGATCTGAATAACAGAAAACAATATGTTATGTACTTATATTTCAGATTTGTCTTTCTAGGTCTAATGCCAGATTACTTTTCTGGGGCACATTTGATAATCAACACTTTCTTGTTTTATCGTTCCTTGGAATTGCAAATTATTTCTGCTACCTTCGTTAGTGATGTGCACAAAACAAACACATAAACAAAACAGGCAAGCAACATGATTAATGACAAATGTGCACAAAATGGTCTCAGCTGAATATACTAGCCAATCTAGCATAATGCTTACCTTTGCTTGGTAATGTAAGCCTGACTTGTATGTCCGGGTACCAAAATCTTATTATTCCCCATTCTCAGAGAAAGGATAGCACAGTAGATTAAGTAAAATAGTCCCTCTTTTTCTAAAAGATGGTCACATTTTCTTTTTGGTGGTCAAACATGGCAAACTTTGAGGCATTTATTAAAGTAGATGTTTGTGCACAGTCCAACCTGTGCGAATTCGTTTATTGTATTTATAACATGCGTTTTTTCGATTAATTTTTACATATATATATGATGATAAAAGATTGTATGTGAATTTCAACAATACTCGTGCATATTAAGAATTACTGAATAGATAAACAATTTAACACTATATAACTCATCTGAACTAAGCTTAAATAATTTGATGTGTAAACATTACAAGATATTTGCAAAACCATTTTAAAAAGTGAAGGTAAATATAATTGATAATAGAGCAAATTGTCGCAACAATCACCTATGTTTACAAAATGTTTCCAATCCATCGTCTATGTTTTAAAACGTTCTTGTCAATCACCTATGTTTCAAAATATATCCTACATGGTCACGTGGGTAAATTTTTTGTTAAGTGCGTGTTCGAGGTGTGTATTTCAGATTCGAAATTGAGGATGAATTATTCTTGATTTTTCTTTTGATTTTTTATCTGCAAAATATATTAAATGAAATGACCGAAATAATCTTATTGATAAGTCACGTGTTTCTCACATGATATTATTATCAACGGATTGATAGAATAAGTGACTAGAACATTTCCAAAAGTAGGTGATTGACAAGGACGTTTTGCAACATAGGTGATCAACTGGTAACATTTTATAAATGTAGGTGATTGTTGTAGTTAGTTTCCCTTTATAATATTGGTGGGTAATTATTGTACAAAATAATCATAAAAATTAAATAACATAATCATATTAATTTATCTTCCTATATTTATGGAGATCATGGGACTTCAATAAATAACTTCCAATTCCTCCCATTTCATATTATACTAGCCATTTGTACAGAGTCCAGCCTGTGCGAATTCGATTATTATATTTATAATATATGTTTTTTTAAATTAATTTTTACATAAATATATTATGGTAAAACATTATTTTTGAATTTTAAAAATACATATGCATGGTAGAATCACTGAATAAATAAGCAATTTTATGTAACTATTTAACTCCTAGTAACTAAGCTTAAATAATTTAATGAATAAATATTAAAAGACTTTTTTGCAAGTCATTTTTAGAAAATGAAAAATAAATTTATTTGATAATATTGATGGGTAGTTATGTACAAAATATTCATAAAATTTAAATAATACAATTATATTCATGTATATTTCCTACAAATATATTGAGATGCTTCATTCCTACAAATATGGAGATCATGGGGCTTCATTTGTAATAACTAATTCACCCCTTGGTGGATTATATATAGGATATATATACTAGTTATTTGTACACAGTATGAGCATTCGTTTATTAATTTTATAGTATATGATTTTCGGTTAATTTTTCGAAGAACTTATTATGTCAAAAATTGTAAATTACAAAAATTTAAGTCCAATTCCTTGACAAAACACGATTTTAGAGAACAAATTGAGAAAAAAAAAATTATGAAGCATAATTGAAAAGATAAAAATTTTAGGGAATAACTTGCAAAGATGACAATAGTTATGGGAATAAAATGAAAATACTTCCTATAATTTAGGGGATATGTGAACATGGGGCTTCAATTGGAACTCCTAATTACCCCCCTTTCCCAATTATATATAGTGTAGATAGAATATTAAATCAATACTCCCTATCCATATATTTTTTCATAAAACATTATAGAACATATGGACAATATTTAGGTTCAAAAACTAAAAAACTCAACCACCAATATTTAACATTTGATAGTCTAATAATCTCAATAGGGATGACGGGGATAGTAGAAGGGCGCATCAACTCGTCAAGACTCAAGAGTCAGGACTCCCGATAAACTATTAGATGGAGTGAAACTTTCTTTTATATGAATGGCTACTCCTCTACCTTCACCAAGCAGTGCAACAACAAACGAGGAATCTTAAAAACATTTTTGGAAGCTTAAAATGATAGGTCCTCTTTATTTGTAAGCATAAAGTTAAGTAAAAAAGCATTAGCAGGGTAGAAGATGCCTAATTAGGACTTACCATGTGATCCCTGGGGTTACGGCGTCTCTGAAATTCCAACTCATCAAACTCAAATACAGGCAGCAGCTCAATAGCATTGACCCCAAGCTCCAGAAGGTGGTTTATCTTGGAATGGAAACGGTAGAAATAAGATATGGCTTCCAATTATGAACTAACAGCTGTAAAGTTGCATGTCCAGTTAAATGTAATTGAAACAAGAGATATTCATGGGTGAAGTTAAAAGTAGGAACTCCATGACGCAAACTTATGTATCTGGTTAGCCTATCTCATATGGTCACTGAAACGATAACTGAGTTTTACTATGAATTGACTTAACTGTACATTTTATTATATTGTATCCCACTATTTTAAGATAAGCGCTTCTAAGTACGGATTGAATCGGCTTTGAATCAATCAGATAAAACTGATTAAAGTTTCGATTCAATCAGATTATCTGTTTAATTGCGTAAGTTTATAAATGCAAACTAGGCCTAATAATTACAGTCTTGAATTATGTAATATTTCAATTACAAGTAGGAATTGGCTACTATTAGATAACTCCAATGACGAATGTATTAAACATATTAATTTCTCAAGTAATATCTAAAATTGGAAACACAAAAATGGCAGTATGTTGGGAGAGTGAAAATAAGTAAATACTATATTGTGCGCCTCACCTTCTCAATCACGCCAAGGTAACTACCACGTATATTTGGATGTAGTTCACTTGATTCATCAGCTGTAAATGCACGGACGTTCATCTCATAAATGACAAGATCATTCTGCACAAATAGTATAAAATGATCTTTATATTGTTTAAAATAGACGACAAGATGTATCAGAAGATAACAATAAATACAGTCAAAATGAGAGAAAGAGGAAATTGAACCAAAAGAGAAAAGAAAAGTAATAAGGGAACCGCTAAGAAAAGTTGCATTGAATAGCTCTATGATGTAATTAATAATGTCATCGGATCTGGAGTACACCTGAAATCGAAGGAATGAGAAGTGGCATTTCTAGTATAGTTAGGATAGCACTAGGACATAGGTATAGATGCTGTCACTTTGGGCTGGACACCAATCAATTAGGAATTTAGGATTAATACACCCGAAGCAGACTGGTCACTGACAAATATAACCTTAAGTTAAAGCAAACAGTCTTAGCTAAGCTATGTATCCTCGACAACACACCTTTATGGTATATTACAGGAAATAATGTCAACAGGCAATGTAATCAGCTTGTACTTTACACATATAGACGAAACCAGAAGCAAGAGAATTATCCTAATTCCCACATTTCTATTCGTATAAAACTTAAATATGGAAATATGAGCTGTATATTGACTTGATGAGACAAAATAACAGAGGACCAGACAACCAGGAGCATAAAGTGCTCTGTGAAGAAGATGAAATGGGGAACACAGTTTACCTCAGGAATACTTGGAAGCTTATAATCTTCTCCCCAGTCAAAGGATAAGCTATCCAGGTCATATGTTCCAAGAGACTGCTGCATCTTGTCGCTGACATCTCCAAACATCCGACGGCCTTCAATTAGCTTTGCATAAGGGTCAATTAGAACAATGTTGCAGTCATATCTATGACCAGCATGCCAGTCTTGCGGACCATCAACTCGATAACCGTAGAGTACATTGCTTCGATTCAAATCCTATTGACACAAGATTTCATAGCGTGATGAGAAATAAAGAGTGTGCTGAATGTAAAAATACATAATACAAAGAAAAATGAATATTTGCAAAACATTGATTTTGGAACATATATTTTATCTCCTAGAATCGAGTCTTATAGGGAATTCTCCTGCATGCTTAAACACTCGGCCACTAAGGTACCCCCTACTGTGCCAAATAGTGTGAAGTGGAAGAGAAACTGTGCATCACAAATTCACACCAGATGACATGTTACAATGATCTCACCTCAATGCATATGTGCCATATATCTCCAGTCCTGTTTTCTTGTGGATCTAATGCCAACTCAATCATGTCTTCAACTCTGTCATGCTTCTCAATGTTAATTATAAATCAGTACAATTGCCAACAACCAAAGTCATGATAGAGTTATATCATTGAATTTCTTAATTGAACAACCTACAAGAAAGGGTAATAACTGGATAATAACTTGACAATTGAAACCTAACAAATAGAGACAACCTATCTCTATATACAATAATGGAATAAAAATTAATGCACATCCGATGAATCTCTCATTTCCATTAAGTAATATATAACTTAACTTCAAAATTCAGCTATTATCTTTTGCATTTACATATTAGTCCAAGCCATCTAAATTCTGCAGCGGTGTAGAAAATTCATTTCATAGGTTGCGCTAAGGGTGACTGGTTCTTGTTAAGGAACGCAAAGCATGGTTAATAATAGTATCGTTGGTAACTACACTATTTCTCACAAATTATACGAAGTAACCTTAAACTATATGGATCAAATAAGAGAGTGCGGAAGTGACCTTTCAGGAAGCATCAAGCAAAGAGTGACAGCTGTAGCATGCCTAGCAAAAATTGCAAAATTAACTCCATTTTCTACTTCTGATACACCTAAAGGATGTGCATGACCTGGAAATACTTTCAGCTTAGTTGCATCTGTTTCCAGCATTTCAGAAACTTGTTCCTACAATCATGGTATATTATGCCAACGCATAGCAACAATCATCCCATTGATATGAAAACAGACCAACATATTCTTTAAGAAAAAAAACAACAAAATATACTCTACACTTATTTTATGTGATTTGAGGCGGTCAATTAACAGTCCAAAGATAATACTCCATCCATCCGAAAAGGTGGTCCAACTTTGAGCTTTGATGGATAGCTACTTAAAATTTTAAACTCGGGAATTTATATAAATGGTATAATTTGGCAAACATAATAAATGCTACTAATAGTTTTCAAGTAGTGATTTTTAGACTGCAATTGATAACCACACTCCACTTTTGTTGTTAATTTACAACTACGACCTCCATATCTATCAATGTATAAAAAATATTCGTCAAGCGAAATGAAGGGTGAAAATGAGAATATCTAGTATGATTCTCAATGAGGGAAATTTTGACGAATAACACTAGTCAAGCAAGTATCGAACAAAAAAACACCATCTGGTTTTTCTTTGCTAATATAACACATCCTCCCTTTGAAATGACTAAGCTTTATTTCTCCGAGAATGAATTTTGTTTTTTACATGTGTTATTTAGGTAAATAAAAAAACCAAAGCATTATTTGCTTCAATTTTGGATTAACTTGTACATTATTCTCCCGAATTTCTCCAAGAATGAAGCATAAGTCAAATAACCTCATTCAAATAAATGCTAGATACCATACCTTAGTCACACTCTGTCTTTCCGCTCGAATAGCATTCATATTACACCTCCTCCCTCTTCCAGTTCCCCCTACCTAAATTCAACGCACCAAAATCGATTATATTCACATACTCACAAACAAATTCCCAAAAATTTGTAAACAACTCATAGATCACCTGATGAAGAAAATGATGGCTAGAATTTTCCGGAGATGCAATACTACTGGCTTTAACTCTACAAACGAATATCACAAACAATATACATTATATCCTCTTCGTTGCAGAAAGGTTTTCAGCTCTAATATGGTTAACTACTAAATTTTCGATTCACCTATTTTAATATACTTCAATAGTACTGTAGTTATTAGCACTGGTTTTAATGGAGTACTTAACATTCTCCTAAAATCACCAATGCCTTACTAGCCAATCTAACTCAAGCTTATATCAGTAGCTCCCGATTTCAACTCTCGTTGGAAGGATATTATTTCACACTATACTCTAAAACCGTAATACTCTTCAATTTCAATTATAGGCTAATTTACATTTTGCTTGTATACTTCGCGTAATTTTCAATTTGTGCATATTTGAATTAGTCTTATTTATATAAAGTTAGTTAACTTAACAAAATTGGAAAATAAAACGAAAAAAATGAAGCTAAATTAATTCTTACTCTGCTCCCGATTTCCACTCTCCTTGAAGCATAGTATTTCATACTATACTCTAAAACCGTAATACTCTTCAATTTCAATTATAGGCTACTTCACATTTTGCTTGTATACTATCGCGTAATTTTCAATTTGTGCATATTTAAATTAGTCTTACTTATATAAGTTAGTTAACTCAACAAAATTGGAAAATAAAACAAAAAGTGAAGCTAAATTAATTCGTACTCAGCGATATTCGAAGAGTGAAATGATGCTCCGAACAAGGTATGATTGAAATTGCGAAGCGAAATAGCTGAAAGAGAGAGCATCGTGTTGGTGTTTGTTGATGAAGAAGTGAGATATTTTGAAGGTGAAATAAGCATGTTTTTGTAGAAGCATTTTTGTGTGTCCCAATTTAGTTGTCCAGTTGTGACTGTTTTGAGGTGGAAAATAACAAGGGAAGAAGCAAAAAGCTCGTGATATTGTTGGACTTTTGGACGAATTGCGTTTGATTTAATTTACGGTCTGCCATGTTCACGGTTGCAATAGCATTGGCGTTACGCTGCCAACACGGTGCGATTGGATGGGACTTTACACTAAATCATCTCCTATTTTGATATTTTGGTAGTTTGAGATATTTTCGTATTCGTATGAAGCGAGGTCTACGTGCAAACTATGACCAATAAATTTTAAGCAATTAGTGTGATCATCATCAATTCATCGCAACCTTTGATTTTTATTGCAAAAGCATAGGACCCCTCCCTTGAAAATTACTATTCTACCATTCTTTTTTCATCTTCTCTTTCTCACATTTCCACCATCCCACACCGCACCCATCATCATATATACATTATGACCACTCACATCACCATCATCACCATCACCATCACCATCACCATACATCACATCACTTTCACAATGAGCATTACCATCACCATTACATCAAACCATAGTTCTACAACCACGAAGCACTGCAATTCAAGGCACCTCACCAAATCTGAAGGCCAAGTTAATTAAATTGTATCACAATATAAAATCATTAGTTTTTAGCAAAACTATTTTATGACATGTTTGTCCTTATACATTACTCACTTATATTACACCCAAGTTTTCTTGTAGTGAATACTCCCTCTAATTCAATAAGATGTTGTTTTCGTACTGTGTGTTCAACTTTGACAGTCAATTAATTATTATTCTTTAAAATATATAATTAATATCGACAGATTTATATTTAAGATTATTATTATAAAAGTAACTTTTTCTAATTTTTAATTATGTAACTAATTAATTATTCCTAATTAAAGTTAGCCACGAAAAAATAAAAAAGTCTAATATTTTGAATTAGAGGGAGTATATATCAATGATGTGGACAAACAAATGTAAAATTGGAGATAAAATACCTCCAATTATATAACTTGAGAAATTGAAAAGACAAAAAGCATCTAGCCATCTCTAGATTTTTCTTTTAGTAAATAGGCATCTGGAGCATAAAATTAATTTGTACCATTGATGGGTGCTACCCAAATTTATAAAGGGAGAGTAAATTAGTCATTTATAAGGGAGGGTGAATTAGTCATTTCATCTCCTTTAATATTTTTGCATCTAACCACCTCTAGTTGTTTTTTTTGGTAAATAGGCATCACCATAGCTGGGAAGGAGCTTTGATTGGGAGATTTGACAAAAATGGTGATCAGAATGGTGATTGAGAGCTTTAAAGAAGAAAAGTTTGATGGGGGCACTGAATTCCTTATTATTGGCGCTTAAATTTTTTTTTTGAACTGACACATGAACTTTGCTTGTATTCTTCCCTCAAAAAGGTCATATATTCAATATGAATAACTTGTCCTTGGATTAAGAATTATTTTAAAGTTAAAATGTTTTAAAAAAAATCAGAGGTAGCTATTTGGCGAGTCGAATTTAGTTTAGGGGGCTATATTTATAGAAGCCCACATTTAATGACATGAAAGAAAAATAAGAAGCCCATTGGGCATAACTCGAATGGTCGCGGGTTTCACTATAAGAGTGTACTTCTCTACTAGTGTGCGGGTTCAGTCTAATGGAGAGGTGCATGAGTAACTTTGCACTTGTTCAAGGAAGAACCTGCTTGTGGGTGGTTACCTAGAATCTAGGCACTCTTGAGGTGAAATACTGGACCGCTAGAGACATATCCCATATTATCTCATTTGTTGGGCGATGGGCTAGTCAAATGGAAGCGCCTAAAATGAGCGCATCATCTTTTTTTTATGAAAGAAAAACAAGGTGATACATGAAAAAAAATTAGAAGGTAATTACTTTGTATAGGACATGTTCTAATAAAGAGGAAAGCTAATTCCATGAAAAGTGGTCATGTAAGAGCACCATACATAGAACCTTGCATGAACCCTCTTGGAAGATACCTCAATTCCAAAACAAATTCTACTACATATAGACATAACACCTTCCCTCCACCCACATAACCTACTTCCACCTCTAAATTATTTTCCCCTACAACCATGGAATTTAAGTCAAAATCAAGACTATTATTCCAACCTCCAAAACCACAATTTCGAATAATTTCTAGCTCCATGAGATCTAAACCCAAACCCCCTCCAATTTTTTGCATAAATCACCCTAAACACAAACAATCCCCAGAAGTTTGTGCAATGTGCCTTAGAGAAAAGCTCAATCAGTTACCACCAACTTCATCAAATACCCAAAAAGCTACCAAGAAAATTATTGCTCTAGCCTCGTCTTCCTCGTCGTCGTCTTTGTCTTCGTTGTCCTCTAATGAACCCTCCAATGCTTCTTCGTCATGTGCCTCTCCTCATCATCTTCGCCATCAAAGTTCTTCTTCGATGGCATTCTTGAGAAGTGGGAAAAACTTGTTTACTAAAAGTAGGTCCATGGGGAGCGTTCTTCAGATTGCATGGGTCCAAATTTTTACGTCCAAGAAAAAAGAAGGAAACAATAATTTGATGATGAACAAGGATCACGATTAATTACAGGATTATTAGTTACATTAGATTTATCCAATATGGTATAGTACTCTTTTTTGTAACTCTCACATTGAGTTGATTAGAATTTAGAACATATATTTACTATTTTGTTCAAGATTATATTAGATTATGCAGGATTGTATGCGATTTTTTGTCATGATTTGATTGTCATGAATCATGATTTTATGGTGGAAATATATCGATTTTTAAATTATTGATTGATGGTTCGAAAAATTGTAATTTAGTCGGTATAATAGTTTTTATTTAGTTCATTCGATTCTCATCGAGTTAGTTTAATAATACATAAATATTTTGGACATTGACAGAGAGTAATCAATTAGGAAATAACAACTTAATTTTATTCTTATTTATGTATTACTATAAACGTATTATTTATTTGGTAAGCATACGAACTTACACGGCTGTTTTTTTGTATGCTAGTTATTCTATTGCATTTGTGAGTTGTATGTGAGGTGTAGTTTAATTGAAGAACCTACTTTATTCCCCTTTAATCGTTGTAAAGTTCCTTGAAGCTCGTCATTTGAGATGGATGAAATAATTAACTTTTGATGTGAATATATACTCCCTTTGATATAACTATTTTGTTTCAAATAAATATGGATTTTGAGAGCTAAAAATTGTTGAATTCAATTTTTATGGCGCAAATGTATTTTATATATGTTTGTTCATGAGTTCGATCATACGTTCTACACTTCAAACCATGAAACCTCCGAACATGGAGTGTCATGGAAATAAGGCGCCATAAAAATACGATTCCCTTAAAAATCCGTTAATAAGTCTCACAATTAGAATTCAAGTTAAGGTACAATATGAACTAGTAGTTATTTGGGCAGAGTAATATTATTAAATAAAAAATTTTAAAAGTAATAATTATACAAAAGATTTCTAAACAATATGTTATATAAAAATATTTGTTCAAATTTATAAATAAATATTTTATTATGACGAATTTCAAAGTAATTTTCAAAAAAAGAATTTCTCCTACAATCAAGGAATTTGTGAACATGAGGCTCCAACAACAACAAAAAAAATCTAAATTTTCCCTTCTTCAGTTAAATATAATGTAAATGTAAATAGACATTTGACTTTTATCCTCTAAATATTAATAACTACACTTAACTTTATCGTGTTACATAAATTTTGAAAAGTTGAAAATAAAATGAAGTCAATATTTGAAATAATAAAACTAAAATCATTAATAAAATGATTTATTAAATAAGTTTATTAGAGTTTTCAATTAATCCCTTATGAGATGAGATATAATTCAAAGTTTATGGAGTATTTTATATACTTATTGGGATAGTTTTACAGTTTTAACAGTTCCGAAATACAGTCAAAAGTTGGAGTTGCACGCCTTTTAAGTCATTTTCAAGATCTATGCACATAGAATCTTGGTCATGAGTTTCCTGGTCAAATATATTTTGCATTGAGAAACTGAGACCATATCCAGCTTTGTGCTCCTCTGTTGTTATTCCAGAAGGACTTGTAATAACACGTACTGTCCTAAGCTGTTTTTGTAAGAGCCCTACGTGTTAGCATAATACTATTATATTTTGATCTTTACACTCTAAATTATACTCTCTCCGTTTCTTTTTATTTGATTGTTTGGAGAAAAAGTACTTTATTAAGAGATTGTGAAAAATCACATTGGGATTGTAAAAAGGTGTATTGAAATTGTAAAAAGGTGCATTAGAATTGTAAACAGTTGCATTGAAATTGTAAACAATCAAATAAAAAGAAACATGGAAAAAATGCTCAAACAATCAAATAAAAAGAAACGGAGGGAGTATATATTATAATTGATAATCATATAAGGACATACCTTGATCTATGATGAGAGTTTGATGAAGATCACTTAGCTAAGCCCTTCCTTTTCTCTCGTCTCCTCTATAATCTTTTATTTTGTCTTTTAGATAGTGGTTGACATACATATGGATGACCCCTTTATATAGTGTTCAAAACAATCCAAAGGTCAAGACCAA